>JAVJGI010000065.1:9605168-9703104 GCA_035590275.1 Ibycter americanus | reverse complement strand
TGACAGACCAATACCCGGCTTCCCCCCCCCCCCCCTTTTCCTTTTTATATCACTTTCTTAGAGGCTTTTTAAAATTTTAATGGTACCTGAGCCACCAATTATCTGCAGCCAACAGGACAGAGAAGAAATACAGCCCATCACACCAGAAGGTCCTAGGATATATAAACGTGCTGCTCTTATGGCTACTTTATTTTCTTGTGCAGCAGACAAACAAGAAAATCGGGAATACTAGGGCTGGGTGACCCTAGATCACTAAGTTACCATCACATGTGCAGCTGTAGTGTAAATCAAGAAGTACCAGGCACAGATCTGAGCCTGCTCCCCCTCCTCTAACATGCACTCCCAAGTTATGGGGGACTTGAGGCCTGGCTCAAGTGAAACTCTGGTTCTATGAGGAAATACAGCTTTGGTTTGGTTTAACACAGGAGACACAGTATTTGACAGTGAAGTCTCAAACTCAGCCACCTTCTCGAGCAGCATCACATTGCATGTAGGTTTCATGGCCCACCACTGAGGATAACAACAGAGCCTTTGCTCCCTTTCCAAAGGGGTTTCATAAGCTTTATCTGTCAAATGAATGGCCATATCCATGTCGCTATGGGGAACTAATGGGCAGTTTAGTAGCCCAAGGTTCAGAAACCAGCTACCTTCCAACAGCACATCATGCAACACCACAACATCCCTGGTAAACTCAGCTTGGCCAACACCTCACCACACCTCACACAAACACTGAGCTTTACATACAAAAGACACACACCTAGCCCCGAGAAACCTGCATTCCTGAGAGACACAACAGTCAAAGACCCAGACCTACCGTCTCTTGCAGACAGGAGGAATTCAGAAGCAAGCACTCTTCAGCCCCAAGGGAAATGCCAGAGCCCAGATCTCAGCTCAGCTGCCTTCTGCTCCCAAGCTTCATCCAGCATCAACCTCTCTCTTTGGCACCAAGAGAGGAACTGGTCACCCTCTGCCTTTTAAACCTCCCCCCCACTCACCTGATGCCAGGACTACAATTAGGGCTTGAGCCACCTGGCAAGAGCTGCAGCCTATTACCCACCTGATAGCTGGGCTGAAGGTGGCTCAAGGCCTTCAAATAAAACTTCTCCTGCTAAACTCAGTGATGTTTCATTTTTCCCATCAGTGCTTCCAATACTCTCAAGCACTTACCTAACAAAAGGGATCTTTCACCAGGATCCCTGGGGAAACAGGGCAGGTGCTGCATTGCCACAATAAATTCTCTGAAACTACTTCTGCATTGGGAGGCTGCTTGCTGAGCTGAGAGAAAGCCTGTTACAGCACCACAGGTGTCAAGCTTTAAGGACAATTATAATCACTTGGGTCTCACAGAAGGGCAAATGGAAAGCCCGGCCAGGGCAGGAGGATCCCATGGGTGGTGGCACCCTGGGGACAGCGTGTTCACTTCTTAGCTCCTCCATACCGCTCTGCTGTGAAGTGCTACTTCAGCTCTGAATCCGAAAGTCTCCCAGACCCAGACGATAAAGCTTCATTGCTTCTCAGAATCCACCATCCAAGCCCCATGAAATGAACCATCAGCGTCTCACAAGCAAAAAGCTTTGGCCCATGAGGTCTGTTTCCAGTGGTAGCCCATAACTGCTTGTCAGAAAAAAACACCATCAGCCCATGTTACATCAATCAGCGCTATTCACAAAAGAAAAACAATTTTTCCTGACTCCTTCAGGTAATTATATTTTGCCCTGAAGCATGAGATTTTATTATGTTTAGTCCCATTTTATTTAAAGCATGAAGAGAGAGCATGAAGAGCATGAAGTCTCAGATAGGAGTGATAGCAGGAGATGATGCTCAAGCCCAGCCTTTTGCAAGTCAGCATCTGACCTAAGTTAAAATCATTCAAGCACGATAGCGGAAGAAAGAAGCCCTTCAGATTTTAATCTATTTGAAGAGGGCAGGAATGCTGGCTGAATCATGAACTCTGGGGAATATGAATGCCTCCCGAAGGAAAGAGGGCTTTCTTGTCAATGTTCTTTAAAAAGAAAAGAATGTTTCGTGTGGGTGTGTGCTGTTGTTTTTTTCCACTGTAGAGCAAGTGTCCCATCTTATTTCTCAAATGGTCTTTTCTTTGTTGATGCCTCATCTATTAATAATCCTTCACTGGAAGGGGAAAAGAAAAAGCAAGCTTCTGTCAGACATACAAGCTGTTAGTCTGAGATGGACAAAAATAAACCCAAGCAGCACAATTAGCTGCAACACAGGTCAGTTGTCTGTAGTTATTTAGTGGCTACAACCATAACCTTACTAAACTTCCCTTATAGAATGTGGAGGTGGACAGTGCCCTGGATCCATAAGTGTCCTGGAGACTTGGAATAAATTTAGAAGGTTTCAAGTGCTTCTTGGAAGTGCGCTGTGGTTTTTCCATAGCTTTCATTGCAAGTGGACCTCGAGCCCCTCAGAAGCAGTAGTGATTTTCCCCAAATCCTTTCTCCAGCCCAGGACAGGATTATCTCCTCCCTTCCACAGGCAGAGTCCCTGGCTGCCAAAGCTGGCCAAGGACATCAGGGTTGGTCACAGGTGGTGGGAGCTGAGCCCATGCTTTGATGATGCTCCATCCTCAGTCACCTCAACCGTGGGAGGTGGGCAGCACCTTCAGGGTGAGCCTGGGATGAGCTTAAATTTGCAACTTCCTAAGTGAAAGCTTCATTTGTTTTCACAGGTCTTCTCTAAACTGAGGCCCTTTGAAAAGGAACAGAATTTGCTGGAAACGTCAGCCCAGAGCTTTGGTGGTGGGTATGTTAAAATGCCACTGGTGAGATCAGTCATACTTCTGAGAGGTGTGAAGTGTATCAGGGAAGCAGCCAACTACCTGCGTCACATTGCAGGAGACTTGATGGTGCCACCACATTTCCTGCGAAGGCACAGATGCTGTCTGAGCCCACAACAGACCTGCTTTCTTGCCTGCTCACACAGCAACTGCGGGAAGAGTCAGCATTACTGAGACTCCGAGGCACTTCTCAAGATGGCAGCTCTCAAAACAGGCTTTAGCCTGGGGACATGGAGGTGAACAAGCGAGAATGAGAAAGACGTGAGCTGAAAGTCCAATGATCACCAGGGCAGAGCGAGGTGGGTTTCAAAATATTATTACTTCACACAATCTCAGCTGCTTTGCCAGCTCCATGATGCATTGCAGGGTCCCTGGTCCCCAGGGTACAGCCCCAGCGTTTGAGACTGTCTGTCCTCTTTTTCCTGCTGGACAGGAGTATTCCTGCTCAGAGCAAAACCATGATGATCAGCACCACTTTGCCATGAGCTCTGCTGCAATATTCCCAGACCTCCTCTTCCCCGCTGCAGGATATTATATTAAATCGTTAAAATAATTGTTTGTACTTGTCAGGTCCTTTCAGAGGTCGCAGTCTGGCTTGTTGGGTTGGGGGTTTCCATTTTCTCCCCGAGTTTATTTGCCTTCCTTCTGCAGCAACCACACGGGCATGACTCGGGTAGGTGATCCTCAACAAACATGTCATGCTGTCTGGCAGGAGCAAACCACTGCACACAGCGACAGGGAGAGACTGCTCCTGCCACAGCAACAGCGCTGGAGTAAAGACAAGTTTGGAACCATATTTTCTTTGGAGAAGGCTAAAGAGAACGCATCCATTCCCAAATAACACCACAGTCAAAGCTAAGGTGCTGCACCACCCTCTGCGGCACTTGGTGCACCAAGCAGTGGGACTGAGCCTGCTTCTGTGGGGCACGAGGGAAGGACAGGGTCCTTGGGGGTCCCTGTGACCGACGGTTTCTGAGTGTGTGGATGAGCTGTAGCCCTGTGAGCCAACCCAAGGGAAGGTGTCCAGCAAGCAGCCTGGATGAGGACTGCACCAGCCCCAAGAGCAGCATGAAAGTGATCCCCATCATCCCCCTTGCACACAGGGAGACATTCATCACCCTGCCTTGCCAGCATGCAAAGCCTTCAGGCCATGCTGGTGAAAAACACAGGTGAGCCTACTCCCAAAGACCTTCCGAGTGGAGCAGAGATGGGAGCTGCAGCAGCTACTTCACGGAAGAAAAGGGCATGAATTACTCACCTGGAGTCAACAGAGATCTAACCAGCCTGAACATCCCTAGCACAGCCCCTTTCCCACTGCTTCCAACGCCCTTCTCTCACACATTTTTTTCCTCCCACATCCTACACCGTATTTCAGCCTTCACCAAGCCAGAGCTGGCAGTCCCTGAGCTTTCTGCACCAGGGAGCACAGAGGAAGAACATGAGAATGCACACTTGCATGTGCTTCCCGGCCTTCCAGCTTAGGGTGTCAAACAGCAGCAATAAACAATCAAAATATTATTTTACGAGATAATGCCAGCTATTGCCAAAGCCAGCGTGAAATACTTTCTACCTAGAGCCATTTAATTTCAGTGGTACGAACCCTCAGCTTGTTGCCAAGATATAGAGCCCAGGCTGCAGTATATTAGCATAGGCTGCCTTATCTGCAGGGAAATAAACTCAGACCTGCTGAAAACAGTTGAGTGGAATATCACCATAGAAACTAGGCGAGGAAATGGGTGAAGTGTCTCTCCCCAGCTAATTTCAACATGACAACAACCAGAGAGACCAACCACTTTGGACCGAGGTGGGGTAGGCGAGAAGGATGCCTGGAGCAGCGCCAGCCCGAGAGCAGATGTGTGCCGGTGGGGAGATCCCCCACCCGCCCCTGAGCTTTATTTTTAGCCACAGGCAGGCTTCCTCCCCAGCCACCCACCACCCCTCTGCGACGCAGCATCCCCCGTGATGCTGCCGTTGTGCCGCGCTGCCTGGTCCCGCACACCTCCGCCACGCACGTACGCTCCCACCACAGCTGCGGAGCACGCAGAGACAAAGCATCTTTTTCCTTTTCATCTGCGTGGTTCAATAGGGGAAGAAGGGAATGGTCTGGGAACAGATCACAGAGCCCTGAACCTTCTACATACAGCACAAAGTTAAATCCATCCCCAGCCTGGAGACTATCTTGTACACAACAAGGCCTTTTCTGGAGAGGGAGATGCCTCAGAGAATCCATCTTTGACAGCAGCCTGGACCTGGGAAAAAAAGGCAGGAAACCCTGGAGCGCTTCCCACTCACCTCCTTCCCAGCTTGCAGGTGCCATGAAACACAACCATGACACCATGTCTTTAATGCAGCATCAACAATGCTGAGCTGTCTTGATATGTCACATACTCTAGTCCTCAGCCTTGATAACATCTAGAGACTAAGCTCCCCAGCTTGTGTCCTCTGCAAAAAGTACAAACATCATTCTTCCTTGCATGTGTTTTTTTTTATTATTGCTATTTTCAGAAGTTACATGCAATTTCTTCTTGTGCTTCAAAAGTAAGAAAAGGAGCCACTGATTCACTGGCCTGTCGTTTCTTATTTTTTACATCTTTCATGTCCCCGTTTAGTCATCTCTTTACATTAAATGACCCTAGACTTTTCATTAATGCTGCTTTAGTTCTACTGCTTTTCATCTTGACAAATTCTATTTCTACTGCATATACTCCATTAGATGCAACGATCAGAGAGTAGCTCAGGGAAGGGTCTTTTGCTGATATTAAGACACCTTTTTCTTATATCCCACTGTAACCCTAGTGTGTTTATTACTATTTCTACTATTGCCATGCACTGAGAAGATTTTCCATTCCTTCTCCACAGCATCACCCAGATTTACCTCACCCTCCTTTCCCCACAGTTACCACTCGCTTAGGGTGCAGTTATCATACCAGAAGCTTCAATTATCCCTTCCACAGCATAAGTTGTCTTTCTGTGGCTGTCAGTGCTGACTTCCACCTGCTATCATCCTGCTAGCTTGGTCCCTACCTCCTGAAATCCTTCAGTCTTGGCTAATCTCACTAATTACGTGAGACACTGACCCTTGCATCTTCACAACCCACTTTTCTGGACCATTAACAAATACATTACACATCAGTGCTAAAACAGATGCTGCTAGGGTTTCCTGCTAGCGGAGATGCAACAATTACGGTTTTACATGCAAGCTTAATTTCTTCTGAATCACGTTCCCAAAATATAGATGTGTAGCTATTGTACTGGGGAAAGTAGCTATATTGTCCGGCAAACCAGAGATTAATGACGGACCTACATGCTGAAATTGAGCCTCTAATTGGTTTCAGATCCAATTCATATTTGTATAGGACCTAGTATAATGCAGTCCTGGATCATCTATGGGCTCTTTGTAGATAAATAGGTTAATAAAATGAAATGGTATGTAATAATTTCTTAAATTAAAGTATTTTGGACATGATGATTGGAAGCTAAGATTATCCATGACTGAGCTCCGCTTCTGTTGAAAAACTGTAACAAGAAATTCACTTAAATTAAAAGCACTTCTTTTCAGATGCTTTAAATTTAGGAACACTGAAAGAAATCACTTCAGTTCAAAGATATCTGTATGTGTGGGGGAGGTGGTAAGGAGAGGGGTATTGTATGTATACATATAAATACATATATTTTAAAACATATTTTTCCACTTTAACAGCTCTAGAAATGGCTCCTCATTGGAAGATCCAATGTGAAATGAAAGAAGCACTTGGCCCCAAATGGGGTATACAACTGACTACACCCTGAAAAAAGAACCACTGAAAAAAAATTACCGACAAGATTTTAGGTTCCTCCTCTTAAATTAGAGGAAATCTGCCCTGGTCTTTCCTGAGCTGAAGGGTGAAACTGGTGGGACAAGCACCAGGAGATAAGAGATGCTGAGAAATATGGGTATGAATGTACCAAACCTCCCAGCTCAGACCAAACAAAAAATTTTGTAAATATATATGTAAATATATATATATATTTGAACACACATTTGAGGGCAGAAGAAATTCCAGGTAGAGAAGCGTTTGGAAAAGGATGGACATGCCAGCTGCTCCTCTCCTGCCTGAGGGCTTCCAGGACTGGTCTACAACTGGACAAGGGCCACCTCAGGCAAATTGTTTTATAGACAAGCGTACAAACAGGCTGTAAGACAATCCCGGCGCTGCACAGCTCAAATCCTAAAAAAGACCAGACAAAAGAAGACAAGCATACGGCACGTTCGGGGCGGTGATTGGCAGGTGACACGCTCAATCCAGGAATTTGTTTTGAAAACTGCGTGATCATTTTTCACTCAGCTTCAGCTCCCTTTCTCTCTCAGGGAGAGGCAGAGGGGACACGTGAATCCTCGGTTTGGGAGAGGGGGTGGCTATTGAGTGGTTTTTTGCCTCAAAGATTGTTCCTCCCCTTCCTCACCAGAGCCCCATTTTATGAGCACACAGCTTGCTACGAAAAGCGTTAAACCTTCAAAGCATTTTGTATAAAATAAAACAAAGAGAAGGTTGCTTTCTTCTGATTTCATTGAAATCCAGAGAAAACCGGGGACCCGTCCATGCACGCTCCCTCCCAATACAGAGGCTGAAGGCAATGAGGGAAAAACAGAATGGAATGAAATCTTCAAGTACCTCTTCAGCAATTCATCTAACCTGGCAGGAACAGGGAAGTCTGATGATATCAACTGCCCTTCTAAACCTCTTAGACAAAGTAATCATTGCAGGTTTTTTTAAACATTTTCCCAATGAAATTTGGCCACTATGGGGCAAGAGCCACCTATGCTTTCGTGTCCAGGGAACTTTGCCTGGAGATGCATCTTTCTGACTCTTGCCTGGATTGGGTATGTCTTCTGCTTGGCGGCACCCCTTTCTGCTTGCTAGTGTTTGAAGACAGTTCAACCTTCTCTTTGCGATACAAAAGCACCTGTAATACTCCATGTTTTCCAGGAAAATGCTGGTAGGAGATGCTTAACCTTTCAGCATTTCTTTTTTGTTTCTTTCTAAGGTCTGAACTGTTTCAGTAGACCCTTCAGATGTTTTAAGCTGAATCTAACAGCCAAGCCCTGCCACCAGCAATGTCCAAATGCTACACTGAGGAACTGGTTTTCTTCCATGTATTTCTTCTGGCATTACAGACTACAGAAGACCAGAGACAGACTGCTGCTTTGTGTAGCAGATTATTCTTCCTATCAACATGCTTCCTCAACACAGGTTTGAAAACAGTCCAGATAAACAGAATAAAAGCCACTTATTTTTCACATCATGCTAGCTTCTTTCTATAGAATACGCTTTCAGGGCTTGGTGCAAGGAAGCTATCAGAAATATTATCTTTGTTTCCTTATTCTCCTGTATTTACTTTGTTCTGTGTCCCTGTCAGGTTTAAGTACTTCCCGTGCCAGCAGGCAGGTCCCTTCTAATTCAAGAGGATTTCATTTCCCAGGAGACTAGCAATGGAAAATCCTGATTGCAGATGCTTCCCTGGGAGGAAATCATATTTCTGAGTGTAGAAACAACAGAAAAAATAATTATTGCCACCTGGAGTTGGATAAAGGAGCTTTTCAGTTTGATGATCCAATTGAACAACTTGAGAAAAAAAAAGTTTGCAAGGCAGTATGTTTTCTTAGGGGAAAAAGCATCTAAGAGAAGCCATGTTAGGTCAACCAAATATTTAGTTTGATGAGAATGTAACGGATTTATGATGTCTGAGTCACTTAATTTTTATTTACAGTTTAGACCAGTGCTATTTCAAAGCATAAAGTCAAAGAGTATAATTTCAAATATGTAAAAGCAATATATTTAGGGGCATCCAAAACGAAGCACTTTAAATTTCCTTCCTTCCCCATTTTTGGGTTGAAACGTCCATCTTTCAATAATAAAGAGAAAGACAACTCATGTCTTACTCCCTCATGATATTGCTTCTTTCCCTATGTACGCTCTTAACTGTCTCTTTGGCCTTCCAGAGAGCCCTTTGTTCAGCACAGCGGGTGAACGTTGCTTGTGCTGGAACAAATTTGAAACAACTCTTACAAACACGTCAGAACCAGAGTTTAGAAAATGACGGTGAAGGAGACCTTGTGTGCCCCAGCCCCTGAAGCACGGTTAAGCTACAGCTAAGAGACTTCGTGCTGCCTTTCCTCGGTAAGAGTCCGGGTAACCACCAGCCTTTTAACAACCTTTTGTCAAACTCACCAAGCACCCAAGGCTATAAGACATCATCGCTTGCAAAACCAGCTCTTTTTCTGCCAGATTCTTCCAAAGCTGGCAAAGATAATATCTTCTTTCTCCATGCAGCCCCTGTTTTTACAAGATACTTGAGCAGAGAAAACTCAGCAGCCAGCCTCGCCCACCCACTTTTATCCAGCACTATGAACATACCAAAGGACGCCAACACTGCCCATAAGCAGAGGTTCTCTTATTTTTCAGTTGTGCCATTTCCAGCCACCAGGACCATCTGAATAATCTATCTGACATCAAAAGCAATTCTGATACCGGTTTCCATCCCTTCCCCGCCAGCCTGTCTGGATGAACCAGACTGCAGAGCTCTCCACCAGGCTCTGCAGCATTGAAGGAAACGTGTTGGTCCCAGCCATCCTGAGCTCTTCAGAGCCAGCCCTGAGCATCTCTACCTACCTTTCCCTGTGTCCCAGACAAAGGTGTTGTGCCCTTTTGCTGCTTCAGGTCAACATTTTCCCCTTCAACTCACCAAGCTTTTTCTGAGGGTTTGTTAGATATCTTGCCTGTGCAAAGAGGCAGACAGTACCACCAAACTGCAAGGAAAGCTGCTCTCAGACTAAAATCTGGATGAAAAAGCTTGTGGAGCTCATTTAGAACAATCTCAACGAGATCTCTGACTTCCTTTGAAGAAAAGGATCATTAAATATTTGGTCTATGCTGACTGAAATAAATTGGAATACAGGAAAACAAGGCTCTCTGTGACTCTACTCTCATCCAGGTGACGACAAGATTCTCTTGACGGTAATGACTTACATCGTTGAACAGACCAGAATCACATCTGGTATTTCTGCCTGACTAGGAGCGCATTCAAGGCTCAAGAAGCTGGCGTCATCCAGGAAGAATAAGTAAATCAACTGCTTGTGGAAGAAACAGTCACTTCTGGGAAGGCAAGCAAAATCTCCAATACCGATACAAAAGAACACCATTGGTATTTTTCATTGTCATCTGTCCATTTTAAGCATGCTTTTTTTTGCCTTTTTTTTTTTTTTTTCCTTTTACATTTTACAAGCTGGGAGGGGGTCAGCAAACTCATTCAGGAAATATCAGAGATGCTTCCTGCTGTGTTTGAGACCCCCAGATAACACTAGTGTTCAAATACACAATGACCGTAAAGAAATAAAGTAGTTTTCCATCAGAAACCACATTTCCACTTCTTTACTTCATCTGTCGGATTTCCAGATTTACATAACAAGTAGCTCCCAGTGACAGTGCTGAGCTTTTATAAGCGCCAGGGATTCTTCATCCAGCCTGCAATGGGTCATTTTTCTCGTCATTCAGAAAGTAATTGGTTTTATGTAAAACTGAACTGTGCAGGTAAAGCACTCTGGGCTTAATAATCACGACCCTAAACGTGTGTAGCACCTCTCTTAGCAAATGATCCCGGGATGTTTTACAAGCTGTAACAGTCACTTCACATAGCAGACAGCCACAGCCACTGGGATAGATGGCAGGGAGCAGTTTGTCATTGTACAATGACGCTCTGAAGATCTGGCCAGGAAGCTGAGGAGAAACCATATGCAATTAAAGGTGCAAGGAAGGCTTACGGAGGCAGATGCTAAGATGTGTCATTGCCAGGATGCTAGGACTTAAAAAAAAAAAAAAAAACAAAAAAAACCAAACAACAAACAAACAGTTCAGCTAGAAGTGCCATGTGGGCTCAGTGACCTTGCTGGGTTGGGACCTCACTTTTATATCTGCACTAGGAAGATCTGCAATGAACTTCACACCAAGCTCTAGAGGAGGAAGAATTTAGCATGCTCTGTACCCACTCCCCTTCCTGGTCTTAAAAAAAGCAGGCAGCTGCCTAAATCAAACATCAAGACAACTGCATTTTTGTTCTGTGTTGCTTTATTACTATTCTACTACCTCCCTCCTTCATTTCCTCTCCTAGAAGATGGGTAATAGCTATGTTTCTCTCATCTTTCATGAGATATTCAATAACGGTCTGTTTGCCAGCTGCCGCGAGCTCCTCGATGAAAGATGCACAGAAGCTGGAAGCGCGACCATCTCCGTCAGGCCTCAAGAAAACTTGGTTAGGGGACATCTTTGTGGAGCCATTTTGGCTTAGCACATGGCTCACACGAAGGATTTCAGCCTAGGGAAAAACCTGGCTCATGTCTTAGCCCGTTACATGAAAGTTTCTGCTTAAATAGCGTTAGTCATGGAGCAATATTGAGGTATGTGCTATGAACAGAAAGGTGATCTCTGCCCTCCAGAGCAAGCTGGTTTATAAGGCGCTAACTACAACCTTAACTCACGACACAACAGAATTCCATTTTTACAAATGGGGATATAGAGGAAATTTGGCCCGAGGTCAGCCGTTATAATGGAGGAGTTCTTGCCTTGCAGCACCTCATTCATTCCATTTCATCAGCCACTCAATCATCATTTAATCCAAGGATACTCATTCATTCTGGATTCTCACAGCCCTGCAGCGAGTCTTTCACAGTGTCATCTGAGATATTTAAGGCTGGGCAGCTGGCAAGGACAGCTCGGAGGATGGCATCAATTGTCTGCATCAAGTTCCTTGACCCTTACTTCAAAGGGCTCCCTTGCACCAGCCAGAAGAAGACTGCTAAATGGCCCTTATGAAGATGAAATGGCCCAACAGAAGCACACATTTGTGTAGATCATCAGGGCCATCTCGCTTGTGATCCTAATCATGAGAGAGAGAAGTTAAATCTTTTTTGAAAACTTTTCTTAGAAGACCCAACACAGATCTGCAGCCTCCAGAGACTCATGCAGACACAGACGTCCAAGAGATTATATTTAAATTTTTAAATAGCTCTGGTTGATTGGGTCAGTCCCTGTTTAATGACACAGACTGATGGTCATTCAGCTTGGGGCTGATTATTTTTCCTGTAGCTTCTGGCACCAACTAGTCATTATAAAATGAGGTAATTATGGAGCAGATTCATTAGCCCACAAACAGGTTCAAGTCTCTCCAATACATTACCCAGCCTTTCACATCCTTAGAAGCCCTGGGGTGGGATTGAGAGAACTTGTCTGCATGGCTTTCTGCTCATGATCTTTCTGTTTCAAATGATAAGATGGTGCAAAAAGGCCAATCACAGGGGTCAGATTTATACAGAATAGATTGGATAATACTATACAAACTGACAAATCGAAAACATAACAGTGCAAACCACAAAAGAAGAAACAAGTTAAAAATCTGCTTGTTAGCCTGTAAGACAGAGTAATCATCCTAAAAATTGTGGGGATATATACATGTTGCTAAGTTTCCTTTCACACACCGAAGTCTGTCCCTCATCTATAACCAAGAGAACAATTGTAGAAATCAGCAAGATCAGTCACAAAGCACTGGTGAAGTGGGAGAAAAGACTTTCCTGGAAGAGAGCGGATTGAAATTTCCAGACACTCAGTGACACCAGTTGTTTCTCAGTTGCACATGGAATACTGGGGCCAGATTCCCCTCCGTTGTGCCATGGGCGCTGAGAAACAGAAACAAACTTGACACGCAGAAGGACATGAGTTACATTAGCCTGTACCTAGGTTTGGAGTTTTGCCTCTCCTTTCATCAGCAAAAATCCTATCACGAGATATTCCTAGAAGCATCTATTCACAGCCATAAGAACAGAGTAGAACATATTTGCAACAAAAGGTGACTGCAACCGTTAGTTATTTGCTCCAGAAGGGTCAAGACTGAGCTGCAAAATTGGCATGCTGTTCAGAGTCCTAAAAAGCAACAGGGCGATTGCAAATCACACTGGTGCCCAGGACAAAGTCATGCAGAGATGTGCTCCAGCCACACTCCCAGCTTCAAACAGTTCTACAAAACCAATTAAAAGGGCTGAAAAAGTATCACGACCCAGAGTCTATGTATATTTTTGGTTCAGACCAGCTTGAAACAGCTTGAAGGACTTTGTGGCATGAGGGGATAGAAAGCCTTATTCAGAGGTACAGAGGATTCGTTTATGGGACAGTAATTACTCTGCAGTAAAGGACATTAATTTGAAGTTACTAGGGTTCAAGATATTTCATTATTCATCCTGCACCCCATTTGCAATGATATCATTTCAAAGTGATGGATTCAAATTTACGCAAGTGATGCTGGAATAGGACAGAGAAGATACTTTCTATGTTTTATGAGCATAAAGAGATCCATAAATTTTGAGTGAAAAAAGTCATTACAAAGAGAGAAAATATTTTAGCTGTCAATCTGACTCTCTTTATTGCTGAAGGAATAATTCAACAGCACACAGGAGCCCTGCAGACCCAAACATCCTTGCTGGCAGCCCTGCAAACAGCAGCTGGCAGGTGCCCACCAGCAGCATTGTGCCTTCCCACCTCCTGCTCATGGGGTGTACGAATGGCACAGCCATGCCCTGACCTGTGCGCATCAGTCTGCGACAGCAGGGAAAGGCAAGGGGAGCACAGTGAGCCATGGGACAGAAAGGCCCATCTCTTCCCACTGTACAAATGTGACATCCTTCTACCTTCACCCCCTCAAACTGAGTGCGGACCCCTGAGAAGCCAGTGGGACCTCTGCCAGCAACCAAACCAGTCCCAAGCTGGGAATTCTGTACTGCAGCACGGTCAAAAGATTTTGGGACTGATCTGAAAGCTACTGAAGTCAGCAATAAGACTGTTAAGGATCTGCCACCTACAGCAAACTGTTAAAACCTAACCACAAAACCTTGCCTTTCCCACTGGCAGAAGGAAAAAGCTTTTCCAAAGATGTGACTCGCCTGAAGAAGCAGCTGTGCAGTGGGTTAAGAAGGGGTCTCCGCCAGCGTACCATCGCAAGGGACCACACTGATGTTGAAAAACCTCTTTCATACACAAGAGGAACATTTTCAAGCTGGGAAAGAGGAGGATCACTGGGAGCTCCCTCACCTTCTCATCACACTCTCATCTTTGTGCCAAAACACACCAAAATCCTCAGAGTTGTAGGTCCTGGCAACACGCACCCATAGCCCGTGCCACAGAACAGCAGCACCGCACAACTATAGAGCCCGAATGATTATAACACCTTTAGAAAGGCTGAGTAAAGGGAAGGAAGAATAAAACCTCTGCTTAGATTTGCACCAGAATTTAATTTATCCATTAATCACACAAATCAGCCCAACTCAGCTGGGGCTTGCATCTCCCCTTTGGAGAGCAAGAAACATCCAAGCATTAACACAAAACAACCGTTTGCAGGATCATATGGCCAAGAATGCGTTGCCTCTCCAAAAAAGATCTCAAAAATGGCATTAGACTTGCTATTAAAGCAACGTAGAGAACACAATCCCACCCCAGCAAGAAAAGAGTAGCTATTGACTCCTAATGATTTCATTCCAAGAAAACTAGCTTGAATATATGCTTAATGTTTCAGACAGCTTTTCCTATGCCTGCTAAGCACTTCTGCTTGAAACAAATATAATTGTAATTTAATTTTATATATACACCAACAAAATGCAAATTACAAGAGCAATAGTCTGGAGCCTTCATCCTTTATCTCATCTGTATCCCAGTCTCCCCACTTGCAAACTATGAACGTCTGCTCACAGATTTTCTTCTTTTTCTTTTTCGCCAAGCATGCAGCCACATAACTTATGCTACATTGTGTTTCTTTCCTCCAATATAAATAATGTTCACTTAACAGTGAATGAATTAGAGAACTACGTTTCCATTGTGTTGTCATTTCCAGAAATATTCTTCTTTTGGGTAGAAATTTTCCATTCTCAGTCTCAACTGAAAGGCAATTTTTCTCCCCACTTATTTCCATCCTTGCAGTTTATCTTGCTCTTTTTTAAAATTTTAAAGTAACAACAATATGTCCCAGTAAGAAATGCAGAGAAAGCACAGACTTCTTCCTGACCTGTAACTATCACTTAATTTGGTGACTATTTATAACCCATCTGACAAACAGTTGATTTTTTGTGAGCAGGTCAGTAGCGTTGCAGTGCATCTTTTACTGTAACCAGTGCAAAGCACCAGGAATGGCACAGGGAAGAGGAGGGGAGGGGAAAATGCCCACAGGATTCCCCAGATTTTCATATTGTGGCAGCTGGGAAAACAAGGAAATGACTACCCCACCCAGAGAAACAGATAAATATATTATATATTTCAACAGTTTAGTCTTGTTTCCCCAGCTGAATGTGGGGCAGAGGGTGGTGGCAGTCCAGGTTAATTTTCTGAGCCACCTTATTCACAGATTAATCTTCCCACCTTCTTGTTGCCAGTTGGTCAAACAGGTAAATTTTTAAGGCAGCAGCTAGAACCACTAAAGCGCTTAACCAGTTTGGGGTTACAACCAGCCCTGTAGAGCTGTTGTCTCAAAACCACATTGGACCATCTAGTCCACATAGCACCTGGCACCAATGGGGCTGTGGGCCCCAAAACACTGGAATAACACTGATGAAGATGGACTTGACAGTCCTGGGTTAACAGTTGGACTTGATGATCTCAAAAGTCTTTTCCAATCTAAACTATTCTATGTTCAGCATCTCTCAGTGCAGGCTTACAGACAGCAGGGAGCATCAGCAGGGATGTGGCAATGGCAGTGCACCCCATCCCCTCTTGCAGGTGGGCACCAGCCAGCTCCCCTGCATCATGCCATGCAATGTACTCGTTTTTGCTGTGTTGCAACAAAGAGGCCCACGGCAGCCTTTGAGTGCCAGGGCACCATCCCATCTACCAGCTCTGGGCCAAATGGGAGCCTGGAAGGCTCTTCCACCAGGCAGCTCACAGCTCCTGACCAGGGGTACAAGCCAGGGGTTGAATGGAGGAAGAGGTGGGGAGAGGGAGAAGGTCTTCCCTTATTTAATAATTTTTTTGAAGTATATTTAGTTCAGACAATTTTCCGTTTGGACAAGTTTGGAAATGAAACCTGTTTAAAAAAAAAAAAAAAAAAAAAAAAAAGCAAAGTTTCCACACCAGTCCTTACTTTTTCCCTCCACAACTGAAACAATTCAACACAAACATCAACTGCTTTTGTCAGCTTAAACAAACATGAGAAATCGTCCCCATCACACAAAGACACGCTCCGCTTACAATTGTTTTCTCCCTTGCTTCTCCTGGAAGGAGTACATGATCTAGGCCAGCAGCTTCAACCACTTTCCAGTCCTAAAAATAAACAGTGTTTGTTCCTTGCCCCTTTTGCTTCACAAGATCTCAGATGTTAAAATATTCAAACAATCCACATATAGAAAACTGATTCATCTCAATTATTCTTGGACATTTTCCCCCTGAAGTACATATATACCAAGTAAAGAAATAATACCACCAAGGTTTTTTTCCTCCACAGTACAGCTATATCACCAACAACTTTAAAAATCACTTTTCACTAACAGATGGCAAACAGGGCTAAATGATGGGATGAGTGGTAGAAGGTTTCAGATGAGCATTCAGTACAAGTTGCATAAACTGTCATCTTTAAGCTAAAACGTCCACTAAGACGTTCTTTACCACCATCACCTACGTGATTTTTTTCTTCCTGTATGTGTCTATGCATCATGAGACGAGAAGTACACGAAGTTACCAGCAGACTTAAAGCCAAACACTCCCACCACTTTTTATTGTTTATAGGTTTCTACTTTTAGGTGAAGCTTTCTAGGTGTCTGAGGGTTTTTCAGTGACCGATGGGGCAGAGCCCCTTCCGAAATCAAGGACCATAAGAAAACTCCAGTGAGTTTATGATAAGCCCTAGAAATCTTTCATTTTGGATTGGTGCCCTGAAACTTGACAGGGAACAAGCCCATACAGGAGAAACAAGCTTATTGCTGTTCCCAAAAACATGCTTTGGAAGTATTAAGTGAAAATTAATGGTTACTTTTGTCTTTCATATTCCTATACCTCCCTTTCCACTATAAAAAAGAAACATCAAAGTCCATCTCACAGGGGTGTTGTGAAAATGAATTGATGCTTGTGTGGAGCACTCATACTATAGCAATGAGGTCCATAAAAAAAGGCCTAGAAAGAAACAAAGATTCCCATCTTCAGCCCACGGTTGGAGTAGCGAGCTGTAAATAAGACCCAGGGCTGTGCACTGAACAATAAAGATGGCAAATGAGATTAGCACGAAATCTTCTGCAGCCTCAAAGTTTGAGTTCAGCAGAGAATCATGGGGGTGATCAAAGACCATCACGGTGCAGACACGCTGCCAGACATGGTTAATTACAACATTCCCCCATTTCCAACAAATTGCTCACTAAGCTGATAATAGTTTTGGGGCACCGCATCTGCTTTACAACAGGACAAGTCAGCTTGGACATGGACCAGGTGCCTGGTGGGATGTCCTTCCTCCTAGGAGCATCGCCACCGAGCATTTCTGTGCTGCCAGGAAGGCCACCTCCTCCCAACTCATGGCACAGGTGCAGTCAGGTTGAGGCAGACCAGAAGCCTTCCTCCCTACCATGCTGCACCCAACAGGAGCAAAGCGCTGAGAGCAAACAGAGCTGCAACACCACCCATCATGTGCGTGCTGCACGCACGGGTTGTAAAAGGCTCCAGGGACAGGTGTGCGGCAGAGATGTAAGTTAATATTTGACAGAGTGAGGAGACCATCTGCACCCCGGCAGCACAGCCCACCAGGCGCCCAGGCTGATGCTTACCTGCTCCATACACTCCATCGCAGGCATCTCATGTGCCTCTGCTGATGGGCGCAAGCAGTGTCTCTCCATCAGGCATGGGCAGAGCAGAGTGGCTCCGAGCAGCCCAGCTCCTCAGGAGGTGGAGACCCATAATACCTCAAAACGACTCCAAGGGCCGCAGGAGTGCAACCCTCAAATCAGCCTAAGCACACTGAAATTCAGCTTCTGCGGGCTGGGCCATGGCTCCATGCCGACAAGCACAGAGCAATCAGGGGGACTCATTAACAGAAAAGACATTTCAGCAAGACTCCATCTTTAAGGATGCTCTGTCTGCTGGCCCCCATCTGCCCAGGAACCAACTATCACAGCAGCACAACAGAATTTTTTTGCTGGATAATTTTTGTTGACTTTCCCCCTGCCGTCCCCTGCTAAATTTAGGTCAACCACAACACTCGAGTAACTCGAGCCAAGTTTGCCAAAATGTTTCCTTGAAGGAAGAGAACACGGAGGATATTTCATATGTCAACACTGTTAAATGGAAACCTTTAGAGTTTGGTCTTTTCTACTTGAAAGGATGTTACATTTTAATTTCCCAGATAAAACTGAACTTATTGAGAACATTAAAAGATTCCTTAATCGAGATTAGACAAAAACATTACTCCTCGTATCACCCAGTTGTCTTGTCTTTTTAATCTGCTTTTCATCTGAAACTCAGTTCTTTCAGTGCTTGTGCATGGCATGGAACAATTTCCTTGATTTTTCAGAGCTATAAGCAAGCTGAAATAACAGCTATTTGCACAGCCAAAGTAGTTGTGCCACATACCTTTCCATACCTATCAGACAGCTAAAATAACTGCTTAATTACGGGGGGAGAAGAGGGGAACAGTAAGAAAGGCTGCACCTGGGAGCAAGCAGCCATCTCTCTGTGCTACGGGAGCAGCACTGGAACCCTCTGTATAGCCTCTTCATCCTTTCCTTCACCTGCTCGATGCTGGAACAGGATGTCAGAGCTCAGCTTGTACATTTTGTCCCCATCTTAAATCTACATTTGAAGAACTACCATAAGTCTAAAAAGGAGAAAGCTGAGAGGTTTAATTACTTTTATCCATGTTTGAGAGGCACTCTTAAGTATAGCCAGGGTTCCTGGAATTGCAGCCCCAGTGCCAGGGAGAAAATGAACAGCAAGAGACAAGCTAAAAAAATCCCCAGCTCCCGGATATTTGCCTGAAACACAGCTCGTTTCCAAGAACGCTGCACTGTTAGTCTGGCTGGGGCTAGTCTCAAGCAACGACCTTTCTATCTCTCTACTACAAGGTTACACTTGTATTAAGCTCATGGATTCAGCAATCCGCCTCGCACAGGCACACAAACCAGACTTGGGGCCGGATGAGGTGGGAAGTGGCAGGAGGTGGGTTTTGCGCTGCTGAATTTGCTTTCATCAAAGCACAAGGGAAGAGGATCTGCATCCGGCACAGACTGCAGCTTAGCTCCACACGCTGCAGGAGCCGGCTACCTAACGCCCGAGCTTCAGCAGCACCCGTTCGTGTCTTATGAAAGGCACGCCACAGTTATCCAGCCTCAAGTTGCAAAACCAAGCCTGAACATTTCAGCAGTCATTTCCATCAAGTCACCTTCCCAGGGTCTGCAGCATCTAATGCACACCGAGCCCCAGCTGATTTGCAGGCTGCACGAGGTGGCAGGCAGCAGTGCCAAGGGAGGGGAGGGAGCCTGAGGAGCTCACATGCCATCTTAGATTTCAGCCCTGAGATATTAGGGGTGATAACACACTGACTGAAGCCCTTGCACAGGATGCAGCTCTGTTGAAGGGTACCAGATCAGCAGTTTTCTACCTGTCACCCTACGTCAATGCTTTAGCTAAGGCAACAGCTAGCTCTTTTTAGCTGCACCTTGTAAGTCCTTCAATCCAGGCACATAGAGCAACTATGTGGGTCCTCACCCCATTTCTGTCAGGGTTTTAAAGATTTTATTGGTCGTTTTGGTTTTCCTCAACTCCCTCATTCCTAAAGAGGAAAGCAGACATAAGTATGACCCATGGTTCATGAAGAAGATGAGCAGGCAGTAACGGCCAGGAATTTCTTACAGATAAGACATAGTACTCAAGACTTGTAGGCTTTCTCTGCACCTCACACAGACACCCATACACTGCCTGACACTTGACTGCAAACACCATGGGACTCTGCCTCATGGCTGAGTCCCTCAGACCACTTGCCTGCAGCTGAGCTGCCCACGCACCATTTGGAAACACTGGCACGAGGCAGCTGGATTTCACAGATCTCTTCCCTTCCTACAAACATTCCTGCAGAAAGAGCCAGGAGTCTCAAAGCATGATGGAAAGTGCCCAGTTGGGCTGTGCACCAAGGCCTTGCCTCGGTCCTGGTGAGGATGCTCCGTCCCTCTCCTGTGTTTTCTTCACCCCAAGTCACCGTGGCTACCTCAGACTCCTTCCCAGCCCCACCTCAATCCATCCATCCCAGTGCCATGAGCTTTCCCCAGCATACTCACTGCAATCCCAACTTCAGTCATGGTTCCTACACCAGCGGCAGGACCAAAGCAGTGCCACCATGGCCAGAAATGAGCCAAACTGAGAGGCACATGGCACTCTGCCCCCTCCAGCACAGCCCCAGCACCCATTAAATCACCCCCCATGGAAGCAGCAGTAGATGTTGTTCTCTCAGTCTCCCCATTGTACAAGGTCCTGATCAGCCTCACAACAAGGTGTCCACATGGTTCACCTTCCCATGCCATACACGCTGCCTGTACCACTCCTGCAAGGATATGGAGCCTCACTCCATTGCAGCCTTCTTTCCATGGGTCAGGATCCTCTTTCGTAAACTGCATTACAGTCATTTTGACAACCTAGCCATGTACAGAAGGCTGTTTCAGCTCTCTCATACCTCTGGAGCAGCACACTGGGGAGATACCATCTCCCAATGTCTGAAAAAGCACGTTCACAAACCACTCGGAGCTCTTAAAAGTTGCTTTCAGTTGTTAAAAATAAAATCCTCTGGCCAGTAAAAAAACAGCCTTTTTCAAAGGAGGAATAGGCATGTAACCTATGTTTCACGTTTTCCATATGAAAACTAGTAGCTCACAGTTGTGCATAAAATGAGATTTGAGGGGATGGTGAATTGCAAACTAGGAATTAGAGATGAAGACTTTGTTCAGTGCAGGCAGGCAGGAGACAGCATTACTTAGCTGGCCATTTCAGAAAGCCACACAGCCTCCCGTACTAGAGGATGCAATTATAAAGATGCTGCAACACATTCATCCTCTCAATGCCCCTACACACTTGGGCAGTGCTGTTATTTCCCAGATGGGACAAAGTGACCCAGCCGTTGTTGGTCGTCATGCAGTAACACTGATCTCCATTCTCCCAGCTTGGTGTCCAGCTGCTAGATAGTCCTTCTCTTTGGGATCAGAGCAAGAACACGGACTATTTGTCACACAATGACACGATAAGCTCACAGACCCACTGCAACATCAGCAGCAAGGAGCATCAGACATCTCTAAGGTGGCAGGTATCTGCCGTGCAGTCAGAGTTGGATGACCAAGGTTAGGAGCTCCTAGACCTGGCAGTGGTGCTGGGGCAATTTTAGGCAAGCAGCCCAACTGTATTGTTGGGGCATCGTCTATAACAGGGCAAGAGAATTACTCCCTCCTAACCCTGCTGGCAATGGGTTTGCACCATGGTGCGTGGCATTGACCACTTGCTCCTGAACAGCGAGGTCAGCTTCTGCAGAGCTCACAATAACAAAGATCAGGTTTGGTCCATACATATGACTGGGAAGAGCAAGCAGAGCAAATGTCTGCAGCACCAAGGGCCCTGTTTTGCAAAGTCACTTTTCTAGATCCTATCCATATTTCAGAACATCTCCAACTGAGCCCCATTAATGTAATTGATTTTTAATGGCATTCTCAAAGAAACGATGTGAAGATTTTAACAGGCTATTAGACAGAAATTAAGCCTCACCCAAACCTTCCTCCCTAGGAACAAAGGTTTCCAAAGATGCAGGGGGGCTATTCCATTCCTGCTAATGGGCAGGGAGGTGCTACAGTGACCTGGGGAAAAGGGACACTAATTTCCCCACATTCCACCCCACATGGCATTGATCCCACCACTGCTAGAGACCAGAGGTTTGTAATTACAGGGAAAGCTTTTCTCATCCTTCCCACACAAGCAAGACCAGAGGGCAGCCCTAGAGGGATCAGAAGCAGAAATACTATTTGATGAGCTGGAGGTCTTCCAGGTTTCAAAAATAAGAAAAATAAAACACACGTCCCTGCCTGGTTTTGTTCTCTGTGTTCCTTCATGCCAAGCAGGCAGTGGCTCATTTCTCAGATCAGGCCTTGGAAACCCAAACAGGTGAACCTGGCAAGTGGTTATAGTCCACGGCTTCAGCTGCTTTCCTGGTGAGGCTTGTGCTGCAGTAAACCATTACAGCTTCCTTCCTTCTCCTATGGAAAGAGGCACCAGGCAAGGACTTCCACTTCTCCCTTTTATCCATTCCCTATATCTGTACATCATCCCCATCTTTTCAATATCTACTTATGGTTCAAGCAGTTTAAAGCCAGGACATTATCCTGAAGACTGACTTTGCCATGGATGACATTTCACTTTCTCTGTTCAGTCACTTCTGCTCCAGCAAAAGTAGAGCCACTCCTTTTATTTATTCTCTAGCAAATCAGTGACAATACTTCTGGACATTTTGACTCAAAGCATGTCACCTCCCCCAAAGGTCCAATCTTTCCTCAGGTTAAAATCTGACAGACACCCACATTTGCAATTTCCCCTGTGTGGCACGCCATCGTTTTAACACATTCCCCGTGGTACACGAACACTGAGCTCCATGCAAGATTCTCCCACTCACTGTGAGTGAGCATCTGCATTTCTAGAAGATTATGCTGTTACCATCTATTTTACTTCTGATTCAAATTCTCCTCACTTGATTTCAACATTTTTAAAGACTTATTTTTACTTCTTTTGAGACATTTTAAACTGACTTCTTTTCAATACTGTCAACCAGCCTTTTTCACTAGTACATTACAAATTTGGGTATCGTTATTACCTTCATTTTTAAAGAAGTAGAAATGTAGACACAAAAGAGAAGAACAGTGGCCTAAAACCCTTTGGTAGCCAATGACATGGGCTGAAGAGAAAAACAGGACACCTAAAATCCCACTCCATTGCTCAATCTGCTAGGCAAGAGAACTGAAGCTGTATTCTCTTGGATCCTCTCAGACACAGCATTATCTGCTGCTATAGTCCCATGCTCTTTCATGCCTCCCAATTAAAGCTAGGGAATTGGATCATGCTGAGCTTCCTTTGTCCTTTTCACCTCTTGCAAAAGTCAGGGGTTACCATAATTTTATACCTGCTTTAATGTTGTAACCTGGGAGGGAAAAAAAATACAGTGTTCTTTTAATAATAGACTTAGTGGATCATGGAGTGGTCTTACCCTTTCCACAACTGGTAGCCATGTTTAGTATTTCCAAATCCTCTTCCATTGTACATAACCAATTTAAGTACTTTATTCATTATTACAGAAAAAAAAAAAAAAAATTAAACTGCACAACAAGCTCAGGATCCACCCAAACAGTCCAGGCTAGAAGAGAAGTTTGATCACAGAACTTCAGGAATTTGTGGTGCTTCTGCCCAGGGAGCAGGTAAACACGGCTGGGATTTGGCATCAGAAGACAAAAGAAAGGTAAAATTTTTCATTTCAACACATCTTTCTCAGGGTAGAAAAAAATCTACGTAAATCAGTGATGAGAACATAGATGTTATCACTTGGAGCACACGGTTATGAGCCTTTGGAAAGAATGGGATTTAAAAGACATCTAAGAAATTTGCTGGACTTCAGTCTTTGTCCTGTCGCCATAGCAGCCAGGATACAACAGTACATGTCTTTATCACACCAAAACTTGATGTTTTCATCTTGTCTTTTCTCCAGACCTACTTCTGATGACCAGCAAGAGAGGTGCCACCCATCTACCAACAGCCAATACTGCATATTTCTTCATGACGCAGAAATAGCTCACTGCCACTTTACCCAGCTTGTGGCTGCCACCCTTCACCCAACACCGGAGGCCAGAAAAGCAGCAGAGGTTTGTCTTTGGCATTGGGAGGGAAGTTTGTTAATGCTCCTACCCAGCATGAGAGCTTTGATCCTCAACTTCTGGCAGCTGGATGTGTTTGAAAACACATGTGTGTGACTGAGGCCTCATTCAGGACAGGGCCACCCTCTGACAAAGTAATTTCACCTGTCAGAATCTTCTTCCATGCTCCAAATCCTGCAAAGGTTGGAGACTGTAGCCAAGGAGAGCCCTCTCCTCCCAAAACAAGGTCAAGGCGATGTTGTGCCATGGAGAGAGCAGTAATACTCCTGCAGCACCTGGCCTGATAGTGCCAACCTCACTCCTCTGCCAAACCAGAACACTTTTACTGAAGTGGCACCCACATTATAAGAAACCACCTTAGATCCACGTGAAACGTGTGACAATTTTCAAACCCAGATCTTTCCCTGAAGCTTAGGCTTGCAGGTTTTGAGGGCACACTTAACACAGCACTGGAGTATTGAAGTTTCTCTCTAAGCTGTAGCACAGCTTGCAAAAAGACGTTTGATCTTTAAATCAGACATTAAGTGATGGAATACCACTACTCCTATTGATATTGTTTCATGTATAAAAAGACAATGTTTAGCCTTGACATATACTGCTGTATTTCACAGGTCATGCTGTAACAGACTGGATTGCTGGTCTGGAGTCATGTCTCCAGCATGATTCAGAAGAAATTACAAGATAAAGGACAATTATGAAACAGCCTGTTCACATTTCCACCTTATTTCAGGGAGCACCAGGAAAAGGGCCTAATCATTCTCCTTCAAAAATCCATTTCCTCTCTGGCAAATCTGTAGATGATCTCTACGCTCCTTTGGTCTTAAGACCCAAAACAGACTATTTCAGCTGAAGCAATTTGTGATGAGTTCTATGAGTTAATTACATTTCCATTAGTAAAGAAGTTCTAAACTTCCAATTTCTTCACTGATGCTTTTTGAATCCTGCCAAAACAGATAGGGGAACATGATTTCCTCTCTTTTTTTCTTTATCTCGCTCTTATGAGACTTTCCTCTTATTTTTAACTCTCTCAGCCTTTTCGTTTCTCCTTAAATGGACGCTTCTTCAACCCTTTAATCATTTTCACAGTCTTTGTCCTAACCTCCCATGCTCAAACTTTATTCAAGGATGCTGGTTCAGGATGTTTGAGATGGGGAGCTAAGCCAAAAGACAGTTCAATCTTCCAGTCTTTCTTTCTTTCTTTTTTTTAAACTGGAAAATAAGCTGAGAGCTCAAATTTGAGCTCTTTTATCTCCTCTTTGAACCAGAACCAAGCTATGTCCAACGAAATATTTCTGATTATCAGTTCAGTTTGAGTGCTCTTCAGCACAGGGATATTTTGCAGCTGAAAAAGTCTTAGCCTCCTCCAAGCAACTGATTTCTGTCCTTTATTTCTTTACCTCTACATCACCCCATGGACCATCAACATGCTCCTAAACCCTTAGTCTGACACTGGGTGCTTCCTGTTTTGCAGGCCCTTGCAAGGAATTTTTACACCTTTAATGAGGTAAAGGGCAGGAGTCAACTCTCCGCTAGCCTCTGCCCAGCAACATCCATCAGGAACAACCTTCATAGCATCTGCAAACAGATTTATGACATAGGTGTGACACGCTGAGAGCAGCCCTCTCTTTTGAGAGCACCAAGTACAATTTCTATTCCCAGTGAAGCATAGCATCACTCCTACCTCTGCTTCTGATCTTTTCCTTATATCTCACACAGCCCAACATGAGCTGACCTGAACTGAGCCAAGAGCTAAACCCATTATTGGCTAAAACATGGGGTTTCACTCAGGAGTGACCTGAACTTCTTGCTCCAGAGGGATGCTTTTAAAAGTCTACAGCTGATCACAAGAACCACCTACACATACACACCCACCCCTGTAGCCAGCACTTGAAACCAAGACATGCTCTCCAGCACTGGCAGAATAATTTCCACAGGAAAAAACTCACCTGTTTCCTCAATATTCCACCCTGAGATCACTGAGCAAATAAGTTGATTTCATTTATTAATCAAAAACCAATGAAAGGTGATTTTCCTGACCACCAGCACACAGGTAAATGGAGGAGGGAGGAGACAAAGCCTTATATTTATTGTCAGCCATTGATTTAGTTAATGCTGACCAAGCCAGGAAGGAAAGATTTCTCACATGTATTTGGACTGTTTAGGTGGCCATGGTCCTTTGTGAGGACCAGGCAACTTTCCAAACCCTCTAACTCACACTACAGGTTTGACATGTGCCACACATAGGAAGCAGGACTTCTTTCTCAGCATAAGCTGCCAGGCTTCCCCATGGCATAAAAGTGCCCCTCCCATGCAGCCAAGAGTTCACGCAATGTTTGCTTTGCCCCATTCATCCCACAGCCACTGGTATTACTGAACTCATTTAGGGTATCCCTTCCCTCCATCCCAATTCAGTCGGATCCTTCAGCACAGAGAAGATCCAAGACAGCTGAAGTTAAGCAAAGAGCCTAACCTCGGTGTCAAAAAGCACCTCCAGGTACCCAAACGCCAGGTGCTGACCCTAGAGCTTGGGTTACCTACAGAGACCTCGGGCCACTCATCCTCCTGGTTCCAGCTTCCAGCACTGAAGCCTTGCCCTGGCCAGAACATCCCACACACCTTGTCAGTGGTTCGGAAGAACAAAATCAAAGATCAGTTCTCCACCTCCACTAAGCTTCCCCAATGTTTTCAGAGAGCCCTGAGGAAGGCAACAGTCCCAAAGCACCCAAAACCTTTGGTGTGAGTTGTGGATCTAAGGATGCATGTGCAAATGTGACACAGTCGCTCCTGGCACTCAGGATTAGATTACAGTTAAAACCAGGCTGATTTTCTAAATCCTCATTCTTCTCAACAATCACAGCCAGGTTCTTATCACCTCAGATGAGCAGACACTTTGCCGTCAAAAGCTGGCCACTTGGGAACGGGGACACAGCAGCAGGAGCAACATTTGAGAAACAGGAGCCTGAGAAATCCCACACACTCCTGCTCATCTAATCATGACACAGCACTGCATACCACACAAAGGACTTTGGTATTTTGGGGTTGGGTTGTTGTTCTTTTTTAAACTGGGGAACATGAGGAAAATTAATATTAGAGCACTTCATAGCTGCAGTTTTCTTGTTGTTTTGGTTTTGGATTCTTCTTATTCGTACCCAACTATAATAGCAGATAGGTATGCAATGCCTTCCACCTATAGAGAAGAGCAAGCAGTCAAGCAGATGCCCACATCACGCGATTGCTAGGGCAGGAGCAGGTGTTAGGAGCAGATCACAGGGTCCAGAGTCCTCTTCCCACCTGCAGTCTCCACAACTGCCTTTGCCTGGTACACTTGGACCCCTCACAAGAGACCTTGCCACCAGCCTCCCTTCAAGAGCCATAAAAAGCTAAAAATACTGTCTGGACTCTGGACTAGCAATCCTGCCTAGCTTTGATAAAGCCCTGGCAGTGATGAGAAAGCACATCTCCCTTTCACTCGGGGTGGCCACTTTCGCTTTACAGCTGCCCAACTTCAGGGCCCGTGGGCCAGGGAGATGTAAGCACCCTCCGATAGTGTCCAGCACCCTCCTCTTTGTGAGCAAAAAATCTTCAAAGCAGTGTAAACAGGCACAAAACATGGAAAGCGGCACAAGATGGGAATGTGAAGAAATGCTTTGGCTTCCTCTCTCTTTGGAGAAAAGCAATTTGTCCGTTCTTCAACTTCCTGGCTTCTTGTTGTGCAGTACCATCGTTTATCAGCTGACACACCAGGTACTCAGCACCTTCCAGCCACTTCTAATAAAGCAAGAGAGAAGCACGTCAAGCTCATAGTCTCCTCGCCCTCGAGAAATACTCTGACCTGAAACACTGGGTTTACCACAACCAGAGCAGAGCCAGGCCTCAAGGGTAAATTACTACATGCAGGAGTGGGAAAGAGGCCCCAAAAAAGGGAGTCCTCCCTCCCCTCCCCCCAAAAAAATGGGGGGAGGGGGGGGGCCATGCCTGGGAAGGGCTGTCCCCACCTGCAGGTCCTCTGAGGGTCCGTGACCATCTGTAGCCTTCCTTAAGCACAGCCCTGAGTCCTCCATTGCTCAGGAAAGTCTTCTCCTAATTTAGCAGCCAGCCACACAATTACACACCCACCTGCTTAACTCAGCCTGCCTCTGCCCACTCCCACCAAACTCGGTGCACAAAAGCCACTATAATACACGAAGACAGGAGCCCTAATTAACACTGCAACAGACTCAGTGTGGCCTGGGACCTCCTTTGCTTGGTTAAACGAGCCCAGAGGGAAAGCAAGCTCCAATCTCAAGGAACCTGCTGCCCCACTGGGCAAAACTGGCTGTAATAGTGCATAAAAGGAAACAGGGACATTTGCAAAGGTGGGTTTAGAGCCCACAAATCCTTACTCCCTGTCCAGCATCTTCTCCTTTGAAAGAAACTGCTTCTCCAGCTCCCCAAGAGACCAGATGGCCAGGGGACAGAAAATAGAAGAACTTCCAACTGTTTTTGACTGTTCAAACTGAGACCTCACACGTTCTCTTCCCTTCCAGTTACCAACTACTCATTTTCTCTGCCTCAAAAAAAATTTTGGTTACTTGCCTTCCTCCATTACTGGCCCACTACACCAGCCAGATCACAAGTTACCACGCTGCATTCAGGAAAACAGGTAAATTCTCTTTTGCCTTGTCTAATTTTATCTGATTTAATTTCAGAAGGTACCCTTAGCTTTTCTGAGCCAGCAAGTATCCATCCGTCATTAGAACATAAAAGAAATTGAAAACAAGGATCAGCTCCGTTAAAATCTATAGAGGCTTTGCTCTTAGCATGACTCATGCACAATGCTAACAGCAATCAGCCTTAGCCCATCACCACCCATACTGTATAACCATGGAAAGAGGCTTACTCGTTTTCCTTGTGACAACTAATCAAGATGAAGCTTGTCCCTCTTAAAGTATCCATTTTCCCAAATCCCGCTCAGCTTTGCTTTCTAGCACAGAAGTGCCAGAAGTTCCGTGTTGGAAAAGCAGAGAGAAATCTGCATTTCCCTGCTCCTAGACCCTTTGTTCCCTAGGCGTCTAGCTCTAAAGCTTATGAACAACAAAGCACAGAGCATACTGTCCAAAGTGATGCTGGCAGGGCACCCAAGGGTTTTTATTTCATTTTAATTTTGTTTTTCAAATTATCATGTTCTATGATTATTTGCAGGTGGCAAGATTGAGGTGTTCTGGGGGAGTACGCAAGAACCCATCACATAGGACCGCGTAATTCAGAAATCCTAGTCTAAAGGCTTTCAAATGCACAGGAACATACATATGGAGAAAAAAAATGTTAAAGACTATAGGCATCTATGTATGTTTGACAGGTTTAAAAATCCCAGCTCTCAACCAGACGTTTACTTCTCTCATACTTTCATGGTCACATCTCACCCCACACCCCGTCTAGGGGGCATGTCCACCTCAAATTGAAAGATCAGAGGTTCATAGCCTGCTACTCAGACCAGGCTGGATGGCTCCTATGCCTCCCCCTTTGACAGCCATCACTGCAACCAAGGCTGCTGCTGCTCCTCATCCACTGCACCAGGAATAGCATCTCGGACTGCCCACATACTAAGATGATCCTGGTAACTAGCAAAGCTAACATCAAGGATGAACAGGTCTTTATTATGCTACTAAATGAATTACTCTCCAAATTATTAGCATCACCAGGAGCTAGGAACACATTTCTCAGTCATCCAGACAATCAAGATAATTCTAGCTTTTGTAATTTGTTCCCGACAGCCTGAGACATCAGTAACAGCACAGAGACTTTGTGCACATCATTTGGCAGTTCCAGGCCTGGCACACACTGTCTCTGCCAGTCCCACCCAGAGATCCAGGCAGCTGATCCAACTGGCTCAAGAAGCTACCAGGACTCTTCAAGAGTGTTTAATCCAGGCTGATTGAAAGCCAAAAAAAATAATTCTGTTCATAAAGGACAGAGCATGACCCTTTCAAGTGCTTCATTTATTTATTCCAGTCTTTAGCAACTCTCGGTGTTGGACAAACACTGCACGCTGTTGTGGTCGCTGCCTCCAAGGGGATACAATAGAACTAGGAAAGGACCAGAGCAACAGCACAGGTGAGTGGTGCATAGAAATGCTCTCAGGTCGAGGGAGGTTGGGCAGCATAAATCTCTGACTGGGGAAATGCTGGGGATTCATAAAACCATAAGCATGCAGAAAAAATGATGATTGTTCTCCAGATCTTGCTACACAAAATATAGAAGGCACCAGTGGACATCTCCGGTAGCTAGTGAAGAAAAAAAGGGATAAGCAGCACGTTCTCTTGTCATATGTAAATAAACCATGAAACCCATTACCCAGGATATGATAAAGCCAAAAGTATAAACAGCCTCCAAAACACGACCAAGGAAGACAGTCTGCTTGAACCACGCCGTTTAAAAGCCATCAGACGCATTATTTTTTCTCAAAAATCCCTAGACATCTGAGTTTTGGGAATCAGGAAAACAAGGAACATTTTATCCATGTCTTGTTCTCCATTCTTCCCCTTAACTGCCACCCTATTACACCAGCTTCAGTTAGAGAGGATGTAGTTTAACCCAGTACAGCAGTTCTTCAGGCCCAGGACACCAGGAGAAGTCATCCCATAAACTCTAACAGGAACAGTCTGAACCCTCAGGGCCCTGAATCCAGGCTCATAGCTCCATCCACTGCCATCTGAGAGGGCTGGATGTAGGGAGGACTTCATTCCCAAGACAACTGTGGGTTTCTGAGGTTTCCACCCCAAGAAAGGTTGCAGCAATAGCATTAAAAGTCCCTTTGCTCCTACCTAGGGAAAAGTGCATTAAGACCATATAGTCCCAGGCCAGCTGAGAAATTGCATTTCTGTGTGATTTAGAGGGTGATGTCATCACTGGAGCAAATGCAATCCCATAAAAATGTGAAAATAAAATGAGCAGGAGCTATAAAACGCACGTGTCTTTCTCCACAACAGAAACAGGCACACCACAGCAGGGCAGCTTTCCTCGACATTCATCTGCAACTGGAGAAGTTTACAAGAAATTACTAAAAAAATTAGAGAAAAAAAAAATCTTTCGGGGACCAGCAATCTATTATTTTCCCAGGCCTTTATTAATAGCAAATCAGCATGCTTCCTTAAAAGTAAATGAGAAAAAGGCACCATAGATTGCTGTGGAAAGAAACTGAGGGAGGGTTTTCTGGAACAAGCCAAACCATTTTGGGCCACTATCTGTTAGACTCTAGTTTAGCTCAATAGGATATTGATCTTGGCTGCATATAATACAGCCCTGATTTATTTTCTGATTAACAAATTCTACTGTCCAATTTTGACAAACAAAACACCCATTATTGCATGTAAATTAATAAAAAAAAATACATATTCATCAATAACGCCAGCGCACAGACACTGAGCAGCAAAAATAGGAGGTTGGAGAAAACAGGTGGAAAGGGTTACTGCATGATCACTGTAATATTTACATAAGGGTAAGTTCAATAAATGCAGAGCCTTCTCCCACAGCCTCCTCCAAAACACACCCAGACTCTGGCTGGCCTTCTTCCTATGGAAACAGCTAACGAGAGCAAAGCTGCTCTTTGCTTTTATGGGTTTTAGCTAAAAGCTGAAAATGAGATCAGATTTTTCTGACATCCACCATTTACCTTAATAAAAATGTGCACTCAACAGGATTAGCAGGTATACAACTCCGCTTGTGGTATCATGAAATGCATTTTCATGATCTTTTATGCTTACACAGAAAAAAGAGAAATCGAAATCCCTCTGTGATATTGAAGATCAATGTAAAACTGAGCTTAGGAACTGAATGCTGATCACTGCCTGGGAAACATGAAGTAACATTTTCAAGTAGAAATCTTGCACATATGGCAAAGGAAAGCTTTTGATAGAGTAGTAATAGATTTCAAAAACTGATCTCCTACCTATCTATATTTATAAGAACACATTAAGTACGAGTTTAGCACTGTCCTTTTTTATTATTCTCCAATAAATTACAGAACCTGCTTGATCATTTTTTGAAACATGAGACTACCTTCCACAGAAACGAAAGTTCAGGTCCCACTGGTGTCACCACCCCACAGCCCCTCCCTGGAGAGACAGCCGGGGTTGTCAGGAGTAAATGTTCTTCCTCAGCAACCTGCCTTTCAAGTCCCGATGCAGCACTGCCAGGATGATGCCTGTCTCCGATAAACGCCCTTGCTCAGGCTTCCCCCCGTCAGCCAAGCTAGGGCAGGCCACAGGCAGATGAAACAGTTTTTGGCTGGTGAAGGAAGCCCAAGGAAGAGGAGCTCCTGCTTTCCAGCACAGACCCATGGCAGCACAGGAGTGAGCGAAGAACATAATAAGGATAGAGGAAATCCAGAGCAAAACACAACAGGCTACAGAGAAAACACTAATTCAATCCCCTGTGTGAAGCTGCAGCTCTTTCAATGTTATTTCTCTGCTATAGGTCCCTCCACCTCCTCACTGGGTTTGGAAATACAGCCTGAGATTCAGGAAAGCATTTATCTAACCAAGCACACAAGGAACCCTGTTATCTTCAGCAGCTCTCCCACCTCGCCCCAGACACAAAATTAGGCACGAGCTCAAACATCTTGCTAAATCCAGCCCTTGAATTACAGGATTAGAGGTCTGTGAGTTTCCTCAGTGGAGAGGACTCTTGGATTCAAATGTCAGTCAGTTTACACTCTGCCTTCCCTGCGTTGCCTGCCTGGTGGGAAGTCCATGTACAAGACAATTTCAATACAGCCCAGCTAGTATCACCATTGGAAACCAGCAGCTTTGACGTTAACAGGACTGTACTTCAAAAGAATATGCATGTTTGCAGATGGCAACAGGGTTCCTTATTACAGCTGTCTAATCAAGCCGATATTTCGCAATTATGCTCAGAGATCAAACAGCGCTGCAAACAGCACTCACAATGAAACCAGCACCAGTAAGACGCCAGTGTCACAGCTATAGCATTGCACACTCAGTTGCGATTCTGCACACACGTGATGTTTCAGCTACTGTTGCAAAACTTTGAACATCTCACATCATCACAGTTAGGCTGGTTTAGGGTTTGATTTTTTTTTTTTTTAATCTATTTTGATTCTTGGCCTGTGTTTATAAAAAAAGACAAATCCAAAACATGCCTAAACAAATAACAATATGGCTGTAATTCAGGAAAGCTTTTATGTATAGCCTTAACTTTAAGTACAGAACCACTGGAGTCAGCTGAATTCAAACGTGTACTTGAATGCTTTGCTGAAGGATAAATTAAACCACATGCCAAAGTCCTTTCCAGAATCAGGGCCTCAATTTATTTTTTTTTTTTTAATATTTTTTTTTAACACACAAAAGGACATAGCACTGACTAGGAATCGGAACATACCGTCGGTGTGAATAATTATAGCATCTGTGCTAATTCTCTTTTCATCCTGGTACCCCCTATGCTTCCAAGTATGTAAATCTGATTCTCCTTGTGGCTCCACCGAAGTTTCTATTGATTAAATACCCAGCCCCAGCAGCAGGAGAATCAAGCCCTGCATATTTATTTTCTTCCTCTCAATACATAAAGAATTCCCTTTGGCCTCTCAATTGCTATATCACATGGTACCCTGAATGCAAATAGAATTACAGTCATAATGTATCTAATGAATACACTTGTATATGTATGCAAGCATTTTCCTAACAGCATCCTACTGTACTCCACCAGGCAGACCAAAGAATATATATGTTCCTCACACACAGCAGCAGAGAAGGTGTGTGAAATGAGTGCATATTAATAACAGGAGCCAGACTGCAGTCTTCTTGAGGAAAAACTAACTGAAATCCTTCCAAGATGAAGGCTGCAAGATCAGGACCTTACTCAGACCTTTGAAACGTTTCTTTCAGAGCTTTAAAGCAGACTTTGTAGATCATAAGTGTTACTTAATGTTTGGGTTTTCATTATCCACTTGCGTTACACTACATTTACATAAATAGATACAGAAGCTGTTGCAATGTATAACATAAAAATACAGTCAGCATTTCCACGAAAGAAAGTAGTGATATCATTTCAAACCATGGTACAAAATGCACAGGTAAGATTTTTGGCTCCATCCTTTGTAAGACATGCACCCTCTCTGAATTATTTTTAGAAAAGTTATTTTATAGCAGACCAAATTCATTCCTGCAGAAACTTCACCGATTTCAGAGCTGTAATAGCTTAAAAATTAATTTTGTTAGCTCACTCCATGTTGACTTCTAAAGTCATCCTATCATGTCAGAAGATAGATTGATTGAAATCAGGTTCAAGTACCTACTGACAATTAGAACCTGTAAAGTCCCAAGAAATGTCAGTACACATCTGGATAAGACACTTGCCAGCACACATACAAATAAATGCCCTCAGAACCTCTTTTTAGTTGGTTCAAACAATCCTTTGAAAGAGACTCCTTCAGCACAATAGTCATTATTTAAAGACAGAAATTACTCCCACCCCAACCCACAGTTAAAAACCAACAAAAATGAAAGCAAGAGTCCCCTTTAAACTTAGGGCAAGAGGAGGGCACTTACCCTGTGAGGACCACAACAAAATCCATCACGTTCCAACCATTTCGAAGGTAAGAGCCTTTATGAAAAACAAACCCCAGAGCGATGATCTTTATACCAGCTTCAAAACAAAATATTCCAATAAAGTACGGCTCAGTGTCATCCTGAAAAAAAAATAAAAATCAAAGGTGTCAAGGAGATACCTATGCTTCTGCACTAACAGCAAGAACCGTATAAACAACTATTGGTGCACCAACTTCATGACCTTTTCAGCTCTCTGAACAAACCTGAAACCAGGAGTTTAAGCTTACTGGGACTAAGCAGAGGGAAGAATTTCATTACTATTTCTCTAAAGGTAAATTAGTTTTTTTCACATTGGAAATTTTATTTGCCTTTATTCTGATCATTTCACCCCACACTTTCTACGTTTACTCAATATTCTGGAGGGAATGTTAACACCGAAGTTTTGCTCTAAAGGTATATTTAAACTTGAGATCACATATTTCTGTAATTACTGACATGGAAGAAAAAATGCGCTTTACAATTCATCCAGGAAACTGAAAGTGGAGGATATCTTAGGGAATAACAGCCAGCACAGCAAGCTTGAAAACACTGGCAGGAAATTATTTACTTATCATTTATTCCATCAGTTCTTCCTTCAGTCTTTTTCCTCCATTTTCTCAGTTTCCACAGCTGCAGTCTCATTTGTTTTCCTTTCACTGTATCTGATTCAGGGAGAAACCCCCACTCCCTTCCACTGACAGCAGGAGCAGTAAGGCTTGTGTCTCAGCCCCATGGTGCAGACTAAAGCATACCATGGGATCACAGCTTCATCTCCTAACTCACTAGAGAAAAAAAATCAAGCTTTTTAGTCTCCACAGTTTTACTGAATCTTTTTTTTTTTTTTTCATCTATGGCAACAGATCCCTCAGTATTGTACTATATCAATAAGAATTTCAATGCCAAATGGAAGCACTCACATTTGGAAGGAAGACGTAGGCAGGAACAAAGCAAAAGGTGAAAGCAATGGGCATCAATTTCAAGAATATGGTAATTGGCTTTGGCACCTGTAACCAATTTCCAAATGTGCCTTAGATCCCTGTTTTCAGCTGAAGTCAATGGAAGTAAAGCAGCCCTACGCAAAGGAAGCAAACTCCCAAATTAAGAGATAAGAAATCTTTGTTGCAGTGGCTTTGACATTTCTGACCATCACAGCCAAAGAGCTGAGCTGCTGTTTGATGCACAGCTGTTTACACTTCTAATTCTACTGATGACAAAAGATAATTTTCTTTCTTTTATACAAAAAGAACGTGAATGTCAAGTCTTGTGGCCACAGAACAAAGAAAGAAGCAGTTTTGATATGAGAATTTTACAAGCACGGCAACTCTTGCTCAACTCTGACCCAGCACTGGCACGCAGACCCATGCTTTAGGCATAGTACTTGTTACAGAAAGCCAGGGTTTTCACACCTAGGAGACCAATATAATAGCACACCCTTCCCAAAGGGGCTTACACAGTGCATCAGTGTTTACCCAACTCAGCCACAAAACTTTATTCACTGAAGGTATCTCCAAGTTGTTGAAAATTGCTACTTCGGGACAGGCTTTTTAATCAGTACCTGAATTAAAGTTTTGTTCCCTACAAAGCAGCCCCCCACATCCCTACACACCTCAGTAACCCCAGCTCCTCCATACACTTCATCTTTCACCCTGTCTCCACTCCTCTCCACCTTTCCTAACCTCACAGGCCCAGCAACTTCACCTCCCGTTCCCCTATGGCCAAGCAAGATGACCAGTCACCTGCAGACCACACACACAAATACTGACTGACCAGACAGCGATGTGGAGCAGGCAGCTGCTGAGCTCACACTACAGGCCTTTGGCTGAAACAGGGAAGTGCAGAACGACAGCAAACCAAACGCATAGCTAGTTTCTCCTCCAGGCAAAGAGATGTTTCCACAAAAGGCAGCACCTCCAAGCCCTCTGCTCCTCCACAGAGCCTCACTGATGCTGTTCAGAGGACACAGAAGCTGTTGCTGACAGACTGAGAAACTCAGCTGCCCATCTCAGTGCTATTTACCCACAGAGAAACAGGAACAAGGCAAGGCCATCATTCTTTTCATGACCTTCGACAAAAATCCTACAGTAAGAGTCTTCTTCCAGAAGTTTCTCCACAGCAAGGGCTAGAGGCACCCTGGGACTCCAACCCAGCACAGAAAATAGGGAAGAAGAAAGACAAGGTCAGAAATCATCAGTTGTGGTTTCAGGAAAAGTTACCTTACTGCTCCTCTGCTTTCCCTTATGCACACAGGAGCACTCTGACAGCCTAGTCTGCCTGCTCTTCAGCCCCACACCTCCTAGTTCAACAAGTACACCAAGTCTTTGCAAACAAAGGTCTCCTAGCCCAGCCTATGTTTCCATCCCACAGCTACTAGCACGCTTCTAAAAACAGCTCTTCTAACACACACCAGAAAAAAAACACACCTTTACCCACATACACTCCCCCTCACTACTCCCTCACTTCCTGGAAGCCTTATATCTACTCTGCTACCAGTCGTATGCTCAATCTAGGTCAGGTGCCTTGTGATTACAGCTCCCAGCTTTAAAAAGCCAGGCTTCAGGTATTCAAGGGTTTGATAGAATATGTTATTCCCAAAGCTAGGACTACACAGAGCTCTAAGGAAGTGGGTCAAAGGAAAACTATCATCTGTAAGGTTGGCAGTTGGTAGCTGGGGAAGTAAGAGGGGATGGAAAGAGGGTCTTTACTAAAGCCTGTCTAAATTTACACTAATTTAGCCTAAGAATCAAAACAGTAACAACAGGCTGAAAAATAAAATGTACACCCCGTTAGGTAGTGGGGTCTACTGCTAAAAAAGAAGGGGTTCACTTGACTCTGTGTGAGAGAAGGAGCTGGAGGACAAGGACACAGGTGTCATGCCCTGTGCAGCACTGAAATGGCACTGCTGTCAGCTCAGAAACCCTGCTGCCAGGGCGTCCTGCAGCCCCTTCAGACAGGAGGCTGTGTTGCTGCTTGGGTTCAGGAGTGGGAAAGCAAGTGATGATGAGTATCAGTGTGCATGCCTGGAAGGAGGGTGAAGAATCTGGGTAGCAGCCAGAGCTGTGCTAGCAGGTTGTTTGCTGTGGACACAGCAAAGCTTGAGGCTGGGCCAAACACACATTTAATCAATATGTTTCGGATCAGAAACAACTTCTGAGTCTGGAAAGTCATTACTATTCCTAGTCCATGTCCTAGTGTCTTTCCTTGGCCTTTGGATGTGACATCGTTGATCGGTTTGGATGTGTAAGGCTTTGTTCATGCAAAGGTTAATATGAACAGTTCGCATATGACTGCACGAAGTGCCTGTGGATAGGATAAAGAATTAAATCCATTAGTAAAGTGCAGGAGCTGTCATGCTGAATATCTGAGAAAAGTTATAGCCTGCCCTCACATCAAAAACACCCAGGGAAGCCAAACACTCGGAGCCCTGGCGTGCAGATGAACATCCTACAGACCCACTGGTGTCTTCAAACAGGGTGTGCCCCAAAGGAGGGCAGAAAATAAATTTCCTGTCCTGCAAGTTCTGATACCATCTCCGTCAGGCTGGGACAAATCTATGGTTACTGAAGCTCCTCATGAAAAACTGAGAAATTAGGAAGGAGACAGGGAGAACGAGCATGCCTCAGCCTGGACAGCCAAAAGCATCATGAACAAGGCATCCACCTGCAAAGGCCACTCAGGGCTTAGACGTGAAGCTCACGTTCCCACATTTGGAGCTCTCACACCAGGCTCTGGGCTACTCAGTGCAACTCCCTCAGCATCTTTTCAGTTGGCATCACTTTAGTGTGTACAAACAACACAACATTTATTGGGACAGAGAGAGACTGACTCTACAACCTGTTGGCTAAGGCACTCAGCTGAGATGGACAGTAGCAAGTCTGTAGCTTCTCTGTTCCAGTGGATAATTACTGATGTGAAATAAACACTTCCAGCAGCCAAAGCATGCAAGGCTCCCAGATCAGAGCAGGCAAGCCCCTAATGGGTAGGCCATTCTGCTGCTACTGGAAGAATGAGCTTATTTCTCTTGTCTGGAGAGTAAGGACTTGAAGTCCATGCTCCAGTTCACCATTAAATGCTTTGACCACCAGACCGTGGTTTTTCAGAGCCCTGGTTTTGATCAGAGTTTGCATCCTAGAGCCGGGCAATGCTTTTCCATGCTACAAACTACATACAGAAAATGGACAAAGAAAGATTACTCATAACTCAGCCACTTCAATTCTTGAAATATTGCATATACTGAGACATTACTCGGTCTTCCCGTGTGTTTAATTAACCCTGCTTGACAAGTAACATGAGCACAGAAAACAGCCAAGTGAGATTGCACTGCAGGTTCATATCTTGGGTCTCTTGGGAGAGACATAGAAGAAAATTTTGATTAGAAGAGAAAAATAATGAAGATTGTATATCGACTCCTCCTTCTTTTCCTCAGCTTTAAAAACCAGATCATCTTTTGTCTTTGTATATGTGGCACAAAGTATCCGGGCAGCTTTGATTTTCCTTCAACAACTCTGCCTACATCTCCCAGTCATAAATGGCTTGTGATGTACATCTCATACCTTAAGATCTGATTAACTCTTCAGTCACGAGCCCTCACTCCAATCTGGAGATTTTAATGAACCCAGGAGAAGGAAAGGTATATCCATCTATCATTAACCAAAAAAAGCCCCATTCCATTCCTGCCAAAGACAGCAATAAAGCACCTGCTGTTGTGCATGGACTTACAATTTGGCTCAACAAACCTGTAAATGTATGGGAACGTTTGCCCACTCTTGTTTGGCATGGATTTGTAACAATTTCAGTGAAACAACTTACAGTTTATGGAAGCAGCAGGAGCATTCTAAAGAGGTTTCACTTTGAAAACCAGAAGACAGGTTTTCTCATTCACAATGCTTAATCTTTCCAGCATATGTAAAAACAGAAAATATTTCATGACTTGTAAGGATTCTCAGTGTTATTCTATGATAAACCCCTTCATAGGATTTGATAAAGGGTATGATAAACCTTCAGAGTTGCAAATGTGTTGTAGTTAAAATGGCTTCAGAATGTCTGGATCAAAGACAATGCTGCACAACAGTGTTTGCGACAAAACTCAGGGGTTAATTCTTCCTTCATCACCAAGGCAGAGCCAGCAAGGTGGAGACTGTGCATTTAATTCATACAGTTGTCTTACAGTCTTGAGTGGTAATGCCAGTGCCACCCTTTAGAACGATTTGGGCAGGAACTGAAAGTGTGTGTGCAGTACTGGGTGCTATAAAATAAAATTAATAAAAAGGGGGAAAGGACAAATAAAAAAATTCTAGGATCCCCTTATGTATCTAGGGATATAGAGGAACACAGAAACGACGTGCTAACCATACCTACTGCTGCTTAAAAGAACGTATCACCAAAGGGTTACCAAGTCAGAAAACTCACAAAACTACTTTTCCCCTTCAATAGTCCTTATGTTCATAACTATGGAAGGCATTTTCCCAGCTCTCGATCATTACCCTGGGTCTAAATCTGTGCTTTGCTCACCATCCCAGGTTTACCTTATTAGTCAACCCCAAAACATGCGTGGCAGAAAGATCAACATACATGCATGTTCTCTAATTTTTTCCTTATCTCTTCTTCAGTAGAAATAATTCAGAGACTAAGCAAACACAATGTAGGTGGGCAGCATCAGCTAGCTGACTCTGGAGCTCTTTCTAGATTGATCACTTACACACTTTTTCCTGTTTCTGAAGAATGAGATTGTGAGAGTTGCCCACTGATATGGACCAGCCTAGGAAACTGCAGCAACCAGCATTCAGAGGCTCTAGCTTTTGGCAGCAAGCCTAATATTATCTTTGCTTGCATAATTTAATATCTACATGTAAAACACATATGGATCCATTTTTATTCATCCTTTGAACATGCACCAGGATTAATGCATTTAGGCATGAAAGATATTCCAGTCATAAACAGTGGGAGAAAAAAAATCAAACCAAATATTACCCATTTTTCCTACAGTGATGATAAATGGAAGAATGATTTTGAAGCTACTCTTATATTTTCTTTTGAAATAAGCTAATTTGGCTCATTACCATAAAGCCTGCAGGTAAATTATTTTCCTCTGTAAGCTGGTTTCTTTTTTTGAAAGGGAAGTATAATCATCTAAACCCAAAGTTTGCTTTGTAGGGTCCTTGATAAATGCTGTATCAGGAAGATAGCTGAAAGACATACGAACCTAAAAGGTTACTCTGTTCTACCACTTCCTGGGAAAATATCACAGAAGTTCATTTGATTCTACAGATAATTCTGAGCATTTGGCAGTCCCTTCCTGTCCTGGTTTATAGACAACCCAAGTTTGCTGCTCTTCTGATCATAATGTTGGGTTCAGCTCTTCTGCAGTTGGGCAGGGCTGGCTGGAGTGATGAAGCATTCTTGTGAAGATGGGATTGGGAGGTTAGAGTTATACTTATTATCACTGACTTATTTTTTCTGATTGTCAGGTCAATGCCCGTTTGTTTACATGTGGATCTTTAAAACAGATACAAGCACTTGCAGCTCTGGGTGGCTGACTGCTTTTTGTATTACACCGGGGGTGGCGGGTGGGGAAGTGAATAAGTGAATACAACTCACCAATCTCTCTGACATAGGTGTCTTGTCTCCATCCGGCAAATGTTGTTCCAGAGCCAGCACAATACAATTGGCTATGATTGTAGCTAAAATCATGTATTCAAATGGAGTGGGGACCAGAAGTTAAAGAAGACACTAGACAACACAAGGAGAACCTCATTCAATTCCCATTTCTACCTAAACAGTTACATTAGTTGAGTGTTCTAAGATCTCTCATCTTTTTTTTAAGACATTTAGTCTCCTTGTCTTCCTCAGTTCTTTCTGGGATGACTTTGGAAATAGGAAAATGGCTCTCTTCTTTGAGAGAGTTAGTGACTTAGAACCTAAGCTGCTCAGGAAATTTGGGAGCAAGAAAGCAAAAGGTCCAAAGGAAACAAAATGCTATTAATAATTTTTAAATGAGACTGATAAGCTAAACTGCCCCAAAATAGATTATACAGCTGAATGCCATCTGCTGAATTATTCTTCAGAAATTCCCTGCCGTTTAACTTGAGCGCATAGTGAAAATAAGCGATGGGCTAGAAAAGTTCAATTTAGAGTGTCTTACAGAGGTCTAAACCAGGAATTACTGCTCGATTGCAATGCCCGCTCCCGGTGAGAATAAAACCCCCAACGCCCTGTGGAGATGTGCGAGGGAAGCGACCTCAGGGGAGGAAGGTGAACCCGGCACCAGGCACCCCCTTGCCCCTCGCCGTCGCCTCTAGCCCGGAGCTGTGCCGAGCCCCTGCTCTCCCCGGGCAGAGCGTGGGCGGCGGCGGGACCCCGGGGCGGGCGACAGCTCCGCGGGGCCTGCCGAGGCTTCGCTGTGACCCGGGGTGACCGGCCCTAGAAACAGCCCCCGCTGCTGCCGCCCGGGTGTGCTTGCTGTCGCCTCTTGTGCCGGGTGTGCCGCGTTGCAGCCGTGGAAGGCATGTCACCCACGGGCGAAGCCCCCAGGTGATGGAGCTGGGCGCGGATCGGACAGCCGTGCCATCCCCTTTCCCCAGGCTCCCCCGGCACTCGGGTGTGGGAAACCTCGGCTGCTCCGAGGGATCGGAGCGCCAGCTTGTTAATAGTAGCCTTGAACAGATACCCGTGTGTCCTTGAAGAGTCTGGGAAAGTCCTGAGAAGAGCTGAGCCGACAAGAGAAGAAAACCGCCAGATGCACAAGTAGAAGAAGTGTGTTAAAGGTGTAGCACGGACACGGCCATCCAATCGTGTACTGATGGCCTGTGAGTAAACCAATCATCTATAGACACCTATTTTTAAGAAATGTATAAAAAGGCCTGTTAGAACAATAAACGCCCCTTTTTGGCCTTTGATTTTATGCACAACTCTGCGTGTCGTGTCCGTCTCAACAACGACACTCGGGGATTGCTCACTTGAGCTTCTCTAGAATATGGAAGTAACAGTTGCCCACCTAAACTGCCAAAACCTAACACTGCCATCTCTTTTGGTAAGCAGAAAACTCAGTGACTACTCACATGGCTTTAGTGGCCGGTGGCACCCTTAGAGGTCCGCGGTGCAGGTGTTTCTGTGAGCACTGGCTGCAATGAACTTGGCCTCTGCGGTGGAAACGCCTCCTACAAAAAGCAACGGTTTGGATCGGAACATGGTTTAGCGGAGAGCCCCGGAGTGGGAGCACACGGGTCCGGCAGCTGTGAGACCTGAGCCACGGGGACAGCCTGGGTTCTCCTGCTGGTGGCTCAAGCACAAAGGAACTGGGCAAAACCAGCCAGGCCCGTCCGCAGTTTGAAGCCAGGTGTGATGCATCGGGTAGGGTAAGGAGGGCTGACGGTTCCTGTGCCTGCTGGTGCTCCCCCCACAGCTGGTGGAACCATCGCTATGGTCCCAGCTATGAGCCAAGCGTAGTTCACGGCGAGGCCCATGGTTTAGGGCAAGAGCTGAAGGCCAGGACCTGCCAAACTAACTGCTGGTATTTGGGCGCTGCAGCCTCACCTCATTAAAAAGCACAGTTTTGGTCAACACACTGTCATTTTCCTGTAACGGCTCACATGCATGATAACATCAGTACAGGCCTGCTACAGCACAGCAGTGGTGTAATATCACCCTGACATAAAGATAGTAAAGAACTGGAAGGCTCTGGAAAAACAGACACGTTTTTAGACAAAAAATGACAAACGCAGCACCTAGCAGCCGCCGCAGGATGAAGGTCTTCCCTTGCTATCATTAATAGGAAGCACACTGCATTGCATTTTAGCCCCTGGGATTTTTTGGTGAGGTCAGAGGGTGAACGTTCAATGGAAGAACAGACTTTAGGGCACAATCTGGATTCCCCTACTTAAATGAGATGCCCCACCAACACCAGCCAGGGAGGTTTGTTTGAACAGCAAGGAAGGAAACAACCCACTGGCACCTGCCTAGGTTGAAGATGCGTGTACATGCATTTAAAGCTATTCAGCAGCCCAGGGGAGAACACCAGCAAGCACCTCCATAACAATATACTACTCTTGGACTGGAAGGTGCAGAAGATAAAAACAATCCCATTGTGTAGTTGTTTTAAAACAAGTGCACCTCCTTCCACAAGGGTCCCACCTCATCTGGTGTTGGCAGACAGTTCCTTTCACTTTATCCTGTCTCTCCACATACAAGATTTTTATTTTATGCTGCAAACATCATTGTTTAAGTGGCATTATTCAGCCTGGCATGGCCTCAGGCTCAGCCCCTGTCCATTTTAGAGAGTGCACTGTGCTGCAGAAGCTGCTGGTGGTGTAATGCTGAGTGCCTGACAGTGCTGTGAGAGCAAGCCACAGCTCCTCTCCTGCTGGTGACTTACCCCTTTCACAAGCTAAATCTCTTGGATCTTTGAGAAGTGAGAAATACTGTGGGACTTGCTCTCATCTTTATTCTTCTTCTTTACAGTTTTATCTTCATATTCAGAACATTGCTGAAAGGAAATTAAAATCAGAGAAGGGTGAAGATAAAGCAAGGGGGGGAGGAAGGCGGAAACTGCCCAAATCAGCTAGTCTTGGAATTGCATATAACAAATTTGGCAGTGATATTAAAAAGGACAATTATTTATAGTACATCAGAATTACAAAAGTGTGTTTTGCATCAGCACAGAGCCTTCTGAAGAGTGCCTGCAAATGCAATCTTACTCTTGAGGGAATGAACATAGGACAGCACAAATTTCCAGTACTGCGCTGACACATTTAAATTTCAGTACTGTTCCGAAAAGGAACAAACAAAATCAAAACTAAGCTCTCAGTAAACATAAGATCACAAGATTTGTAAGGATTGTTGTTGGAACTGGTCACAAGTTGCCACTGGAAAAGTTTTATGCCAGTGGGAGGAGAAAGCTGACTTGACAAAAGTGAGTATTTTGGAGGAGCAAGTTATTTCTGTCACAGCTTGCAGTGGGATACAAGCAGGCAGTGCAGACAGGCAGAGCAGGACAGGCAAGTAGAGCAGGGTAGGCAGGAAGGGCAGGGGAGACAAGGCACGAGGGCAGGTAGGACAGTAAGGCTAGGCAGGCAGGATAGGCGGGCAGGGTGGTGGTGGTTAGGGCAGGCAGGACAGGCAGGGAAGTCCTCTGCATCCCCTGACTCCTTTTGGCAATGCACTCAACTGCTTGCCTAGCTCCAGCCACTCCGACTTGCCTCGATCAGTTTTTTTCCAAATAGTCCTGCTAAACCCGAGGTTTCTGAGAACACCTTTGTTCTATGAGAACAGCCTTGAAAGAATGGTGGGAAGCTAGCTATGCAACAAAGCCAGATGAACTGAAAAGACTGCAGATGTCTCTTTTTATTCTCATTGATTTCAAAAATGTTTTTACTCAGTGCAGTTATTTTCAACATTCAGTTATTCAGCAGTCTCTCTTGTGTGCTAGACTGACCAGGACCCTTACACTTGTGCACTGTCATGGCCCTCCCAGCACCAGCCTGGCCTGCTCTCCTGGTGGTATCACACCCCACGTGCTGTGTGGCCGTTTCCTGGGGCCTATTTTTACATGCAGTGCAAATTGTTTGTAACAGTGAAGATAATTATCTGCTTAGCTATAGCTATGGTGCATAACCTGCTCTATTTACTGTATGTCAGATTAGGTATCTTCCTAAAAGTTCTGGTACAACCTCACAAGACAGCTCTGTGGTTGGAGAAGTACTTTGGCTTGTGCAATGCATGGGGGCTGGGGTTAAATCAGAACAGATTTTCGTAATGGGCCCTTTTGATCTCTCAGCAGATTAGAGAATGGCTTTCATTAGACATGTTCAAGAACAGGTTAGACCACCATCTGCCACTGATGCTATCGACATTGCTGAACTTGCCTGAGTGTAGATGATCTGTTCCAGGCCTGTGTTTCTATGGCAGCTTACGTGTTTTCATAGCTATCTGAAGAATGGTTCAATTATTGGTTTGAACTCCAAGACACAAAGACATACGTGTTGTCTGATTTCACAGCTGAGCTATGTGCCCAAAGCCACAGCAAGTGTGTGGCAAGTCTGCGAAGTCAGGGATTCACAGATGAAAGTCTTCTATTTTTCACTTGAAAGTGTTCTGGTTTATTACTCTTACCTGCACACCTCCCTGCTTGTGCACTCAGTAGTTTGCACACCCAAGTTGCCTCAGCCTGCACGCAAAAGTGTGGGACTTTTGCTGGGGGACTTGCGAGGAAGCCAGCCCTACAGGTCTCTTATTACCTCTTATAGAAGAAAAACATTATGCCTTAAATTTGTTAAGCAGTTGGGAAAAAAAAAAATTCTTTCCTGAGTGTCCTTGATGAAGATCCAGCAGAATTGTATTTAAAATGTGATTATTTAAATAAAAGAGCAACTTTGATAGTCTTAGCCAAAGATATACAAAAGATACAAAAACTGTGCAAAGGTTCTTGAGGTATCTCAGGAAAAAAGCCTCCTTTTCAAGGCACATCTGTGAAGTGGAGGTAGTATTCTCAGTGTGGAGATTAAAGATGTTGAACTTTGCAATGTTACATAAGGGTACTTTTCCTGTTAATCATTATGTAGTTATTACTTGCCTAGAGTAACTTGTAGCTATTAATTGGTACACTGTTCCACCTTGGCTTGGGCTATTTTACATAGCTATTGTGACAGCGATCATCAGATTACCAGTGCTCCTAAACTAGAATCTTTTTCCATGGCCATTTTGGAAGGCTGTCAGTCTGCTCAGATAATAGCTTGCTGAGCAGAGCAGTCCAATTAGTGCAAGAAAAGGGAGATGCTTGCATCTAGAGTCATGCAGGATGAAGTGCCGGAGTTTCATAGGGCTTTTAATGTTGTAAAAGAAGAGCAGGCAGATGAAATTATGCAACTCCCTTTTTCATTAACTTTAACGCCAAGCGAAAGGTGGATACAGGCACTTGAATATTGTGGCCAAACAACTGCAAAGAGTAATTTAAAGCCTATTATCAAGACATACCTTACATCCATTGTAAAGATACAGGGCATCAACCATAAAGCACCACTTTGCCATATCAAATTTTGTTTCTGCAGATAAGGCTAAAAGTTGAAAAAAGCAAAAGAAGATTGAGGATTTAAGGAAATCTGTAGTTCTTGTCTCTCTTCTCCCAAGTCTTGTGGTTTGTCACACTGCAATCCAAACTACTGCTGTGTACTGTTTTTGGACTACCCCAGCCCCGCCCTGGACCCTGGCACCATTGAACGCCAGGGCATTAACTGGCCATATCAAACAGGTCCTTAAATCTGTTTTGCCCTTCTGTCTGATGCTGGATCCCCTAAGGGGATCAAAATCCACAATTAGGCTGAAACAATCAGGTTGGGTGACTACTGCAGGCAGTAGAGCATTTATCTGCAATGGCTGTAGTGAGAGGAAAACACCTCTAGGGCTAATGTAGCCTGGTAGCCCAGTAAATAAGAGTATTGTCACTGCCAGTAACCAGCCACAGGCTTTATGCTGACTATGTAAAGCCTCAGGACTGCGGCTTCTCAGGACTGCTTTGTCTGAACTTGCCTTAACCTCCCTCGAGCTGTCCCTTTTTTTGTTTAGCTGTAAATGCAATTTTTCTAATGACTAGAAAATTCAGGTAGAATTGTAGGATTTGAAGGCCAGTGAAGAAAAACAAGACATAAAGTTGGTAGCAAATAAAAATGTCCCAGCAACAAAATATGAGGAAAAAGAAACCAATGTCAACATCATGCTCATCCTAGAGAAAGACCTAGGAAACTGAGAGCTGGCAATACTTCCTCACCACCTCCATTGCAACCACTGACTGTCAGACCCAGAGTATCAGTGCAAGTGTGAGCATAACATAAAAAAAAAAAGGGGGAGTAGATACATAGTAGGAAGTGTGCATATATCAATTTTACCTGTTTTTTTGTTTTTCCTGTAGTAGTATAGTAGTAGTTTTTTCTCTCCTCTCTTCTTATCTCTCCTCTCTTGTAATTAAATCTAGACTAACAATAATTAATGTATTAGACTGTTAAAATTTGTTACACTAACAATAAATTGCTGATTTTACATACAAAGTGGGTGTGTCTCCCTTTTGCTTATAACAAGCTTTTGAGTGTAATACTAGTTCAACTAGAAGTGACCAGTCAGACAGGACAGTGGTGCAGAAGTGATACGCTGACAATGGCACTACTAGGTGGGACCCCAGCAATGTGTCCAAGTGCTGCTGTCACTCTGAAGACTCACCTCCTCCACAGCAAACGCCCGGCAGCAAATTGGCTTCATGACAGTGGGTTAACTACTCAGAACACCCGTAACAGGGCACAATCCTGTGGATCTTGCAGATCTAATGAAATAATCCTCTTGAAATCCTTGGTCATGCACCCTTTTCCCGTTCCTGTCTTCTGACAAGGCCTTACAGATACTTTTATTCTTTTAATTTTTATTTAGAAAGACAGATACACATTTTGCCAAAGATGATGGTCAAGCCCAGAACCTCAGAAAGCATCCAAAGAAGCGATATGGAGAAACCACAGTTGGAAGGTTTCAATGGCTTTAGTTCATTACTAAATAATATGGAAAAAAGAACTTCTTGGTTCTCAGGTATCCAAATCCAACATCTACAATGGAAAGAGTGTCTCTGCAATAGCAGAGGCTTGCAAGAGCAAAGCCAAGCTGGTCCCACAGTGATGCAATGTAAAATGGGGTAATTTGTGGAACCAGGTGGTATAGTTAAGAACCTGCCAATGTGAGTATTACAGTTAGTCACTGTGTTTAAAACATCTGCCTTGAGAGAGAGGGAGATGTCTGTATTGCAAGATACTGTAAGGTCAACAGACTTAAATTACCTCAGTGTAATGTCTCTGCATAGACACAGCCTTAGAATACACACTCTTTAGGCTTGACCTGGTTCAGTACAGGTCAAGCACATAATAAATAATGGTAAGTGGAATTCACAGTGACACTGCTGTGAAGTCACCACATACTTAGCACTAGGAGGGATGCATCTTCCTGAAAAGCAGTGTTAAACAGATGCAAATTCTGTGCTTGCATCCTTTCAGCCAGTATTCAAGAAAGCCTGTAGGCAGATATGCAAATGTGTTGATTGTTAGTCTGTTTAGTGTGCTCCAAACCTACTGGCCATCTTCTATGCACATACAGAGCCATATTTAAATCTTATTAAAATGGCTGTATGTCTAAAGTAACTCTACCAAACTCAGTGTAGTTACTTCACATTTAATGGCAGAGAGGTTATCATTTCAGTTCACGCTATGCAAGAGCACAGAAAACATCCAAGCCTTATACAGTCATCACTGTGTAGAGAACTTCATGGAAAATTACAGGCAAATGCTAAAAGAGAAACTTTGCTCAGAAAGTGTTCAGCCCATGCACTGTGTAAGAAGGAACAGAAAAGTGAACTGTTTCGATATTATAGTGAAAATTTTGTTATAGTGAACTCATTTCACATCTTTTTCATGTTTCTTTATAAATATTTTTACACAAACAAAGTAAATGAATACAAAGAAAAAATGTTTTTGTTTGAAATCTACATGCTATCTGATACATTTGTGATGTAAACCCTAAAAAAACCCAAACTGGTCAAACAGAGCATGATTTTAACACACATTTTATAAAGACAATGTAACAAGAGGTATGCAACGCACTGGATTTAGTTCCACAATGCATACTGCTTGTTAAGCAAAGTGCTGAAAAGCCGCATCCCTTTGTGTTTGTTAATGAATTGGTTTTGGGTGAGTGTGCAGGCAAACAATAAAAAGGCATTGGCAAACTGGAGGCTATTTTAACCACACATACAACATGGCTATGTAGTTGCATAGAATGATAACACAGAAGTAAACATGGAAGTGAAACAATTTCAAATGTCATTCTGTTTTTACAAAATGCCAAGTTCCCTAAAGTTGAATAAAAGAAGCCCACATGAAAAGCAAAATGCCAACACTGTTCTGACAACAGTGAAACCAGTAAACCTGCTAGTAACACCAAACTAGCAAAAATCCATAGTAAGTGACTGAACTTTCAGAAATGTCTATGCAGTTACCATGATCATTCAGTACAGTAACAGTACTTCAAGGTATAAGTATGGATGGAGTATGAAAATATAACACAAACAATAAAAAGCTGATGCCATCAATGCATTTGTAAAGTCTTTCGTCAACCTCTGCATTTCGAAACGTTGTAAGCAGCATTGTCAAGGGCGGTACTGAGATCTACATACTGTGGAGCTGATGGGGGTGGGTGGGTGGGTGGGAAGAAATTCTGAGTTTTCAAAATAGGATATGAGTAAGTCCTGGGAGTTAAATGAGTTAAGTTTTTGATCAGTATTCTGTGAACAGGTAACATGCCCTTAACTCATTTTCTTGTCCGTTCAATGATACGCATCCCCTGCAAAGAGAGGTGCTGAATATTTGGGAAAACAAAATTCCTAAACGGTAACAGAGAAGAATGAGGTAAATAACATCATACTATTATGATGAAAACTATCAGAATCTAGTACTTAGAATGCCACTGTTGAGACAAGTGTGCTGGGAAACTGTAACTATAGATGTGGATTTCCAGTCTTAGTCATTGAGGGATAGAAAACACTTCTGCTGTAGAGGCTTTCTTCCCCTTTGATGTTTGTCTTTGAAATTTACTCAAGAAAATGTATGGAATTTCTTTTCTCATCTGGAAAATTTATTTTTTGTTTAGACTGACCCCTAGAAACTGTTCCTTGTTCCTCATGTGTCATCATAATGAAACTGCAAAATGAAAGATGAATTTGTCACAGTAGATTTGCTTCAAACACAGATGGGCTACATTTTGATCTCACCTGATCAGAACGCCTTATTTTGTTTTGTTTTCCCTTGCAGGCATGTGAAAAAATGCCACATTCTTACTCTGCATGGACTTCTACTGTAATCCGCATTTATACAAAACACTAACGAAGATCTTGGATTCATATTGTTAAAATCTTTGTATACTTCATATACTTAAAACCTCCCTAAACATTTTGAAACAATGATCACTGTTTTTCAACAGTTTAAGGCTGTCAGCATGCTTTGGGGTAGGGACAGATACGATCCTGAAAGCAAGATTATGTCACTGAAGTTCAAGGACAGGTCAAGAATATGTCTACACATGGCTTTCCGGGTCAGGTTTCTCCAAACACAACTGTATTTGGCCACTCAGACCTATTTTAGTGGATGAAAATTGATATGTTGTGCCTTTCTGAAAGAAGAGCTAAGAAGCATGCATGAAATCAGAAGTGAAAGAGGAGACTGCATAATTTTGCCTTGCCTCCAACAATTTTGTTTTGATTTGACAAATACAATGGCCACAAAGAAACCAGCTGCATAAGTAAGGGTAAAAACTAAAGCTGGTTAAAAATTTGTTTAATTTAAGAAATCTTCTGATAAAAAAGAAGAAAAAAACATTTCCTAAAATAATACATGATAATATTGTCCTTCTTTCAAGGGCTTTTATGAAGAGCTTGTCGGTAAATGAGCTTATGAGGGGGGTTGAAATGGAACAAAGCGTTGTTGTTGTAGCATTGGCATCTGTGGACTGTGCCTACTTTTTACGTGCCCCTGAGAGAACATCTCCTTTTCACCTGACCCAGCAAGCATTTATTTAAGAACTGAACATACATCTATTAAATATAAAATATAAATAAATAAATATAGCAAAATTCTTCTTCAGAAATTAATTTAAATATCCATATTTTTTTTCAATTATTCATGCTGCTTTCTTGACTGTCAGTAAAACAGGGGCCATAAGCCACTTTAACATTCCGTTTCTGTGGATGCATTTTCTTGCCTAGCTTTCTGTTCTTCTGTTGCACTGCCAAATGCTACCACCAAATTAGTTACGCTGCTGGCATGTCCTGGTCTATTTAATTTGTCCTTTACAGACTTGGCTTTCCGAGAATGGCTGTGCAAACTCTTTGACCGTACTGATGGGAACCCAGAAGTCCTTTCTGGCTTTACTGATAGTAAATTCTCTTTCTCAGCCTTGACAGTGGCAGGCATAGAGGTGTAAGAGGCACTCATACCTGCTTCATCAACATAATTCTCATCATCTGTGTCCATCTGTAACTGTGTCTGCTCTGCTTGCCTTTCTGCTTCAGAGATAAAACCAGGGTATTCTGGAGGTTTTTCTTGAGAAAGTTGCTGTTCAACTTCATATTTCCACTCCGTGGCCCATTGTTCGATCGTAGAAGGGCACACCCGATCCATGATGGTACTATACTCTGTGGTCCAGTTGTTAACTCCTCCAACCACCTTCCCACCCTGTGCAAATATAAAGCTCCTTGATTTCATCATAGTGGTTTGACAAGCACTGAACGTTTCAGGAGGAAAATAGCGCATTGCTTTAGATTTGTCCAAGGGATAAGAGATGGTTGCCTCTAACTTGGTACGTTCTACTTTTAACTGAGTGTTCTGAAAATCTGATCTTGGTACTGACTGTCTGTTTGTAACAGCATCCACCTGGTTTGTACTTTGAGGAATCGTTCCATCACTCTTGAAAATCCCCTGCTTTTCATTCCCCAAACCACCTGAACCAGCATAGGGTCTGGAAACATCCTGTGCAATTTCTAATGTAGATTTACTGTAATCTGCTGTTGTGACTGCATTAGTACTAGAGGTATAATGGAGACTGGTGTGGTGGTCTGGAACCAGCATTCTTGGGTCTGCTCCATCTTCCTTGGTACCAATAGAATGGGCTTTTTTACGCAATCCAATGGCTGGAGACATAGGAGTGGTACTGTCATCATATGTTAACTCATCGCCGCCAACATGGTATCTGTACATGCTGTAGCCATCAGAGCTGTTAACACTGCTTTGCCTTAGGAGGTATGCAGCGTCACACTCAGATGAAGCCCGTGAACGTGGATATGTCAGCTCAGACTTGTCAATACCTGCCAGCTTCTCAAGAGCGTTCACCATCCGACCAGATAGTTCTTCCAATTGAGAGAGCCGAAGGTCGACTGTTTGAAGAGAAGCTTTCATAAAATGTTCTCTTTCATTCACTTCTTCTAGCCTCATAGACATATTTTCAACTCTGTTGGGTATAAAAGAGGAAGCATAGAACAGAAGCTGTGGAATGGTGCAGTAACCCATTACAGGCACTCAGCTACTGATTTCTTTGTAAGGCAGAATTTGGTGCTATGTATCATGCATCATTCTTTTTTCCTACGTGTAACATCAAAAGCATGTGCATTTTCTTGTTATCCATGCTTTCCATACATCATATGTATGGATATCATAGGGCTATTTGAACTTTGCCCTTATTTACATGCCAAGAGAGTACAACAGTTGCAGCCCTTAGGGACAGCCTACTATTAACACTGCTGAGTGTGCCACCCACTTCACCTTCAGTTGTCCTCTTTCACTGTGAAGCATCAATTAGTTACATGAAAGATACTTTCTAATGACATGCTCACAGGATGACTTAAAATAGCATCAAGGCACGTTGTAAAACAGGTTTTGTAGCTGTATCAAAGAGAACATATACTGGTGTATAGGATTACTTTAGCTCTTGAAATACCTTTCAATTATGTATCAGCTGAAGGGAGTGAAATTATTGTCTAGTTCAATTAAAATAATATTTTCCGCCATTTTCTTTTATCATTTATATCATAATGGAAGCGATGGTGCCAGAAGAATGCATATAAAAGTAATGCATTAGAATGTGACTTAGAGATCATACACGAGTAAATCAACTGTGGAAATTAAATTAACATTCTTTTGCTCTCACACACAAAAGATGACAAAGCATCTGGAGCAAGAAGCCATGAGAAATAAGCAAATCTGCTTTGTGGCCATAGACCATAGTGAATCAGTGAGGCTTACCAGCCCTGCTTTATTCTCTGCCACAATAGCTAGGATTTTGACAAATTGCCATGGATAAATAGTGGGATAGAAACTACTTGAATACATGTAGCAGATTTCATTTACTTCTCTATTCTCAAACTTCACGTATACTAATGTGAGATGTTCAGGGCCTCCCTTCAAAAGAAAGATGTTTATCTGTTACAGAATTATATGGCTTACAGAGATACTTCATAAGAAATGTTAAAAGGAAGATATAGATAAAGATACGGAGCAGTTCGTCATCGGAATACTGTGAGGTAGGTTAACGTGAAAGAGTAAACTGTGTATAATTTTCATTACAGCGAGAATTTTTCATCATTTCAAGGAAGTGACAAAAGACCCCATCCTTTCACTTACTTAGAACTCGTAATAGAAAAGGCAGAGCCTTGGGGAACAGTCCTGCCAAGTGACCTGGTAGAAAAGTGCTGCTGCCATTATCACTGCATGCTTACACAGCAGTATGCAAACATTACCTAGTCCTCAGAATAGCTCAATGATTTACATGTGAATATTCCCACTATTCTAAGTGGGGAACTTCATACTGAAAAGCTAAACGCCTTGTTCAAAGCTTCCAAGAGAATCTGTGGCAGAGATTAAAATTCAGCAGCTGTGAGTGCTGGGCCCTAGTGTAAACCATAGGTCCAAAGGAAGAATCCTCCGTGCTTTTGTCATTAAGCTCCAACTTTTTTCTCATGGTTGGATGAGCTTTTGGAAGCTCAACAAGTAGTAATTTGCTCAAGCGGATAAAAGCATAACTGTGATCAAGAGATGGGTGAGAAGGACAAAATTCACCATGCCCAAAAATGGCTTTACACCAAAGCTACCCAAACCAGCAGCCTTAGTGACATACCAGTAGGAACAACAAAAAGCTCCCTCTCGTGAGAGACGCACCTGCACCAATACTTACTCAGGATTCAGATCAGCTTCTGAATCAGTGGTGGTTTTCTTCGAGATCTAAATCTTTTGTACTCTGAGTCAACTTTGGTTATAATGAAGACACAAAAAAGCAAATATTGTTCCAGATAAGTGGTATGGGTTTTTTTCTTATAATAGGTACCTTTCAGAGGTAACTCGGATACGTTCATCATTAGATGATTGTTGCTCGTCCTCTTTTTCCTGGAAGTATTCTTCTACACACTCCTCTTCAAACTCATACAGTTTTTTTAGCTCTTCATCACTCAGAAATAACTCTGTGCAAAACAGATGAACAACATATGACTTTCCTTTTTCTGAACTTCTGGCAGTCAATTGAAATCCAATTTAGCAGATTATTTTGGGGACACAGAAACTGCAGATTCTACTGCACTAAATGAACAGATACTTTTGAAAATAGGGAATAAGCCAAAAATGGCCACAGCTGGGAAGGCAATGTAATGCATTATGACCATCATCTGCTTTTATGACCATCCCCTTGGGGCTATATTTTCTCAATGACCTTTGCACTTTTTAACAGCAGCGCTCTGCATTGAACAAACTGACTAGATTTTACAGGATAAAGACTAGGGCAATCTCTGCCAGTTTGACTACTCCTTCATTCAAATACCGTTCTTAAAAGGGTGCCAGTTATAGACAACAGATAATCTAATACAACAGATTGCTTCCCAGACATTCTTTGGATAAGAGCTTCAAAAATTTATAATCATGTAGTGAAAATCCAAGGGAAATACAAGCTCTTAGGAACATTTCATCCTTTGTTTGAATTTGTCTCTTTGTATTTGGAGGTAGTGTTACATTTACTTTTTCCCCCTTTTTAACTCAGAAGCATATTGTGCTGAAATAAGTTTCCTGTGAGATGTAGAAATACAGTGGTAATTGTGAGCATCTGTTTATTTCAATGAGGCATACAATGAAAATAATAATCAACAATTACAGAGTATGTTAGAAGCAGAATCCTCACAGTTCGCCTGTAAAATGACAGACAGATCTCTAGCATGAAGAAATAGAAGTGGGGATACTCTCAGACATAGATTGCTCACAATCACAGAGCTTGAAACCGTGATCCCTTCATCTCAATTTCCTATTTGCCCTTCCCGACATACGGACTTCACTAGAACCTGGTAAAACTGGATTAAGTAGATGATACCTCACTGTTTTAAGAAAGCATGTTAAAGAAGGTCTTCCCTAGCAGCCCAGCAATGCATATTCTCAGGAGCCCACAGAGCTCAAGAGCTGTTAACTTGATACAAATTTTGTCCCGTACCGTCTTCTGCAAATAACATTTGACCGCCAACATGAACAAAATAGTTCAGCGTTAGAAAAGCTGCTGCTTTCTGCTAATATGGTGCAAAGAGCTCAATTTATAGAAGATTTATGGCATACTTAGTCCCCTGTCACGCTCATCCTGGTCTCCTTCACCCTTCTTGCAGCGACAGCAGATTCGCTTGATGATTATGTAGATGTGGCTGAAGACAATCATTGGTGGTGGGAGGACAGGTCTGTCATGGAATGTCATGATCAGCTGGTACCGCTGGAACTTCCAGACTTGGTTGGATATTGATTTTACCTCAAAGAAGGTATTGCTGAAAGGGAACATCGGTACAGTGGCTATCAGGCCCCTAAGTTTACTTATCATTGAGCAAGCACTATGTGGAGCAAAGTAGCAGCTAAATAACAACATGAGGTCACATGACTTGCTTGGTTCAGCTCCTTGTTGATGCTGCTGAACTTGCTGAACTGATAATTAACTTGAACTCAGGGTAGCTAAGCAGAAGGTGCTCTGCGTCCCTTAAGCACCACCCAGAACAGTCCTGTTAGCAATTTGCTCCTATTGTATAAAGTCCTTTATGTGTTAGTGTTAGAAAAGTTAGAAAAGAAACTTGCACAATTTATGAATCACATAATGGGTATTTTGGTGCTTGGTTATAAAGTATTTCTTTTAACACATGCCAGTATTTGATATTACCCAAAGTATTAAATCCATGAAAGGTATTTTGTATGCTAAACCCAGAAGCTTCACATAGTTTGCCTTTAATATGCTAATCAGCTTGACCTACATAGAAGACTTCAAGTTTTCAGAAAATGTCCTAAATTCAAACTTTATTCACTCAAACTTCTGACTTGAAAACATGCTGCATATTCTTGTAAAGGAATGTGTTCTTGGAAGCTGTGGCCTCCTCATTTCTACACAAAATAAGGTGTGGTACAAAGATGTTTTATTTTGTAATTCAGTGGATACGAAGGAGTGTAAGTTATAGCATTCAATCCAGAGATAACAACAGTCAAGGTTATGAAATACCAACTAAAAGAAAGCAGACTTGATGTGCTGTCTTAGCTAAAGCTTTTCAAGCTATTTTAAAGTATGCTCAACCAGCTCACTCCACTTCTATGATGATGACGATGATATCAGCACTTCCTTTTTTATATTTTTTGTCCGCTTCTTTAACTTTCTGTGCTTTAGAATATCTACATTCAGAAAACCGGCTAAAACATCTCTGAAACCAGAGAATTCTTGAGTACACATAGCTTTTGGTTTCTTTTGGCTAAGTACATGAGATTTACCAATGATAAATGACAATCTGTCTTCATTCTGTGTATCCTACATAGCAGGAATTCCCCAGCTAGATCTCACCCCCTTGCAACCATGCTGGGATGGCAGGAGTTAACAGCATGACCTACTTCCCAAACTGCTGATTCCTTGGTCCTTCAGCCAATAATAGCTACCATTGTAAGATCCTTCCCCTTCCCCCTAGCGATGTGACTGGCATTTCAGCACTTAAAAATTCATGACCTTTTAAGCTACATACATCAAATGAAAGACAGGCTTTGTGAGCTGTAGATTTCTGGGCACACGATGAACTGTTTTTGTGGTTGTGACACCAGCTACCTATGCCAACAAGCCCTCCAACACTACATGTTTATGGGCATCAAAAATGGATCACCTGCTTTTCTCAGGTGGTGTGTTCAGAAAGCCTTACTAGCAAGTAGATGCTGCAATTTTTATTATTTTTTTTTTAATCCTTAGGTTGTGACAGGAAAAGCATGCAACATTACTGGGTACAAAGAACAAACAGCAGAAATTTGTTTAGTTTTACTCTAGAGAAGTCTAAATATAGATTTGTGGAATAACATTAAGAATGTGCACATTGCTTGGACTGGCCACAGATCCTGGCAACATGTAGGCATCCCTTCCCTTGCTTCAAGGCAGCATAGACTCCTTTTCTGGGTCATTTCAGAACTCTGCAAAGCCCTAATTTATTTTTCTAAAGGAAAAGCAAAACAAGAAGAAAAAAAGAAAAAGAAGCCAGATGATGTAGTGATAGTGGACAAGCCACCTGCTTTTGATGTTCAGATTTTCATTCTGCAGTTGTATCGCAGAATCATGTTTGCTAGTGGTTACATGGGCTTACATCATGTATGTAGCAAGTTTCGTGGATTCTGTTTTTCATCTTTCCAGAGCAATGTGGAGGCCTGTCACTGTCCACTAGATGGTAATTAGAAGTAGCCAGATCCTCTCATATGCATTACTGCGATTCCTGGCAAAGTCAAAGCAACCTTTCCTCCACTCTTTCCCAGCGTATACACTATTCCAAGTATTTGCCAGTCATGTTCATAGAGTAATTAGATTCTGAGTGCAAATGCAAACCCTCGCAAAATCAGTTGATGGGCTCTCACAGAAACTTTAACTCCGCAATAAGAACGTAAAGATAATACATGATCGTTTACGTACTTGAAGACAGCAATCAGCAGGTTTACCAACAGGATATTTGCTACCAAGAGGTAACAGGCCATAATAGCAGGAGTTAGCCAGGCCCCTGGTATACATGGAGGGAGGCGTTTACCATCATCATCGTAAAGATTGTCCCCACAAGGAGCTGAAGAAAAAACAGAAAAAGTATTTTTCACAAATTGCTCAATCCTTAAAAACACTATTCACATTTGTTTAATGATGACACATACATAAAATTTGCCAAGCTAAACAAATTGTCAGTTTATTTCCAGTAGCAAGTATGTATAATTTCTACTTCAAATTCTGCTTCCAACTACAGCATACAACAATAATTTCCCATAATAGTGAACAGAGAGGCAGCTCCAAGTTTACTGCACAGTGTAGCTTTCTCTTTAAATTCATATGGCTTTTCTTTTTCTCATAGTAATAGTCTAGGACAAGATCTTAATATGCGTATGTACATATTAATAGTGGAATTAAAAAAAATCTCCAACCAAACTTGTGTGCATACTTTGCCAAAGATATAAAAGAATGTAGTTAGTGGTCCCAGATTGCTGAGCATAAATGAAACCTTTATTGGGGCCCTGAGTGTACTGAGGAGACCTTAATGATCCCCAGCTTCACCTGGGGGCTACACGTACACTCCTGTGCACTCCTGTCCCTGCCTGAGCTATGGCTGCTGCGCAGGTCTCAGCCCTGCTCCCTGGACGGACCTCGGACCTGTGTCTGTCCCCTGGGTGGACCCTTCTTCTGTCTCTGGCCCTGCCTCTTTTGGCCCTGACTGGACTCCCTAGATGGACCCGCGACTATTACTTTTCTATCTGGCGCTATTAATGTTACCAGCAGGTGGTCCTGCCGCCACTTTCAGGCCAATTGATGTTTCCCTTATTTTTCACAATAATTCTAAATTGTAGGTAACATTTTAAACCAAAGAGACAAATACATGAAATGAAAATGACACAGTAACAGCAAAACAGACTGGTGAGAATGAGATAAAAAATGAGGATATTGATCAAACTGATATAAAATAATTGCCTGAAGTAATCCTAAGAATATGTAGGTTGTCTTGGGGTAAGAGCCATCTTGGAGTTGGGTTTGTTCTGTCTATAAGTGCAGTGCCACCATATCTGATTTCAAATACAAGGCTAACTTTTGGAACTATTTAGTAGCAGGTAAACTGTTTATCAACCACAGGTTCTTCAGCTGAAATCTTAGTAAATATTAAGTCTGACAGTGACCTGCCAATGAGTTCATTACAGATTTAGTTTATCTGAATAGACAAACCAGTTTAAGCATTTTGCAAAAGACACAGTGCTTCAACCTCACCTGAAAAATACTTCAAATTATTTGAAGACTAATCTTATTTACTGTGCACTGAAAGAGATCTTTAGACTATGATTAATAAAATACATTTTATTTGCTTTTCAACCATCAGACCTACATTTTTCCTGTTCATTATTAAAAAAGTATAACAGGAAAGTCAAGCGAATCAGAGTATTATTCACATGGACCAATGAAAGTACTGCCACAGAAACACTAACATTGTATCTAGATACTCAAAGGGAATTAGTTATACCATGACACTGATGCATCATAATTTTTAAAAAGTATTGTTTTATTGTCAATGTTCTAGAAACAAGTCATAGCAACCACGTAAACTCATTTAAAACTTCTGATCTGCAATCTGTATTAAAATAAAATATTTTCCCTCTGCTTTTTTTCAAATTAAATGATTACAGTAGAAAAACAAGATTCACACCTGAATATTGGATGAGCCCTACAATTAAAATATCAGTATCTAGTGAAAAGAAAGATTAATGGACATATTCAGTTAAATGAGATAATCAGCTCTCCACAGAGACTTACGGTTAATTTCCATGGCATAGACTGAACAGCATTCCAAAGGAACGACATAGAAAAGGAGGTGGGGAGAGAAAGAAAGAAAACAATAGAATAATATAGAAAAAACCTCACAAAAAAAGACAACTCAAAATACAGTTTTGTTACCAAGAAAAGATAAGCAACTGAAATGTCGGAACAGTAGAGACATATGCTTAGAAACAACGTCTTTGTTAAAAATGCACTGCATTCTGCAATTTCCTTTTCATGTTGTTTTCCCCAAATGTTACATATGGCAGTGAATTCATGATATTAATAATAAATCACAAAATGCTTCTGGCAGATGATCTAAATATACATGATATTTCAGGCAAGTAAACAAAACTGGAGGTCACCACGAATACAAAACGAGTCAAAATTATCGCACAAAATCATTCTTTTAGCTACTATGGAAACATTTCCTCCTCATTTTTCACTCTCTCTCTCTCCTTCCGCCCCCTCCCTGAACCATCCTGGCTTTGAGTCTGCCAGCTGTTTCTACTGAATAGCTATGTTTCTGTTAATAGTCACAGTACTGATGTTATTACAGCATACAGTATCATTAAAGCCCATTTTGACTACCGGCATGGATACTTGCTTGCCAACCCTTAAATGGTGATTGCAAGAAAACCCGCACTATTGAAAGAAGCTCAGCCAGGCTGCCGTATTGTTTCAGAATATGTTGCTATTGAGTACTAGATGCCACTAACTTCTTGCTCACAGACATCTTCTACATGGAGTGAACCAGACAAGAGCATCCTGGGTTGCATTAGGAACAGTGTTACCAGCAAGTTAAAGGAGGTAGTTATTCACCTCTAACTCAGCTGTGGTGAAACCACATCTGGACTGCTGTGTCTAGTTCTGGGCTCCCCCATGGAAATCAGACATGAACATACCGGAAAGACTCCAGTAAAGGGCCACAAAGATTATTAAGGTGATTGGAGCACCTGAGAAATGAGGCAAAGCTGAGAGAGCTGTGATAATTTAGCTTGGAGAAGAGAAGGGTCAAGAGAGATCTTACCAATGTTATAAATACCTGGTGGTGGGTGGGAGTAAAGAAGACAGAGCCAGACTCTTCTCAGTGGTATCCAGTGAAAGGAGAAGAGGCAGTGGGCAAAGATACAAATACGGGAAATTCCATTTAAACCAGGTTGTCCAGAGAGGCTGCACAGTCTTCATCCTTCAAGATATTAAAAACCTGACTGGACAGTCGCTGAGCAACCTGCTCTGATTATCCTGCTTTGAGCAGGGAAGTTCAACCAGGTGATCTCCAAAGGTGCCTTCCAACCTCAGAAATTGTGTGATTTGTGATTCTTCATCTTTAGGTGACATCCTATCCTCAGTGAAGCTACTGACAAAAGTCCAACTACCTTCTTTCAGATGGAAAATTTGATCTAATACTTCTTCCATAAATTGTTTACACTCGTGGGCCTTGGCAAAACTACCCATAAGCACTTACACAGAGCCAGGTTAGACTGCCTATAGCAATCACTCCCCAGTGACTTCTGAGGTTGCTTTTGTGGTGTGTTTACAGAGAACCATGGAAAGATCAGAGTGAAAATTTCTTACTGAAAGGAAAATATCTTCAGAAGTCAGTCCATAGACTTCTAGACATAAGAAATTTACAGAATAATTGTAATGCAGTCTAGTTATACCAGTGGAACTCCTTGCGTAGCCACTTCTATTTCAACATTACAACAACAACAAAACCACAGATTTCCAAGCTAGCTTATGTTTAAGCTACTGACACAGCAAAGCTTCTGACCTGGGAAGGTTAGTGGAACAAGTAGCTGGACTGCACTTGTGTAACTGGAAAGCCCGAACTTTTTTTCTCCAAAATCTTTCATGCTGAAGAAAGATTTCTAATTGAAAGGATGCTGAGTATGTAACTGAGAAATGACTGGAAGCATGAGAGAAGTCTGGGACACCACTTACACTGAAGAGGTCAGTATTGTTGGTAAGGTGTGAGTTTTGATTTGTAAAGAAATCAAACTGTCTACATTGGCAAACATTCTTTGTTCAAAGTGGAGTAAGATTTGAATGCACATTATGAGCCACAAAGGTAAGGGATACCCTGTTACAGTCTGTTCCTCCCCATGGGAGAATTAACACACTTGACAGATCCTGAGCTTATCCTGGCTCACAGGTGCACTGGAACTGCAATATCAGACAATAAATGACTGGCTTGACCTTTTATTTGTCAAGAGTAATTTACTGTACTGTAAGTAACAATAATGAGACAAGCATTCATAAGGAAAATGAAGATGATATGATCTTTTCAACAGTGTATACTGGTCAGAAACAGACTAGTGACATTTTATTCCTTTCTAAGCAATTCAAGTACACTTTAATGGCATTTGGTATAAAAATTTCTAATGATGATAGATCTTTACCATTTTTGAACTTAGACCTCACAGTTTCTTCAGCCTTCCACTTTATTACTTATCAATATATGCAGATGGTTGAAATAACACATACACAATGCTGAAGTAGCAGCTTATATTATTTCAGATAAAGTGCAAACTACGTGATACACACTAGAGGAGGCCAGCTGCATGTTTGACTATCTGAAAAATTTTCAAATGTTAACACAAAACTAACTGTAACCTGTCAGTTTCCATCTCCTCTATAATATTGACAGTTATTTTTTTAAACTGTGCAGCTTTTATATAATACAGGCTATTTCCACACCCAAAGCTAATCAAGCAGAGTTTTCATTTTCTGCTTTGTTTCTCCACAGGTGTAGAAAAGAACATGAGTAATTAATGACATGGAAACTTTTCTGGAAAGTAGACAGATGTATCAATGGGAGTAAAAATGTATTAGCTCATCGCCTATGCAGGGAGTTAGAGATGAAAGGATATGTGTATTTTCATCTCTTATGCAAGGTATTTATTTTTTTCTGCTTCTGCTGGAACAGTAAAACATTGGTTCAAATGAACATTTCAGAATGATCTCTGTTGATCCCTGCAAATAAACAGAACACTTAATACTGTTATACTCTCAGAGAGGAGAGTATTCCAGACTATACTGCTCTCAGTATTAACTGAATTTGAATCTAAACTGAGAGGACATGCAGGTTGGGAACAGAAAATTGTTCAGTCTCTGGAGTCTGTCACAAGAAAACAACAAAACCAATATAATCATAAAGACAAAACACTACTTCCAAATTAAAAGCAATCATTAATTTGGATCTGATCATCTGCCTCAGAAACAGGAAACAGACTCTTACTATGAATTCTACTCTTACGGTCTATCTGGTCTGCGAACACCTCTCCATAGATCATCCAGTAGGGCATATAGAAGATGTTGCGAGCTAGTCTCCAAGAAGGCTCCTCATCTGGGTGCAGGATAGCTTGGCGGGCTACTCCAAAACTCATCAGAACCACAAGCATGATGACCACAAAATACAGCATGTCAATCATCTGCACAGAGAGACCATACAGAGGCTCTTATCATCACCAGGTAGTACAGTAGCACCAGCATGTCTGTTTGCCAGCATGCATTAAAGTAAACAAGAAAGTATAAAGAAAACAAACACATTCCCCTGGATAATTTTGTTATTATCCTTTGACTTTAACTACTGTAGCTCATGAACAAAGCACACATAAAAATGCAGTAAAAACAGTAATTTAAATACTAGATTTACATTTTAAAATATTTAAAATGCTAAAGCCTTTGCTATCCCTATTCTCTTCTGCATCAAGTGCACTATGCTATGCTTTCAGCATAGACCTCTTCTTTGGTTGCAAAGAGGTGATATAATCATTGCTGCATCATCTCCTGTCCACAACTGATGGGTTTGGTGGATGACCCTGGTGTATCAGCAAAAAAAGAAAGAAAAAAGATTCCCTCTCAATCAAGCAGTTACTAGCAAGAGTACTGCATCTTGTGTGCGTGTGTGTGTGAAATTCACATGGCAGCTTTTTCACAGCCTTTATTCAGTGTCCTATGCAGATGGAAAACCTCTTTTTAAAATCAGAACTGAACTGAGTTTCCCATGAAGTTCTGAAATACATAATTTACAGCAATTTTGGCACTAACCATCTTTCCAATCATCATGACGTAAGGTCCCAGGTATTTGTTCACACCAAAGATATCTAGTACTCTAATGTACCAGAAAATGATATCTACACAGTAAATCACTCTTCCGTAACCCATGTAAGGCTGGTTCTGTAGGCGAAGAATTGCGCCTATTATAAATACTGAAATAGCCACCAGGTCAGTAATATTCCAGTATTCCTGGAGCCAAACTTTCACTTTTTGGCTCAGCTTGCCAGGCTCTGACATCAGAATCTGAAATTAAAAAAAAAAAAACACACAAAACAACAAAGAGATCATTAGGAAAAACTCCAAGTTACATTTTTGAAGTAACAGTTATGAAAGAAGACCAATCTTGTCACATTCAATAGGTGTCTGAGACCCCCTTCACTACCAGAAAAATTTGTCTCAAGCAGCAGTATTTTGAGTTACTAGCAGGCCAAATTTCTTTTTCATGGAAACATAGAATGGTTTGGGTTGGAAGGGACCTATAAATATCATCTAGTCCAACTGCCCTGCCGTGGGCAAAGATATCTTTCACTAGGCCAGGTTGCTCAAAGCCCCATCCAGCCTGGCTCTGAACACTTCCAGGGATGGGGCATCCACAACTTCTTTGGGCAACCTGTGCCAGTGTCTCACCACCCTCATTATAAAAAATGTCTTCCTTACATTCAATCGAAACCTACCCTCTTTCCATTTAAAACGGTTGCCCCTTGTCCTGTCACTACAGGCCTTTGTAAAAGGTCCCTCTGGCTTTCTTCTAAGCCCCCTTTACATATTGAAAGGGTGCAGTGAGGTCTCCCCAGAGCCTCCTCTTCTCCAGGCTGAACAACCTCAACTCTCTCAGCCTTTCTTCACAGCAGAGCTGTTCCAGCACTCTGATCATTTTCATGGCCTCCTCTAGACTTCTTTTTCATCTTTGTTTCTATTTTGGCTTTATTAAACCCCTTTTTTGTTGTAGGTTTTAATCAAACCAGGAGATCTGGCTTACTGACTTGGCATCCATATTTATCTCCAAATACAGTTCGTATGAGATGTGGGAATTGTGAATCAGAGAAGGACAGGCTAAGTGCAAACCACACTACAGCGTGGGAATACAGGAGAAGTTTTCATGCTTTATCTTCCTCATACAATAGTAATGAGATCAGCCAGATACTACTCCTGGCTAATGCCCCAAAACACTTCTCTGCCTGCAGTTCTCATCAAGGACTGCATCAGTAATAAAAAGCCAGTACCTGCTGAGATTTCCTTCATGGGTGGTGGCCCTGCCCTTTCTTGGAAATACACATAAGAGAGTGACAGCACTCATTTTGATTACTGACCTCAGGGCACTTTTGCCTGACCTTTTTGCCCAATAAGAGAAGGTTTAAATGTATGGAAATGCGTTACAAATGAAATTCTCTCCAGTGATGGGCATGTTGGGACTCTCTCTGTATGAGAATCTTCTCTCTCATGTAGGGCTTCTCAACCCTCTGCACAAATCCATGCCATTATTACCTCTAAGAGTGAGCTTCATTGTAAGGATTATGAGATGTTGGTATGATCAGACTTTACCTCTCTTATTTTCTCTAAAGCCAATGTCACAATGTAGGAGATGACAATCCATTCCTGGACTGATGGCCACCGTTCCATCCGTACCAAGATGATATAATTAAATAACATCAAGTAACCGAGGTATGATATCTGGGGGAAAAAAAAAATCCTTTATGGAATTTAGGTGATGGATCCCAGGATCCTTCCACAGTTAGACAGTACTCAGTTACTGGAGGTGACTTACACACACACACAAATCAGTCTACACTAATTTCCATTAGGAAGTTCTGGACTATTAGTGTAAGTCAAAACAGCTATCACGCAGTTTTCTATAACCACTGGTGTAAATGTCAAAATGGTGATGCTGGTGTCTCCATGATTCACAGCAGTCTTTGGTAACGAGCCAACTAGAAACTTTGAAGACCTTGGAAGTCCAGAGTTAAGAAACCAAAATGGAGTCAATGGCTTTGCAGCAAGGAAAAAAAAAAAGAAAAAAAAAAAAAGGGCAGGGGGGAAACAAAGCAATAATCAACCAAAAGATTTTCCAGGGAGAAAACTGAGTGTTCTGAAAAATGAGATATGCAGTGTGAAATGTTTACCCACCATCTCAAAACAGATCTAAAGCAGAAAGGGGAGGCAGGGCTATGAGCAGCACCTGCCTGGAGGGGTAGGGGAAATAAGGAGCAACACTGGCTATTTGCTTTTCTCTACCCTGTAATATGGTTGAGACCATCTAGGCAGAATATACTCTTTATGTGAAGCCAGAGGCATACAGACTTCATATATCAGTCCCTACAACACCTCTTCCTATACTTGTTACTTAAATCCATCTGCATGAACAGTAGGTTCGCCTGCATAATGCATGAAAGCGAAGCCCACCCAACTTGTGACATTCATACCAACATGTACGAACACATAGATTGAGGCTACGTGTGAAAGATTCAGCTGCTGAAGACACTTACTTCCACAAGAAAAAAAGACTTTCTTTTCTGAAGGAAGTGAGCCTACTGCAATGCCCTTCCTATAGCTACCAGGCACACAGGCAGAGGCCTCAGGCCTCCAGCAGCTGAAGGAATGACAGATGCTGTGGAACACGTGATCCAGACAGCTGAATTATCTCATTTCTTGAAAGAAGCAAAATAACAATTTCAAAGCACTCTAAATCAGGCCCTTTGTGCCTGGGGCTTTTCTAATCTAATAAAATGTAATTTCTTGACACTGTGAAACCACGTTGAATACTTTTCTTTGAAACTGAATAGGCATTTTGCTTTTGAATTATTAATACAGGCAGCAGAAAGGGTTCAGGATATTGTTTTGTGATTATGATGTGCTACAACTAAAAACCTAGATAATATGACATACTAGGTATTGGAAGTCCTGACTTTGAATAAAAAAGAAACCAGTATCCTTTTACAGGGCACACACAAAATTTATGGGCAGTAGCATGAATACTTTTTCTGCCTTATTAAAACAGTTTAGCACCAGATAATTCTTGATGCACTAAAGAGAATATCAGGTGCTTGTAAAAAATAAATATTATAGTTTAGATTGGCTTTAATTATTTAAATAAAAGTACTTATGAAGCCTTTAGCAGACTGGCATCTGTGCTTCCATGTAGGTTACACTCATCTGACTGAGCCTAACTGTCAACAGAGCAGTGGCAAGCACTGATACTATGGCACTACTTCTTGGGTCCTAAAGTACATTTCAACACAGAACAGGAGTCAGAGCCTTTAGAAAACAAGAGAATCCAGCCTCGTCTGGATTGAGTGACTGGATTGTGGAGCTCACACTGAGCTGGGCCTACAGACCAGGCATCCTTTAAAGCATGCAGGAGTTTTAGAGGCTGACAGCATAAACTTGTTATTCATTTTGTTTCGTTGTCTAAGCATTTTTCTCTGAATAAAGGGAGTGCTTTACTCATCAGATTCCATGAAAATCAGTACTATTTATTCATTTATTACTTGGTTATTATTTTTACATTGGAACTGTTTAAGTTTCACAGGTGTGAGAAAAATGACCAATATGAGTTTAATCATCATGACTTACCGTGTAGAACCAAAATTTGACAATAGGTGCATTATAGAATTCATAGATCTTTGTTCCGATTGGAAGGCTCTTTTGTTTTTTTTTTCCATTCTCTTCATCTCCTTTTCGGGAACCTGTATCCACATTTGCATCCTGGAAGACCAAAGTTGTCTTGTTCATCAATATACAATAGTTAAAATAGTAACTTGTCCCCAACTACAGCCCCAGACAACTGTCAAATACACGATACTTCCTCTGAGCAACAGAGCTCTTTTTAAAAAATACAAAACCACAAATTCCATAAATCTGTGCAACTACACAGATAATTTACATGCCCTGAGAATCCAGCCTATACACTTCCAAAACTCTTCACTGATTTTTATCCCACAGAGGCAGTTGAGATTTTAACGTCAGTGACCTATAGCATAATCAGAGAAGTTAGAAAACTGAGCACTCTTGAGATATTAGAACTTCATTATAATCTCCATTACTGACCACATTTTCCTCCTCCTTTTCTTTGCTTTCCTCATTTTCTCTTGATGTCTGGTAAGAATAATCATCGTAACTCCGAAACTCTAGGAAAAGGATGGTGGGAGGGAAGAGAATCCCTGTTATAACCTGTACGATAAGAAAGAATTCAACTGAGATGGCAATATTTGTTTACATTGATAAGACTTCATAACAAGGCAAATCCCATAAACAGTATTTTCTTTCGTATAGTATTCAGGATACTCTGCTATCCTCAGACCTACAAAAATGAGTAGGTAGTACTTATGAAACATTGGCAATAAGGTCTTATATGGAAAGATGGCACCGCAGAAGGCTTCCCATCTCCACAAATACAATGCAATTAAGAATTTGTGCTCCAGAATTAGAGTTATGCAGAGAAATTCCATGGAATGGACACAACGGTGGTTAGAAGAGGGCTTCACGTTTGTTACTGGAGTTTATAGTTACTGTAGTCACCTACTATAATTAGTTTTAATAGCAAAAAACTTGTGAAAGGTAAAAGAAGTTTTGCAGACAGCACTAGGAGAGTTCTTCTGCTATACGAGATTGCTGAGATACAGACACACAAGCATGAGTTGCCGAAGAACAGAGAAGGAGCAAAGAAAAGAATGCAGGTAATGAAACTAGAACATTAGCAGACTGACGACTGCTTTGGAGAAAAGAAAGGAAATCCATAAACAGATTTAGGACATACCATGATGCAATCTGAAAGGCAGGACACTTGCCTGAAGATTTTAAACAGGTTTGAGAGGGAGACATGGGAAAGTGGAAGTAAATTGATAATGACAGAGACAGTGCAATGTGTACGTCAGCAAGCTTGGGAGTATGATCTGGGAACATAGGCCTGCACTTTGTCAGTAAGGGGGGATTTAAGGAAATAGGGAGGTGAGACTGAAGGCGGCACCATCATGATGGGCCTCCATACAGGTGACAGCAACTGCATAATATAACATAGAAAAGATTATATTCACATGAAAACACACGAAAGCAAACACTACTCTGCTTCCCTAACATTGGCTCACTTATATTTCCCCTTTGGGTCAGCCTCCTCACATTAGTCCTTTTTTTTAAATCCAACAATCAAGAAATATAAAAATCAGTAAGAGAGACCATATCATCAAATCACAGAAGAGGGAAATAAAAATGACATAGTTTCACACAACGCCCTTGCACAGGTTTCACTCTTTTCAGCACTGAATCTCGACTCTGTCTCTTCCGGTACAATATTAAGCAATGTAAAAAGCATGTGTCCACGTCTGGTTCATATTCTCTAATCCCATTGCGTGAACTCCTAATGGAAATCTTCTTGCTTGTAACCAACTAATTTTTAAGCAAAGGTATATGTTTTCAATGAACAGATCTCATCACTCATTGAAAGCCACAACTTTGCTCTCAGATTCCAGACATGCTAAGCCTTTTATGGATTTATTTTTGCCTTTGTCATGGAGTAATGTTCCTTAGATATCCTGATTTGGAATCAAAAAAAAAATCAGCTTTAAAACAGGTATGTTCTTAAAACATCTATGATTAGTAAGTCAATTTGTTCTACACATACACTATGTATAATGTTAAATGCAACAAACCATATCTTTGAAAACAACTGCACAACAAAAATACCTTAAGGCCTGGGTTTTTCCGCATGCGCAGTCGCCCCATCCACATATCTGTTAAGAGCATCTGGCTGCATGTATGAGCAATGAAGTCCCTGTGTTTAGCTGCCACAGCCAATTTCAGGCAGGTGGAATTGCTCCAGTTTTTCAGTTCATAGGTCAGTAGTTTCATGGCAATCTGCTCGTCATGCTTATAGGACTGATCTAAGAGTTCAACAGCCAGCTGGCCAAAATCTCTGGAAAATGCAAGATAAGTCCAGTGAAGTTTGATTTAGGTATCAGTGTTTGCTTTTATTTGGGGTTTTAATTCCCTTCACAGGGGGTTATGTTTTTCCACACACATGTACAACAAGAACAAATGAGTCTCAAGCTTGATTTGGGCCAGTCTACCAAAGTTTTTATTGACCAGAGAGCTTAGACCAATAACATCTTAAGGTCAGGTCAGATCCATAATCAGATAGCCCTTAATTTATGTGAGTAAATCCTGAAAATAACTTTGTGAAATAAAACTAGCTAGTTTTGCAGAGACAAACTGAAGGAAGAATGTGTTCTGTCAGAAAAAATGCAAGTCTTCTTGCTAGTGTTGCCTTTAGATTCTGAGACCATATTTTGGCTTGTTTACTGTTCATAAATTGGCTCCAAATGGTGTCCTGTGAACCTGCATTCTAGAAATCGATTGTACTTTACTAAAAGTAAAGCTTCTCAGCAGGTCAAACTACCCCTATATCAAGTAGACATGAAGTCTGCTCTGCATCTACTAACTTTGAGTTGTTGTCCAGATCCTGAGAGATGTCATCCACGAGCTCACTCTCAGAAGACTCATGGGCCATAGACTTGTACAGTTTACAAGCCACAAGCGCCTTGGCCATGGTTTCCTCTCCTCGCTGCCAAAGGAAGAGTGCCATCTTTTGCCGCTTCATCAGCACAGCCCATACCATCAGTTCATGAAAGGGATATTGAAAGCGACTGACTTCTGGGTCATCCACATCAATATCGATCTCTTCCTCCTTTTTCTTCTTCTTCTTCTTCCCTTTGGTGGGAGGCTCATCATCCTGGGAAGAAAAGAAAAAATGTTCCCATCAATTTTTAACAGCTTACCTGACAACTGCACCATGCACAGAACAAGTATTCAGAGGACACATTAATAGTTAAAGTTCTCATTTGCTTTTGCTGTTTGCTACAGCGAATGCCAATAGCAATAAAACTGTGAAGAACATGTAACAGAGCATGCACTGGGCTAGCACACACAGCTTGATACTTCATTCAGAGAACCGTTTCTTGCATACTTAATTACAAGTCACCCATCTTGGATAAGTACAGTAGAACCCTACTGTACTGAAGGCATCACTTTATACCATATTGTAAGTAGTTCTCTACTGCATGTATAATTGCGCAAGTTGATTTGCAATGAATTAGTATTTAATGAATTCCTCTGCAGTGTCAATGGAGCTTTAACAAACCTGAATTCACTATGAATAGGTTCCACTATAATTTCTGATTTGGTATGTCTGCATCTATTCCTGAAGAACAGTGCTGCGTATCTTACAGGTATCAAACCAGTTTTCAGACTTGACATGCAATTGGAGAGAGTGGTAACATGCAAATGGAAAAGACAGGTAGATAGCATCCTTAAGAACAGCAAGATACTAAAGGGAGTGTTCACCTTTGAATAAGCAATCTCCTCTTATGTGTGCAGTGCAAATGGAAGGTAAAAGTATCCCATTTCTTAAAGGGATAGGGAGGATAGGCCATTACTACAGGAACCAGCATGGAAGTAACTGAAGGGAAGCACTGACAATGAAGCAGGATCCTGAAGGGAGAAAAGCCATGATTGGGAAAATTAGGGTTTAAATAATGTAGGAAGAACATTGCATATATAGGTGTAGACAGAACTTATCATCGTTGTAGACCTTGATTCCAATCTCAGAAGTGGATCACAAGTAAAAGCAATTACCATTCTACAAAATTAGTTCTTGTTCAAGCAAGCTCAGCATAATGCACTATTTTTTGACAAAGTATGAGCTTAAATACAAATTCAGGGTTCAGTCTCACACCTCAGCTTTCCAAAGATGGCTCTTCAGCTCAACAATTAAGTATGCTTTTCTCTTCCAGCAGTTTTAAGAACTCTGTCTCTCATGGAAAATTCAGGGGTCATTAACTGTATGCACATGAAGAAAGTGCTGAGTATCTCCGAAGCACAGGATATAAAATCTCAAATGGAGGACCAAAAATTAGGTCCTCCCCACACTAGGAAAATCAAATCAAAACCAAATACTGGGTAAGAAAGACAAAGTGCTAAGGAGTCTAAACTTCCTGTTTTAGGGCTGCTAACTCTGGAAATGAAAAAAACCCAAACATTTGGAGTTACATCAATTTACTGGCCACTTCAGCAAAAGAAATGTCAATTTTTCATTTCACTGTTTCTCTTGGAAAACGGAAGTGGGGTACACCCACAGTCAAGTGTAGAGAACACTTCAGTTTGTGCCACTTAAAACATCTATCACTGCAAGAAACAAGAAAATCAAAATGTGCTTTTGGAGAAGCACTAAGCAACCTATGCGTGATCAACGCTAATTAAAAAAGGGTTGCACCTCTGAGGGGTTGAGCTTTTGGCCTCGAGCCATTAGAAAATAGGAAGCTGATCAGAGAGATTAAGCATAACCTGGACTTTCTCTATAGAGAAGAAAGCTGCTTATCTGCTTGGGGAAAGAGAGGCTTTTGTGTGTGGGTATAGTTCACTTGAAATGTGACACAAGCAACATGTACATATACTGTGTCTGAATGCTAACACAGCATTAATAAAAGCATACTATACAGAGAAATGTACCTAGCCTCTTTGTGTAAATGCTTTCCTGGTCTATATTAATATTTTTTTCAGAAACAAAAGCAACCACCTCCAAAACAGAGCGAGTATTTAGGCATCATCCCAGACTTGATTCTGATCAATTCAAAATTTCTGCAGACACACAAGTAATTGAGGCAGGGGTTAGACCCAAAATTCCGGATCACCTTCACCACTTACAAAGCATGGTGCCATCATGGTAGCAAGGATGTTTTATAGTGGAGGACAGCATCTAACATGTCAGAGCACCTTGTTTTTTCACCTCAGTTAAATGTTTTCTCTATGATAAAATCTCATTTGCACATAAATCGTTACTTCATGGTTAAAGGGGATCTGACCATAAGTAGCACTGCTGGATCACATTCTCTTTTCAATATCATCGATGTTCACTTCTGAATGCTTAAATCTACAATATGTTCCAACGTGGAATGTGTTATTACATAATACTGCTAAATACTTCTGACATTTTTTCTTGGGTAGGGTCTTGAGAGCTACTTAAAGCCTTGCTCAGTAATCTTCAGGCAAGTTTGCCTGTTTGCAAAATGGAAAATCCTGTCTAGTTGAAATTTACTTTAAGCCACAGTAATAGTTGAAAAGATAAGAGCAAGAGCAGAACTGTACCAAGAAATGCTCTGATAAAACCAGTATTTTACAATAAATCCAACTTACCTCCATTCCTAGTAGTTTAAGAGCTTTTGGCTGAATATTAAAAATAGAAAAGAAAATCAGTTAGATGGGAAGGAAAATTCAAAGGCCAAACAATACCAAGGAAAAACACATTTTCAATCACAAATGTACAGTATTTATTACTAAACATTCTATTTTAAATAACTGTACCAAAAATGGTACGATTCATCAATCTCCCTCTGAATTGTATTTGCAGGAAGGCAAGGGGTTAGGAAGTATTTTCCATCCTGCACTCAAGTGAAAGATTTTGATTCAGATGGAAAAGTTAAATGAATCATTCAATAATAAACTGCTTAGAGAATTAAAATCACCACATGATCACAAAAGCTTGATGAAAAAAAGTGTTTTTAAGCACGCACAGGGTAAAGATACCCATGGGAAACAGTTAAAAAAAATATAAAAATCTTCAAACCTCTCACAATTTCCCATTAAAAAAACCCCTCTGTTCTATTGCGAGATTTCTGGTTTACATTTTATGTAAAAGTTTCATTTGCTTGTTCCATCACTACACATGCACTATATGTCAGCTACAGAAAACCTGGGCTTTGAGTGACCATCTGTGGGGCTACAATCCTAGTGTGTTTTCTAGTGTGGGGCTTTTTGTAATTAGGCAAGGAAGCTTCAGTTGACCTTCAAAGCTGAACCAAACAAATAAATAAGCTAATGAATACAACTACTCCATTTGCTTAGAACAAACTTTTTAACAAAACAAGGGCCATGCTTGATATTCTCAGGATTGGTACGTGACTATGAAATGCTTTACTGAGATTGCAGTGGCTACCATAGGATAAGATTTATGCCCAGAGCAGTTCTTTACAGGACTTACTGTAGCATTTTTGTAGCTCTTCTTCATTCAGACTAAACTCTCTGCCTTACCCAACTTAAGGCTACTGTTGGTTACAACGACTTCATCAACAGGCCTAGCTTGACCAATACAGTTTACAGTTTTAAGAAAGCTACAGCCTCAAGTAGGTGTAAGTAAATATGCAAAAACCACAGTTAGAAATAGGAGGAAATTCACCTCCAGATCAATGTATTTACCAACTTTTGGGTCTTCCCATCCTTTAACATAGGTGTTCTACAGGTTCCTTATGTAACTTCACTACCAGAGTTTCAACTTTGGTCTTGCAGCATTTGTTCAGAATTTAACATGTAGTGTTTCACAAAGACAAAGGAACACAGTATTACTTATTTTTTACCATCAGCACGATAGCCACACCCAGAATGAACTCATTCTTACCCTCTTTGGTCCAAACAAATTATTATAAAGAGTCCGAAAACTTTTTCGAGTATAGTTGCAGCGATAAGCTCCACCCATGAGATATTCAAGTACAAGACCAATATCTATTAGGCTGATATGATAATCTGGTGGAAGATTTCCCTACCAAAAAATAAAAAAAAACAAAATAAGGACTTAGGATAAAAAAAAAAAAAATTCATTAAATTGCCTGGCTAGACATATCATGTCATGTTTAAATTTGCGCACAGGTATTATTTACAGCCACTGGTTTCAGTCTCTGAATATTTGTATGAAATTCATGATAACTGATTCACACAACAAACATTTTTTGGAGCCAGATGTTTTTTGTTTTGTTGTTGGCAGTAGTTATAGTTAGGGACAAATTTTCATTTGATTTACTTGTACAACATGCCAGTGTCCATACAAGCCTGAGTTGTTTGCAAGGGTTATACTGATAAAATTAAATAACTTTATACTGATTATCATTAACCCAGTATAAAAGCATGACTTAATTTCATGGTGAATATCAGGCATACTTTATATTTTATGGAAACTTGTATTTCATCATAATATTATCTACAGAGTTAAGACTACAATGCAGAACATGATTTAGATTAATGTGCAGCCCAGAATCAAAGAAAAAGGCAGACTATAATTTCCACTGTTACACTTAAAAGCCAGATAGTGGTATTGACCGCTAGAACCACGAACTGAATACTGTGCTTCATTTTTCAAGCTACATCTTACAACAGTAACTGATTCTACAGCACCACTGAGCAGTTGCTACGATGAAACAACTATATCCTAAGCAGACACATCACCTCCATGTTAACCCAACTGAATCCCCGAGACTGCCGCTGAATGAGTGAGCCATGAAAATGCAATGAGAAGGAGACAGACAGAAAGCAGAATGCAGAAGACCATTAGTAACACTCAAAAAGACAAACACTGAATGAAAAAAAGTGTTAAACTATGAAGCGGATGAATACATTAACCCAGTACTGAGTAATTCCCACATCTAAACCACCTGGGAATAAATGGGAGTTTTCCTTGCAAAAAGGAATACGGATTATTTCATGTAGCTGAATTTTACTGAATAAAAGCTCCAAAACCTCAAAGAGAGCAAATACAACAACAAATCTTACAGTGACCCTATTCATTTATAATGAACACATTTACATGTAATGGAAACAAATGAATAACAAATTTAGGACTTCTAGCAAAGAGAACAGAACAGATTTTCTCCCAAGTAAAAGTAGGAGTGATGGGAGCACAGTAACTAAAAAACACACAAGGGAACAAACAAAAGAGAACAAATTCTGTGCTTGTGAGCCGGGTTTCCTGTTAATCTAGCAGGCCTTTCCTTCCTCCTTTGTAATGCTGCTTTGGGAGCTTCTTGTAAAGAAGAAACAGTATCAACCTAAATCTCAAATTATATATTATACTGCTAGGAGCTTAACTTTCCTCTCCTTAGGTTTTAGATTACCAGCAGTGCAGTATAGCCATACCCAATTTAGACTGACATCACTGTTTGTCACGAGAAGTAATTTAACTTTCCTTTTCTTAACAGCTACCATTTCACATGTCTGCTTTCCCCCATGCTATGCTTGCTTTTACTGCTGACTCACATAGTTAATGTAACCATGCTAACGTAATGCTGCTGTTAGTTAAGCTTACCTTTTTCACATCTCTGACTAGCAAATGCAGCGTATTTGGTGGACCCAATCTCTGAAATAAAAATAATTCATGGTCCATTACAGCTTCAATTCTTCAGATTTTTTACAGACACAAATGTAATCAATGATCTGGCACTGTAAGCAGAACTTTAGGCAACCATGTGCCATGACACTCTTCAGTGGTGAAAAGAAGGACCTTGGCTACAATGACAAACACATTTTTATCAAGAGCTGTGTAATCCCTTTCTTATAATCCTTTATGTGGTGATTCAAGTCACAGCCGTTTGTGGTATTGTCTGAATTTGCACTTGCTGCAGGAGCCATAAAGGGACCAGAAGACTAGACTGAGGTTGTATGTTGTATGAATGCTGCCCTAGACTACCTGCCACAAGTGACGGGAAGAAAAAGACTCTCAAAATAGTTATGTTCCTGATGAATTTGCTGCAGGTTGGGTTGGGTTGGGAGAATTTGAAAAAAAAAGCACAACATTCTATGGGTTTGGGTAAAGAATTCTGCTTTGCTGGGCAACAAGGAAAAACGATACAGACTTCTGCAATGTGCTTAGAATAAAAATTGCTGTGTAAGTACTTTGCCAAATGTACAGGCTTACTTTAATAATATTAAAGTATGCATACATGAAAACTAATTGAGATTAAAAGTAAATGACCACTACTGGCTGGTATTAATTTTTCACTATCTACATTAGTTCTTTAAGTGTTCTGAATGTGCATTTTAAATACATCACTATATTTACATAGTAAACTGCAATAGCTTCTGAAAGCTGCTGTAGGCTTATTCATTAGGAATGTGTATACGCAGGGAAACAATAGGACACTATATGCAGTAGCAATGGCTCCCTTTACTGCTATCCAACATCTGTGTATTGTCAGGGCTCAGAGCTTTTTGGAAAAACAAGCATATCTCAGAAGGAGAAGAACTAAAAGGACGACCCTGTTGAATACAGTAGCAAAGAATCACAGGGCGTTTTATTATTTCTGTTCACTTACAGTATTATAAAGTTCTTCCAGTCGAGGAATAGTGAGGAAGTGCTGCATGTTCACTCCATTCTCAATAAGTAGTTTCACAAAGTCCACTCGATCCAGAACCAGTGCATCCAGCATAGCCTGCTCCAGGGAATTCACCTGAATTACAGAACAGAGAATGTGAGACTACATGAGCACAGAAGACCTGGCTGGTCAACAACCATAAACATTTTCATTACTTAGTATATTCCCAAGTTCCTAAATATGTTGAGTAATCTGTAAGTGAAGAGGTATTTAGAAAATGACATTTTACCCACGTGCAAGTCAATACAGATGGCAGAGTTTTCTGATGCGGTCTTGGATGAGAGGAGAGCAGTAAAATAAATCTTTAGCAATAGAATTGTAGCTTTCAATCATTTTGTTTAGTATTTTTAACTAAAACAGGCATACCATGCTTGACACATTATGTGAAAAAGAGATTTACTTGCTCAACATGATAGGAACAAGTTAAAATTTAAGAAAAATGCACTTCATACATTTAAGAAGTTGACATAATTTACCCCAATAGCTTGCATATATGTATCATCTACTCAAAATGCTGCCTCACAGAGAAAAGGCAACTCAAAATGCCAAAAGACTCAAATAATTTGGGAAGAAGCACTTCCTCTTCCTTCAGCAACTTAGCTTTGCCTTTGGAAAACAATGGTCAGGAAGCCTAATGGATCTTCTCTTAATATGGTTTAAGAGGTTAGAACCCAGTAGGAGAGGGGAAAAGCCCTTGAGCAGCAATCCCCTTGACACATGAACTTTAATCCAGACAACAGAACAATCTAACTTACTGCAACTGGAAAATGATGCACTTAGAAATGAAGATGTTTAAACTGCCTTCACTGGATAAATAACATGTACAAAGAAGGATGAAGATGTTCACTGGTGTTCTTATTTCCTTCCGACAAGTGCAGGGGAGAAGATGCAGCAGACAAGCACTGACTTGTACTGGTGTGGTATGGCTGCATGTGGTGCGCATGGGATGAGAGAGTGATTCCTGGATAAAAAACTGAACAGCATCCCTGCAGAAACTGCTGCTGACCGTATGAGAATGTGCAAATGAGCATTCTGTAGAATGAAAATGTGTATTTCCCTTCTTTCTTTGTCCCCCAGGATGAAAAAAAAATAATCATTCAACAGTTTTAATACAAATACTGTCATCGCACCCAGTTCAGGAGTTCAAGCTTTCTTGGGTCTGTTTCTTCTTCTGGCTCTTCTTTTCCTTTTCCTCCCTTTTTCTTCCCTTTTCCTTTCCCTCTGGCTGCCTTAGTCTGAGCTGCTGGAGATTTCTTTTCCTTCTCAGGAGCTGTACCATCAGGAGCTGTAAGGCTTCCTAAAGGCTGTATTTAATAATGCATTAGAAGTATTAGAAATCTGGCTGATCATACAGTGACTATTTCATTGAATACACTCCTATTGAACTTGCTCCCCTGTCACCACTTCTCACATGCAGTCAACTAAAAATGATAATTCCCTTAAGTATAAGGACCTTTTTGCATAGCCACAGCTTTACACTTTTTTTAAAGCTGTTACATCCAACGTAGTCAATAATAATGAAAGTCAAAGTAGTGAAGTAGGTAGACTGTGGAGGATTTCTCTCAAAAAATAAAAATCGGTGTGAGTGGACTGAGAAATTTTGTGACACTTCAGTTTCTTTGCTCTGAGTGAAAGCAATAGTTGTCAAAATAAATAGCAACAGGCAGGATAAGGAGCTGGACAGAAAGAGCTTAACAAGAATGTTGCATGATGCCAAGTAGCATCCATACTGCGGAGGCAGAAAGGAGAGGAAAGAGAGCCACTAACTGGTGCATTTACATTCTGCAGACAATATTTCTATTTATACTTCTCCAGACACATTTACCCTTTGCAATGTCCTTCCTCTTTCCAACCTATTTACCCAAGACAGGCAGGCACATGTGCAAATAACTTGACACCACTTGTCTCTGATTTGGAGGCTTAACTAGCTCCAGCTCATGCTTAGGTTATATAACCTCCACGAACATCTGAACTGGATTAGAACTATCCATGCTTTGCACAGAGGACTACAGAACCAAGCCTTTAATAAGCTTGCTTTCTGTGGTTTTGTTCCATCTTAAAAAAACCAACACCATAGGTCTTCTCTGCCTAGCAGCCATGAATCCATTCGTAAGTTCGTAAGCCTGGACAAAACTGCAACTGCAGACTTGCAGCTCAGGCTAGTCTGAAAGCAACCTTTATGAATTTGAAATGACAGTGGATCACAATTGGCTGATACCGTGTCCACAAACTATTGCAGAGTATGAAACAGGCCAAAGCAGTAAGTGGCTTCAGTTGCTAGGTGGTACCTCCGAATCTAACCACAATAATATGGAGATTGGAACATTCCGTCCAAATAAATATTTTATAGTAATAATACTTGTACTGGGGCAGGCTGAACCCCACAGCAGCCCTCATAGTGCTGTGCTGTGTACTGGTGGCTAGAAAGGTGGTGATAACACACCAGTGCTTTGGCTCCTGCTGAGCAGCGCTTGCACAGCAGCAAGGCTGTCTCTCCAATCTTCCCCCTCCTCCCACCAGTATGCTGGGGGTGGGCAAGGTCTTGGGAGGGGACACAGCCGGGACAGCTGACCCACACTGACCGATGGGATATTCCGTACCATATGATGTCTGCTCAGATATGAAAGCTAAGAGAAAGGAGGAGGAAGGGGGGACATTCATTATTTACGTTTGTCTTCCAGAGCAGGTGCTACACGTACTGAAGCCCTGTTTCCTGGGAAGTGGCTGAACATTGTCTGCTGATGCGAAGTACAGAATAACAACTTTTATCTTCCTTTGCTTCCACGTGTGCGACTTTTGCTATTGCTTCATTAAACTGCCTTTATCTTGACCCACAAGGTTTTTTTTAATCTTATTTTCTCCCTGCCCTGTTCTGCAGAGCAGGGGAGTGACAGAGCGGCTTGGTGGGCAAATGGCATCCAGCCAAGGTCAACTCACCACAATACTTCATCATCTTTAGGATGATTAAATCCTCTCTGTATAAGCATTTTAATGAACCCTGAATATCGGAAATACCAGATTACTGTAAGTGAAGGAATAAAACAGCATATGCAGCAACATTTGTTTAAATTTAATTATACATGCTTCCAAATGAAATAAATCTCACCATTATGTATAGCGTGCACATGGATAGTGTTCCTGTGAGTGTCATTTTATTGCATAGTTTCAGGAAAGACAACTAATTAAAAAAATATAAAAATTCTTCCACTTCATTCTTACTCCCTCTTTTAGGCTGGTCTCCTCATGATGCTTCGTAGCAATTCAACAGATGAATTCAACAATGAACAGATGGTTCACACAGTAAAGCAAAAAGCATCAACACAGCCAGACATGAAAGTGGCTTACATAGAGGATTTTAGCTACACAGATGAATAAAGGCACTGCAGTGTTTCACCATTGACTTCAACTAGTGCAGCATCAAACTTTAATAATTTGAGAAAGAAAATCCAATTTCAGGACCTAAAGATTTACTGAAAATCTGCTTTTTAGTTCACTTGGCACAGCTCTGCCTGCCAGAGGCCTGCTTTCTGCAATGGTCTCTTCTGGTCATCAGGATTTTGCTCCATTAATCCAAATAGAGATTCTCACAGCTGTTAATGAAGTGAGCAACACAATTCCTTCTAAGCAGGTCTGTGAATTTCCTTGCCACACACTTTAACAGGTAGCTGGCAACCCTGTCAAACGCTAGCACATGTCAGTGACACAGTCAGAAGTCTAGGCAATGCTAGCACACAAGCTCAGCAGGGGTGATCAGGACTGCTATTGTCCAGCTATTTCAGTAAATGTTTGGGGTTTTTTTTGCTTTCAAATCCCACAGGGAATCTAAATAAAGTTACTTTTCTGCTTGTCATGGAATTGTTTTTCCTTCTTGCACAGAACTGAAATTGCTAAATATTTGCAAATGGCTGTATAAGGAAATTTCAAAACAAAGAGGTCATTCTTAATTAATGAGATATCCTACATCACTTTGGCATAGAACAGAATTCAGTATTGTTTCTCCTGCCAATAAAATCCAAAGTGTGACTATCCCACCACTTATTTTAAATTGTTAACAAACAATACAATTAGGAAAACTTTGTCTTACTGGCCAGTGGTGTCCGAAGACAAAGATTTGGCTGCGTGCGATGTCTACACGATTCCAGGCCAAAGCCAAGCTGAGCTGGTCTGGAGCAGATGCATTGGTACCTAAAGAGAAACGCACAGTTGTTTAGTATTTCATGCATGATGAAACAAGATTGGACAACCTTCGCTTCTCCAAGAACTAGAAAACAGCAAGCCTGACTCCGTATCATACTACTGTTAGAATAATTCCACCACAAAGCAATGGATTCATCAAATCAATTTATAGCATCTTCCATTTAAGCCCATAATCTTAATTTCAAAAGGGTTAACCAGATTCTGTCCCTTTTTTCCTTAACACTCCCACATTGACTTTACATTCTGATGCTAAAGATAGACATTTAACTGTTCTAAAAGACTCCCCTCAGTTCCTCTGGCTGATGCTGTAGATACGAGTATAGCAATTCCTCTCTTTACTTCTTAGCCTTGGGGACTCCAGTGATCCCATATTGAGCCTGTATCAACTAATATATACCTGCAGACAGAAAACAGTTGTTTCAGCAAACACACAAGCTACAAATAAACATGAAACCGATCCTAGATTTTGCCCTAAGGCATAAAGAGCACAATCTGAGATCTGGAAAAATCCAGATAGACTTTTAATCTTCCAGCACTTTTTTTCTAACAATAATATATGCTAGAACACATTTCAAAATGTGTTGAAATATCAGTAGTAGTATTGCTGTTGCAGCATTCCCATCTCAGGCTTTCAGGTGAGGAAAGCCACACTAAACTTTCAATCTAGATTTCACGCTTCAAGCTAATCTGAACCTTAAACCAAGCATGTTCTGGGTACTTGTTAGAATCCAAGCAAGTAAATCAAAGACTTAAACATCAAGAGTGAACTGCAGACAGTGCACAGGACGGTCTTCTTGGGATCAAGTTGTACATCCTTACAAAACCCACCTTTAAGGAGAGCAGTTAAGATAGACATCTCAATGTCCTGTTGCCCTTCAGACCCCATGCGGAACACAGTAATCTAAATGACAGCATAAAACCAAACACAAAAAATCACAACACATGAAAGAGAGAGACTAAACATGTAGATAGAAAAAGAGCAGAATGGTGAAGCTTTATTAATTTCCTAAAACTTGAAAGACTTTTTTCAAAAAGTACAGTTCCACTAGATTTTTCTTTGAAATCTAATTTTCACAAAAGCATTTAATTAGATTATTTCAATAAACTTATCCTAAGCTATCCCTGCATTGGTAAATGTGACAAACTTGATGAAATTCTTCACCAAACCCATGAATTTTGAAAAATGGTGACAAAACTGCCATGCCAAACTGTTTTCTAACAGTTCTATTATTCTCCAGTAGTAATGGAAATGCCAGCTTGGAAATGGAAATGCTAGTCACCTGGGATAACTATCATAGCATTAATTTTATTGACGACAACACTCAAATATTGTTCAGTTGCAGGACATGCTACATATTGACAACCAAAAAAGCAGAATCAACTACTGAAGAAAAGCAATTATTCTAGTCACATTTGCTTCATTGAGTCCATTACAATTCACTGATTTTAAAAACAGTAATTCATATAAAGCTTAGCCATTGAACTACATATTGAGAGATTCATAATTCAAAAGCAGAATAACCTAATATTCTATGTTAATTAAGTTAATACTGAATGCAGGCAAAAAAATAACAAATTCTTCATTATCCAAAAGCAACTTATCACAGCAGATGCTAGCATTAGGTACTGGGAATAGCAATTGTCTCAACAGTTAGAATAGATTTTGCATGAACGCAAAGATACATGATATTAGAAGAGAGAAGAACTACAGGAAATTTTATTAATTAACAAGAAAGCAGAAAAAATTATCAATGAATGCAAACCATAAGCCTGCTTAGGCTGCACAGTCAGTGCCTGAATTTTGCTGAGTAAATCAGGCTGTCTCTGACGTGCATTTTAAATTCAAAGCAGTTTGACTAAGGCAGCTGTGGGCACCCTGTTCTCAATCAATTTTTCTAGGAAGGTTGACTCTCTTATAGTCGGCTTATCGTAGCCAGGCTTATTACTAACTTGACATACACGAAGGTGCATGTATGGAACTAATCTTGGCATGTACAAATGTAAATATATCAACAATACATTTACATTACCCAGACAATCTTAAAGACTTCACATTTGGAGCCCTTACATAGGATTTTATATAATCAGCTGGGCATGCTAGTAATATTTCTGAATGCATAAGAAAAAAGCACGGATGGGTGTCTATTTGATTGCAGTACAGAGCTGCATTACTAGAAAATACAGCATGTGCCATATTCTGTTCCAGGTGGCATTTGCAGTTTGATTAATCCTTAGACAATTTAATTCTGGCAAAAGTATTTAACTATATGTTGCTAAAAATCATTCAGAACTGCATAATCTGGCTTTTATGAACCTAAGAATTAAGTAGTATCAAAATCTGATCAAAAATGAAGGAACAGAGATAAAACTAAAATAGACCTCTTCCTCTTGCAGAAATCCCTCCCACAGTAAAGGGAATTCAGCATCAAATGTAATAAACCTTGGAGAAAAAAAGCATTGGAGAGAATGGAGGAAGAAGGGAAACAATTAGAAGAGACTTCTATCATACTATACAGGAGGCAAGAAACTATTTGTTGGTATTTAAGTATTCAGTTGTTAGATTGCAATGTATAGATACGTAAACAAGCACTTCCTTGGCAGCTGAGATCAACATTATACAGAAAAGTCAGAGGCATGAGCCAATGCCCAGCATAATCTCCGGACAAAGCCAGTTTTTTGCAGAGTGTAGAGAATATGAAACTGGTAGAAAGCCCGCAAGCAACCTGGCAATTGCTTGACACAGATTCCCATCCCAATCCAGTTCCTGAAAGGCATTGAGAATGGCTTTGTAGATTAATCCTGAGAGCCGCTGATCATGTTTTTTCATGTGTTCCTCGATTCAGCCAGGATCCCCTAACTTCACCAAATATTTGGTATGAGCTTTTACCTGTGAGAGGCTAGGCTCCTATGGGCATGTCTGTGGCAGAGAATATAGAACAGTACATTTGGTGTTATACTTAAAGAAGTAATTTTACTTAACATCTGAGAAATTTCAAAACCAATTCTAGTGCCCATCTTTTCAAAGCAGAAGAAAGAAAAAATAGCAAACATCATTAAGCTTCTTCATAACATAAGCTTCCTTTATGTTCCAAATCCTTTGCTAGCCGCCTTTCTACTGATGTGAGATTTAAAGTGTGTTGAAAAGTAGAACAGGAGATCTCAAAGAATCAGAGTTCATTCAGTGGATATGGTGAACTGGATTTCTGGAGGTTTTTTGTGCTCCTCTTTGTTCCTTGACTGGAACATCAGAGATCATTCTAATATGATGAAAGTGATCTCATCATTTCCAGTGTTTAATTGCTCAAGAGTAACGTAAAAATAATGCCTTGATTGGTACTTTGATCATTGAGAGCAGCTTGTATAAAAAGAGGACTAGCACAGATCTTGATGTACAGATGTGAGGAAGTTTCTTTACTGTATGATTAGTACCACTGTGCCAAGTTCAGCTCTGAATCCTATTACTCTGTATCCTATTACTCTTAAGGGGACATCAAGTGCTCTCTTTGTTGTGTTAGCCCTTCACTCCCTAAGAATATCAAGTCAACACGAAAACACACAACAGAAAACGATGGAACCAGAAGCATGCCTGTGCATGGTAGGGACAGCTCTAGCAAAAAATGGTGGGACTGTTCATGTTCTGTGATCTCTGTGTGTAAAACAGGTCAAATTTTAGACAACTTGATTCAGCTCTTACTTGCACAAAAGCTATGACTTAAGAATCAATGGCACTTACACAAGTAACACATAGGGGCTGCTCCCCTTTTCCACAGCAATGCACCTGACCTCATGCTCAGACTAAATCACTGCACCAGTTCTGAAGTAAATATGTCAGGATTTAGGCTTAGGTGGCTAAAAATTACATTGTACCCGTTTTCTTTGCTTCAAATCAGAGACTGGAAATGCAAACACTGGCAGCTACTACATGCAGTATTGCCACAGCAAGTAACAGGCAAATGCTCCAGGGAAAAGACTTCCCCCGCTCCCTCCCCACTTCCACTATACTTCTCTGGGAACCAGAGCAGAATTTATTATTTCTCACCAAACAACTAAGTAATTACTTCTAGAAATCAAAAGAACACTCCCTACCTAAAAGAGTAAGAACTGTAAGGAATGCTACATACAGTTTATTGTTTATTTAAAATTTTAAGGAAAAAGTTTCACATCAGCTATTTGAGACAGTAGTAAACTTGGGAGGACCAGACTTCAGAGTTTGGCTCCAAGTTGACGAAAGACAGAAAGTGTGGGCTCTGTGGAAGGAAAACACACTTGGTTTTAAGGTAGAATGGAACACCATTTTCCTAAAAACTTAGAAAAAACTCCCTCTATTCTCAGTCTCATTAGAAAAATTTAATCTGTCATTCAAATAGTTTCTTTATAGCTGCTCCTGTTATAGGTGTCACTTCCTTAGTGATATGAGGCACCCTGAAGAATTAAAATGCCCCGCATTTCATGCTTAAATTCAATAGCAGTGTGGTTATCTGATTCCCTATGCACAGTCTGAGGAGAAGGCTGTGGTAGTTCTCTCTTGTTTCTAATAGAAACATGCAGTTTTAGCAAAAAAGATGAAAATATCAGTCATACCAGTTCCAGCTGTAATTAAACAAAAAAATGCCAAAAAATCCATCAGACTGTTCACCTGCTATTAAAACAGTTGCTTAGGATTTGTATGAAAGAATGAAATGGAATTATACCAGGACTCAAGGGAGATCATATTCACAAAAATTCACTAAGACAACTAATCAAGCACTCAAAGATTCATTTTGCCTGCAAAGACACAGGCACAGTGAACACAATTTCAAGACACTGTTCACAGATGACAGATGTGAATATTAAAGATTTTCCTTTTCTTTGCAGCTGGGATACGGCAGACAGGCAGGAGCAGAGGCAGGAACCTCAGTAGTGCAGTATATAGAATATATCTGCAACAAGCCAGGATCAAGCAAGGCTGGGATCTTCAAGAACATGCTTCAGTTTCTTTTGAAAGACCTGAAGAGCCCATTTTACTGGAATGAAAGGCTGTTAAAAAGTAACTGTATCAGAGGACCAAAACTGTGCTGATGCATTTTGAGTGCTTATTGCTCCTTGGAACCCTTTTCAATCATCTTTCCTCTGCTTTCTGCAGTTGATCCTGGTTTTAGGGCATTTATCTCAGTGTCTTAGTCTGCCTTGCTGATGTCCATGAAAACAGACTCTATCAACTTACACAGGAGAAGAATCTGAAATTGGTTTTAGATGCTTTCCAGAACACAAAATCCCTTTCTTGCCCTATGGTTATGAATGAATGATTATATACATTAATGGAACTATATGAAAAGAGGGAAAAAAATAAAAAAAGATTAAACTGTAACCCTGGGAGAATGGCACTTGAAAGTACTTTATGAAGTGTGGTCACATAAATTATCTTTGTGAACTACTTTTAGGACACTTACAAGTTCTTTTTTTTTCATGCACTCCATAAGAATGATGAACAGCTGATGAGCTTGATTCCTGTTGTAATTAAAGGTTTTCTGGATGGTAACTAGAAGCTGGTCCCTAAGGGATTCACTTATTATCCTAAATGAAAAACAAGACATAAAAGAAGACATTGCCAGAATTAATATATATTCAGAAGGCCTGCTGTTTGAGAGACATTTTTTCATCCATCAGGGCAATGACTTAATTTTGAAAATAAATGAAAACACACAGCATCTTTGCATTCAGTACAGATAAGGAATTCATGAAGAGTTAACAGTAATCAGCAAATTCATACCCAAACTAGCTGTTTTGCACCTCAGTACTTCAGCATTGATTTAAAAACTGGTAGGGAACCTGAACTATCCTTTCACCATGGAATATAATGCAGGTAGCTCCCATTATGTCTTACAGATACACTTTTGTTAAGAAGTTCAGTCTTCAGGATTTCAGTAGTACACCTTACAGGACCCCTAACTTTGCCTCTAAATGTTGCAAGGCCCTTTGCATATAGATAAAAAATCAAAAATATTTTACACTACTGATGTCACCTTGGTTATCTTGGTTATCCTCTTAAACAGAGGATTTAAATTGCTAGCATATCTGAAACCTCATAATACCCAAGTGAGAAACAAACCAAAAGATGATTAAAGAAATCAGATTGAAAACATTCTAGAAAGTCAGAAATGTTTGATCTCTCAAAGTAATCTGCAACAGAGCCCTTCAGTCTTCGTTTCTTAATAAAACATGTATTTCCAGATGATGGCAACTATTATTATCAGGAGGTATTCAAAGTAGTGAGACAGCTGAGCCTGTGAAGTACAGTAAAATTCAAAGTCCACTGTGAGAAAATTATTCTTTTAAACAGTAGAGCTGACAAAAAATTCTCATTACAGACCTGCCTTACCAGATTAACACATTTATCTCATCATAATTACTGGAGAAGAAAATTGGACATTGTGTCATATGCCCTGGGAGAGGAAGTCATGCAGTGAGCAGATCTCAGACAGACTGATCCTGATAAGCTCTTTCAATTACCTATGAGCCGATAGGAAGGATGAATGAGAAAGAAAAGAAAAGGGAAAAAAAAAGGAAAGTTTGATCTAAGCTAAGGAGGCTTGGTTGATGGAAAGGAAAGTTGCTGAATCATAAATACTGTTGGTAGGATTAAGTACATACTATACGTAAACATAAAAAAAATCCAGCATCAGAGCTGCTCTCCCAATTCAGCAAATAACATCTGCACTGCTTGACAATACTAGTTGTCTGCTTAATATTTAATTCCAGCTAAACCTCAACTTCAGTCAAGGTAATAGGCTATTTCTTCAGTGCAAGATGAGTGTGCCATACCCCAGTCAAGACAATATACTAGGTTTTTGCCTGAACCTGGCTACTAAAGATAAAATCCTGATACTAACAATGACAATGGGGAATGTATGCTACTTGACTGGGAGAAACAATATTTTAAATTAAAAATGCAATACTCTGCTTCCACTTGGAGTATTTGTCAGGACAGGTATTGTACTCTGCAGGGCAGATGAGCGTTATACTGCTAGTATAAGCTTCTTAGCCTAGTATCTTCTTTAAACTAACCACATTTTCTATCAACTAAAGGGGCAACCAACCATAAAAATAATGGACTCCAGAAAACGCTGGATTAGGACCGACTTTTACAGATTCATTTGGGCAATGGACAGGAGGGCTGTGGAGTAGAATGCTCCAGACAACGTCCTCCACTCTGTTCATGACATCAGGCAGCACTGCCCTGAAGAACCATCATAGGCACAAAAACCAGCAAGAGAATGGAAGAAAGCCCAATATTTTTTCAGCTCGTCTAGCACTCTTGGAGAATGAAGCTCATTCACACAACACACTAGAATCAGGCAGTAAAAATTTTACAAATACATGCACTAATGAACCTCAGTCCTGGCCTGAGACAAGAGTAATTCTTGGGAACCACTTGTTCCTTGTTTCTAACATGCCCAACCCAGCACCAAGTGCAGCAAACTTTGATGGAGTGTGCATGACAGTATGTTGCATTGAGAGCAAGATTATTTCAATGGATCATCAAATACATTGCAAGTGGTAACAATTTCTACTCATTAACACAAGGCTGAGATCAAACAGGCAACAAAAGCTGACTGACAGCAGAATGCCTCTGTTCGCATTTTGTCCCTGAGGTGTTTTTTATGAAGCTTTAATGAAAGCAAGGCATATAATCCTACATTGTCCTCCTGAGCAAGTCACAGCTTTGGCAAAGATCTCAGAATCTTACCCTCCTTCTTCTGAATACTTGTGTGCAAATGACAGAATATCTGATGCTCGTCCACTGCCATCACATATCACAACAGGGAGAGGCGGTTCTTCTCGTAGACACTCTAAGACGATGGAGATCACATTGGGACCCCCTTCCACTATGAGCCCAACTACAGGAACGCCTTGTCCCAGCCCTGCAAAAAACAGAAGAACAGAAACAAAAAAAGATGTGTCATTGAAACTTAGTTTAAGAGGCTGAATATTATGAGTGGATGTGATTTCTGTGTTACAGCACTATTTCATGGCCAACACCAGGAAAAATCTCCATATGCCGTTTCATAGCCCCAAAAGGAAGAGTAAGATGCCTCTTGGCCCTTGCTTTTGCATCAGCTCCATACTGATCATTTATTCACTCAATGTTGGTGAACTGTTTGTAATCTCTTTCAACAGACACCATGTACAGATGAAACAGCTAACGTGAATCTCCTATTACTTCACTAGCTTCACTGTTACTTGGATGGCTCCCAGCTAGAGTCTTTCATGTTTTAATTCTTCATTGGTCACCTACAACAAGTCTTCAGTAAGATGACATATACCTATGCTTTCTCCTAAGATAAAAAATATGAAGTTAGTGTCTTTATCATGAGGCTGAAATGGCTGGCCGATGCAAGAGACGACAGCTGAGCATCCCTTTGCTGTCCCTGCCTCACTGTGATCTCCAGGCATAGGATGACAAAGGGAAGCCCACAGGTCACATAGTCTCAGTAGCCTTGGTCACAAGATACTTGGGGAAATGAAGGACAAAACATTACCTGAAGGCTGACTAATCCCACTATTATAAGCATATGAATTCAGTTCTTAATCTGTAAGATGACCAGCGCTTTATAAAGATGCACTTTTTTGTACGTCTGAGAACGCGTGAAAGAGTTCGTATTTTCACCCTTCATTCCTCTCTGAAGAAAAGGAACGCCATGCACAATAACAGCAGAAGTTTCCTGACATCTTCCTGTCAGTATACCCCAGCTCTGATAAGGAGTCACAGAGCACGGGCCAGCCTGTGTGTCCATGAAATCCTTAGTGATTCCTGCTGAGATTTCCAGAAGAGGTGCCTGTGCTTGAAGTTTAAAAAGAAACAAAACAACTCCCTGTATGTTGTTACCAGTAGGTGTACTGCAGCCCTTCACAGAACTCTTAATTCCTATGTGTATTCCCAGCTTTGTCCTCCTCATGACAAAAATCACCAAACACTACTGAAATCAGAACCAGTATCCCCAGCACCAGTAGTATTAAACAAAATGATACAGAACATCTTGCCTCTGGGCCCTAACTTCCTTATCTTCCAAGCCAGTGCACCCTTTTACAGTGTTACAACTCTCCCAGCACTTCTGCAGAAGACAAAGATGACAAACTCATGGCTAACATTAGTTATTTCTAATGTCTGTGGGCAACAGTGCACAACACTGTCTCCATACTCAAAGGCAAGGGGCATCACGTTAGTGAGTTCAGGTTCTTAAGCCTACTGTAGGCAACAAGTAGTACTTGGAAGACTTTCTAGAATGTTTAGGTATCTTGTGGCTGATCTCTAACTGTGCCTTTCAGCTTCACCTTGCGCACTATTTCATTTTTTCTGCTTTACCCATAACAGCACTTAAACCCTATTGTTTGTAGAGTTCAACGTAATTGTCATTCTGAACGTTTGTCTTTTCTTATTTATATGGGCCTACACAGGTTAAAATGGCATCTGTAAGAAGTCAGAAAGGCAACTGGTAGCACTGATGTCTATTCTCCAGTAGCTCTTAATTGAAGTGTGGATTCAAAGACTATTACCTTTTTTTTGGACCATTTTTAATTAGATTGTTGTTGTGTTGTGTTTTTTTAAGTTGCTGGAAAACCACAGCTACTAATTCTTTAAATTTCTTTATGCTTTAAAAAAAATCAGTTTTCCTACGAAAATGTTAATGAAAAAATGTCTTTTAAACTATTTCTTTTCAAAGTAATGACAAAAAGAATTCTAGAAAGTTGTTTTCGAGAGGCTGTAACAACTGGCAGAAATTCTAAAATTCCACAAAACTCTAAATATGAAAGCACTGATGTGAAATTATCTTGAAATGGCTTAAAAATCAAAATCCCAGCTGAGTCTATCTGGAAGATCGAAGAATTTTGAGTGTGACACTTCAAATGAAACAATTTCGTATAAAAGAGAAAATAAAATTATTAGTACGAGCATTTGGAATCAGAAACCAATGAACTGCACAGGATTCCTGTAAACAGGAACTGTAAAAAATCACTCCATTCTGTGTATCTACTGATGCTTATGAATTTTAGCTAGAAGTGCAGAAATTCTTTACAGTTCCCTTTCCTTAAATTCTTACTGCTTTGAAGCTTCTCCTCACTATTATTTCTCCACTTTTCTTCCTCTCTTTATGCAATCCTCACTTTTCTGGGTTTTCCGTGCTGCTAGATGTGGGCTCTTTCACCACTTATCAGAAAGCATATGCTCTTAGTCACACAGTCCCGATCAAATTCCTGCTAGAAAGAAGCATTTAATTTCAATACCTTCAAGTATTTCAAGCTTCCTTCCCTCCCTTTAAGATGTTTACAGTTTGCCCCGCTGTACTCACGTGTGTTAATTTTCTGGAGGGAAATGTGTTTCTCCAACTGACGTCGTAACTTTACTTCAGCTCCATATTTACCTAGCGTACCATTGTCTGCCAGAATGAAGTGGGTATGGGAACTGTTGAGCACAGAGAGCTTACTTAGAGGGTTTGACATTGTTTGGTAAACCCGTGTTACCTGTGTGTCAAAAGGACAGATGCACCCAGATTAGAACTAAGAACTAAATGTGAAAATCCCCCAACACCGCCCAACAGAAGCACATGCCTTACGAGAAAACCAATCAACCAGACATTTATAACCAAAAATACAGAAGAATTAGAAATGGGACTTAATTTTACATTCAAAATTTAAACTCTTCACAGCAGTGTTTTCTTTGGAGGATGACAGTCACATCTGTGCACTCTCCTGCCTGTTCCCCTAAGCTCGTTAATGTACTCTCCTTGATCACACACTGTGTTACATAATCTTCTTACTGCATTAGAAAACACATTCTCATTTGGACATCCCAGTAATTAACATGCCACTGCAGAGTACCCATCTACAATAAATGACAGTCCTGTGCACATAAAGGCCCTTACATGATTTATAGAAGTCTCAGTGTGCCACACTGAAGTTAGGACCCAAAAGTGTCACCATAGAGAGATCTCTACTATTGAAAGCAATGGAAACCTTGCTACTGCCACATTTACTTTGAGGTCGTGTATAACAACCTGACAAATACATTAAACAGCAGCTTTTCTTCAAGAAATTGCTCAATTTCAGCTCTTAGGCATGCTTTAGAAACAGTTAAAATATTAATACTCCAAAAAGATGAACAATGTATTTTGTTACACAGCTGACATTGCTAATTATACAGGAGTTTCCTTAAAGACTTACATCTTTTCCTATCAGATCTTCCTTGTTTTCTACAATGCCCCATGGTGCAATTCCTACGGCACATATTCGTCCTCTGGATTTGGAAGAATGATCTTTCAAGGCATCTCCCACATGACGTATGACACCTATAGGTACAATTAATTTAATTCATATTTGGCACTTTTTAGAGATGACTAAAACCAGAATTTTCTTCTTGCCTCTCATGAAGCTACCTGCTTTTCTGCATTGCTTTCACTACTGAACTGCTATCTTTATCATAGAACATGCAATGCAGACAACCCCATGCTTTTATTTTGTAATAGTTGCATGTAAATCCTACTGCCTTTTCACACCCTCCTTCTGAATTCAATGAAGTCTTTGAAAGACCCAGTTACTTAACTTGCCACAGTGTAAACTGTGCCACTGTCTGGAATTATATTCTTGATTGTACACAATGCTAAACACATATGGAATGCTATCACAGGGGTCTGAGCAAGCAAAAACCTCCAACCTTGTAGTTAGGGAAGAAATATTTTTTCACTTAAAAATTATTCTGAAGAGCAACTATCACCTTCCCTTAAAGACATTAGACCTTTGTTGTAAAACAAGTCAAAGGAATTAATTCTTGACTTACATAGTTTTCTGAGAAATAACTTGATATAAAGATTTATTTCAGCTAAATAAAGATATTGTTATAGAAATATTACAATGAAAGTTTGAATCTGATTGTTTTTTGAAGATCTCTCAGAATTTATATTAACATAAATGAAATTAATCAGAAACCAACTGGTCTCAAAATGTAACAATATATAGGGAATCATCAAAACAGCTATTTTTCAACATGTCATTCAAGTTTTGGACATTGTATCAGACACTTTTTTTGACAGAATTCAGGAGAAGTGCCAAAAACCTCCTGGTGAAGTTATGTGGAGTTGCTGTACATATCATGTTTTAGATACGGTCAAAAAGGAAACAGAAACAGAGAACTGTTTCAGGTGGCCAGGAGACCAGAGGAAAATGCAAACAGGAGACTGCAATGTCTTTGAGTAAAGACATTTACAACTGACCTCAGGTTTGTGTTTCAAGATTGCTAATTTTAAAGTCATTCATTTAAGTACAAATACCTTATGTAATTACAAGACAGAAGGTGTGCGCGTGTGGTGGTGGGTGACACCCTGGAGACAGTGACTCAAGAATGTGGCATTTAAGGTGGATTATCAATTGATCACTACCTCTCAGAGGGATCACACAGCATAAAGCGAACTCAGTCCTTGGCTATATGAACAGGGAAGTGCCAAATGGAAGCAGAAAGGCTGTTTAACTTCAGGGATTAAAAGCTTCATCAAACGCCGTCTCAAAAATTGCAGCACCCAAAATTCAAGAAGGCTGTTAAAAAACTAGAGAGAGTTCAAAGCAGAGGTGTGATAATGGCTGAAGGACTGGAAAACATGCTTAGTGCAAGAGTTTTATGGAACTCAGCCTGTGCAGTTTGACAAAAGTGTTGTGTATGAAAATATGCTCACTAAATGTATTTTTAGTAACAGAAAGATCTTTCTGCCAAAAAAACAGTAAGAAGGTAAGGCTAGGCAAATTTGGAGTGGGAGATTTCTTAACTACAAGGGTAACCAACCACTGAAAAAAATGTATTATAACTAGTGGTAGATTCCTTGCTACTGACACCACGGATGAAAATTTTTTTCAGGGGAAACACTGAGTAATGCAAATTGATACTAACCCAGGAAAATCTTATGGTCTGGGATGGGTAGGAGATTAACATAAATGATTACACTGCTCCTTTTTTGGTCTAGTGGCTAATGACTCATTCATGTAGACTTAAATCTTCTGCCTGTGGGAAAGATTAGTGAATGAACATCACTGAATTCTTAAGTAAACTAAAAGTGCTGGTAATTGCTTACCGGTACTAACACCTCCAGTGAATATCCAAGCTCCTGTAGTCACGGCAGCCTTTATCAGGCCTTTTCCAAATACTTGCTTTAATTTAGGTTGCATTTCAAAGTTCTGGAGGCCTCCATGGACAGAGATTAAGAGTTTGGGCAGTTCCAGTTGCCAGTCTTTCACCATGAGATGCAGTAGAGAATCTGGTTTAGTGTCATATGAGACACGGATATACTGCAAAGAGCAATGTGTAATATTAGCACTCCATTTGCTCTGTAAATCTTCTATTGACTGAGCAAAGAATGGTTATATTAAGCCTTCCATCTGAAGAAAGAGTTTAAAAATTTTTAAACTACACGTTATTAAATTTCTCTGCTGTTTATGATTGGAAAAAACAGGTTGAAACCTTTCGCTTTGCTATTGAGAATTTACCACTCACCTCATGAATTTTAAAAGGACCACTTTCCTCTCTTCACCTGCAAAACTGACTGCAATCAAGTGATCCTAAACTCTTACTACAAATCTGCATCGCTGGAAGCCACCTATTTTAAATGACTGGAAGGTGTTTTGTATTGTTCCTAAACCCTCTGGTCTGACTGCCAAAGAGAAGCAACAACCTTCGTAAGAAATAGGCGGCTTATGTTACATTTCATCCCATTCACTGTTGATGTACATATTTCTGCCTCTGAAGTAATGCTTTGCATTCTTCTCAGTTTAATTCCATTGTGATCTCTTTTCAAACTACTACTGTATCAAGGAAAGCTATGAAATGAACTCATGTTTATTTCTGATTTAAAAACAAAGAAATAATCACTAACAAAACCACCAAACTCACCCACACATTTTGGACAAGTTTTTGCAGTGTGGTTGTCTCAAGTGGCAGTCTCAGCAGAGAGATAAGAAAGCAAATGGGCAAAGAAACAAATGTAGGTTTGGATTTGTTCAGAAGAGGCAAAACAGGAAGACATTCTTTTGCAGAAGCTTTGCTTGCTGTTAATGCTAAAAAAACTCAGCAGTCCATTTTCCAGCTCTGTCAGGCCTCTGTCTTTCAAGAAGGTAGTATTAATTTATATTTTTATTAGACTTTAAACCTTAGAAAAAAATCTGTATCAAGCTGTGTTATTTGGCCCACAAATCTAATACAGATGGAATCTTGGGCATTAATACATGCAGCTGCCTCTTTACCTGATATTTACTGACAGTAACTTCAATGAAATTGTTTTATCAACACATTATAAGGTGCTTCCTAAGTAGGAATTATTTTTCTCTTGCCCGCCCCCCCCCCCCCCAGTATCTTGTCCACACCTTTCTGAGACAGCAAAGAGACCTCCTTTGATTTCAATGGATTATGCGCTGAGTGAGTTGGAATCCTGACATATCTAATGGATCAGATAAATACCTCAGAGCAGCCTATGCTCCTTACCATGGCCTTATTTGAATGTCCTCCTCCCTGGAATTCAAGGTTTCCATAAGCATCAGTTGGGTATGTTTGGGTGTGCTTACTGACAGACCATTTCTCTGGCTGAGCTTCCACTTGCTTTGTTTCTTCTCCATTTTTATTAGCTGTTATACTTGGAGGAGGTGGAATATGTTGGTTAATGAGCTGGCCACAGCAGCACCTGTAAGTTAAAATTTGAAGTGACTTTGATTACAGTATCTTCAATATTGGATGGAGATTAACAAAAAAAAAAAGATAAATCAGATATTAGATTGTCAGCTGACCATGCCTTGCTACACACGAATCATAGAAACATCTCTTCTAGGTCATATCTGTTGTATTTGCAAACATACATATGCCAGAATTACGAGCCCACAGGTGTTTCTTAACAGGCAAAGATAAAAAAATTCACTTCACTTCTGTTACACTGGAAAGCGGTTCTAAGCTAAAGGACAGGAAAGCAGGAAGAATGCAGAACAGGAGCAGTGACCATCTGTTTCTTGCTCTGAGGTGACAGCTAGCATGTAACAAACTGTTATGTTACTCAAGCAAGCTGGACCACAATTTAGCTAGCCCATGCAGTAGCAGTAATATAAATATTTGGACTAAGAATTCCAGTCCCCCTGTATAGTATTGTTAGTGGTAGTGTTACACCAACACCAACTGTGAAGAATGGCACCACTTGCTTCACAGTGTACATTATTGCACCCTTGCTTTCATAATTCAGTATGAGTTTATGCTCTGGCTTGCAGAGCTAGGAACTCACAACTCACTGCCTCTCCTGCTGTCCAGCCTTATCATCTCTGTATGACATGTCCCATGACTCTGTACAGATTTGAGTGCAAGCACGTCCTGCACTTTTGTTCCCCTGTCATCTCCCTTTAAGGGCAGCGAGTAAACTGGGTCTCAGTTTCACATGTCTAAATCCAAATCAAGTCCAACTTCTTCAGTATTAACCTTTTCTGTTGGCCAAAACAAAAATTTCAAATGTTACCTGCTAACGTCTTTGTTGTTGGCAATTACATAGATGCATTCTCTTTTAGAAAAGGTCTTCTCTATCCAAGCCTTTTGACCCTTAAAAGGGAGAAAAAAATAAGAGGAAACGTACTGAAATATTTCTGTGTGGCAGACAGAGTAACATTTGCCTTCTATTTTCAGCTACTGTTTTAAAAAACAAACACTGAAATCATTCAATCACTTTTAAACACCAGATACACCTACTCATAAAGCAAGCAGGTGATGTGAATTTTCCATGACTTTGATAAAATTCAAGCCTCCAATGTGTGTAATCTTTATGCATAAAGATGCTGGTCTTGAAATTACACTGTTTATCTGAAGGTCTACCAAAAAAACGCAGTTGCTTCTTCCTATTTTAGTAAACAGTAAATGGACTCAAAGCAGTACAGAAAAACAGCATAAATGGTGACATAAATAGATTAACAGTATTTACTCCAAATAATACTTTAGTATTGTTCTTTGTGTGTAGAAATTGCTTCCCAAAAACTTTCCCTGCTTGATTAACAATCATCAAAATCATTTTTTCCTGGTGGACATCAAGTTACAGTCTTTCCTAAGGCATCTTACTCTTAACAAGATGTGTCTCAGGAGGAGGCATTCCTTAAATTGAAAAAAACATTTGACAGAAAAAGTACAAACTCTTCAGGTGTTGTGTATCTGTGAAACAGGAGGTGGAAAACAATCTTGAGGACAAAATAAAACTGTGTTGGCCTATTATACTATGTTTGCAAACCAGAAACTAGATCAAGCTCACAGCCATTCTAAAAACAAGGATGTATAGGCAAGCTAGAACAAAATCACAGATCTGCACAATGCAGTTAGAAAGACTGTTGCAGGAATGTAGCCTGGAGTTTGGGAACGCTGAAGGGAGTGAGTGCAGAAACAGCTGCAGGCCACAGTTTCCCACGGTTTCTTACTTGTAGGCCTTCTGTCCCTACAAACATCATCAAGGCAAAGTATCATTGTGATTGCAATAATAAACCAATATTTAGTGGTGAACTTAAAAAAGTGAACTCAAAAGCAGCCTTTTAATTTTTAAGGAATGAAAAATGTTAAAAAACACTCACAATTCGACGAGACCGATAACTTTATCTTGCTGATAAAAGCTGCTTCTTCTGAGTTTGAATTAGGGAACTGTGTCTTAACTCACTTTTAAAGCAGAAAGAAAATGTCATATGCTTTGTTTTAGTTTCCTCTGTGGAAGTGAAATGAATGTTTTGCAGAGACAAAAGCTAAAAATTACACAAGACCGTTCAGGGTGCCTTCAAAAAAAAAAAGGGGGGGGGGGGGGGGGAG
>JAVJGI010000065.1:9571199-9602496 GCA_035590275.1 Ibycter americanus | reverse complement strand
AGTTGCCTAGCAACTGGGGGGGGGGGGGTGTGTTACAGTGTGAAATAGGGGCGCAAGGCAGGGACCGGGGGCGCAGGGCGATGGGGGTGCTCGTTTCAGATCCAGCCCCTGGGCCCATCGCCGCAGCAGGGACAGAGGGGGGGATGCAGGATGCGCCCCCACACCAGCACAGGGGGGTCAGGAGGTGCAGGATGTGTGCGCACAGGCTGGCCTGGAACAGCACTGTGCCCTTCTGGACAACTTACTTTGTTTCTCCTTGGTTTGGATGACTCCGGCAGGGCACTGGATACATGGATGAAATCCTTTAATCCTGTTTATTCCAACACCCTCTGTTGCTTCCATCCAGCACAAGTCAGGAAGCTAACTCCTCATTCCTGGAGCGCCTCGCGTCAACAGTCACTGCAGTAGCTGGCGAGGACATGCTTTCCCATTTAGCCTAAATCTGGGATACAAACTATTAACTTTTAGAAGGGACCCTCCAGAGAGGTCAGGGGGGTCACAGGGGGACATTATCACTTCTCCCACAGTAAGGAAACCCTGAACTCTGCTGCTAATGTGTTTTTTGCCTTAGTCATCCAAGCCATCTCAGTTCAAAACCAACCCACCAACTAGGCAAATCTGTAGCAATAATGTCTGCTGGCTTCAGGAGACAGCAAGAGGGCTGGCAGCATCCACAAATGGCACAAATAAGGGCTGGCAATATCCAAAGGGTGACGCCCCAGAAGAAAGTGGCTTCTTACCCAGGGGTTTGGCATCTGAAGGGCTTTCTCACACCGCAACACAGCCAGAAGATACCCTCAGAGGCAGCACCGGCTGCCAAGGTGACCCAGCAGCAGCACTAACTCAAGGAGCCACAGAGGGAAGCAGCAAGGGAGGAAGGTGTATCACAACCTGCTGCCTTGAGGGTCTGGTACAGGAACAGCCACGAACCGCCCTGACACGGATGTGGCCACCCCAGTTCTGCAAGCCCTGGGACCAGGTCAGCAAGAAGCTCCAGTCTGGCCGTTGCTTTCCCATGCACGTGCTGGGAATACAGTAAAAGAGGACTTTCCCCAAACCCCAGGTTTGGATAATTTGCAGATTAAATTGAATGCTGGACTCTTTGGGAAAAGCTTTGCCTGGAGAAAGAAGCTGAAGTCTTTGGGAAATGAGGCCTCATGCTTTGGCTGCCACCAGGCTGCTCCAGTTCCTACTGGCTCAGGATCCCTGTTACACTCAAACAGACCCTGGGCAGAGATTAAAATGAGAATGTTTCCTCCTGTCAGTCTTCACCCCCGAGCACTGCCGAAGTGATCCACACAACTGGGTCATTAAGGGAAAGTTTCTTTATGTTATGGAGGGAGGAGGAGCATGTGGGGCACTCACAGGCTGAACAGGGCAGGGGAATGCTTTTTTTGTTTTTAAAGTCTCCCCTACAAACATTTTCATTCTCACTACATTTTTTCTATAATGAATTCATTTTTTCATCTGAAAATCAAGTTTCCCCCAGCTGATTTATTTAGTTGTCTAAATTTTTCACTTCTCCGCTTCTGGTCACTAAATCTAATATATTCTGTGGTCTTGTGTTTTTCAGTGGAAAAATCTGGCTCTTTTTATCAGTAGTCACTAGAAGGGGAAATGCCATTTTTCAATAATCCCCCACCTCTTCTGATGGAAATCAGCATCCAGAAAAAAAGAAATAAATTGGTTTCCACAGATCTTCAAGTCTGCACCCTCCTGTGCTTGCAAGATGGGGAGGGTGGATGAGTGACATGACAGATCTGAAAAGTTAAACAAAAAAAAAGCTGTCTTCTGCCTCAGGTGGTACTGAGAATCAGGTAAAACTCCCTGAGCCACCAAACCATCCTGCTCTCCTAGGAACAAACTCCCCACCATGGCATTGCAGTGAAGTCAGCAGACAGGGTGGTGGGGGTGTTTGTGACTTTGTGACGGCAAGAAAATGATGCGAGCATGTCGTGGGGATGTGCTATAAACCAGTTTGCCCTTTTCTCAATCTGCATGCTCAGGGCTTCTTTCTCCTCCCTCCACACCCCCACCCCCACCCCCCCAGCGAAGATCACACAGATCTTAAGCACTGAAAGCCTTAAAGACAAGAAAGAGATTGCAGTTGCAGGATTATTTAGCTTTGAGAGGGGAAGCATCAGGATTTAGTTGGCCTTTTTAAGATTATGAAAAAAGCAGGGGAGTTAAGAGAAAGCAAAAAATTTAGAGCACTGAAACAGGTCAGACATCTATAATCTACCACTACAGGAGGGCAAAGAGCATTTTAAAGCAAGTTCTAAAAATGGATTTGGTCATGAGTGACTCCTCTTCCTAAGCCCCAAAGACAGAGGTGAGCATATCACACTGCTCTCCAGCACTGGCTGTCTTGGCTTCAGCAAGGAGCCTTCCTTCTCGCTGAGCAGCTTTGCCAGGCAGCCAAGCATTTCCCTGGACTTTCACCCCCATCCCAGGCACCAAGCCTGAGGCAGGTGACTGGGTTTAATGGAGCAGCACTTCCATCTGGAAAGGCAAAGCCTGCCTTGCTGAGACAGGGCAGAGAAAATAGTACGATACTGCAGTCTTTGCATGTCAGATGACTGGGACACTTGGATCATGGCACACACCAGTGGCACTGTTTATTTGCCCTGGCAAAGCAGCTCATGGGGACTCCTGGGACAGTCTGGATCCATCTCTGGGGAGTTTCCTGGTTGAACCACAAAGCGGACTTCCAACTTGCTGTGCTCCAGAGACATGAACGCAGGTGTCCTAAATGAGGGACTGTGGCTAAAATTCAGGGACACGATCCCAGCATTCCCTCAGCTGTCACCCCCCACTGAGCAGGTTAGGAGGGACACATCTGCAGAAACAGCAGAAAGAAAGTAAGATTTCTTCCTTTAAGAGAGGAAGGGACTCCCACCACGCTCCAACTCCCCTGGGTCCTGGTCCCCTTGAGCAGCTCAGAGGGAAAGCCAAGGTTTCCTGGCACACCCTGTGCCCAGGTGAGCTCAGGGATCACAGAACTGTAGGTAGGCTGTTATTTGCTCTCAGAATTTGCAAGATTGAGGAACAGAGCAGCCACCTCAATCCCACACACCTTGAAGCTCTGAACCCAGGCTATTCTCAAACAGAGCAGCTCCTACAAGTCTTTTTTCCTCTAAAAAAAAAACCCACACACCACAGACTGCACATCACCTTCCAGCCCACAGGAAGGTCCACAGCTCCAGGCCAAGAAAAGCAGCTTATGGAGCAGCCAGCAAATTCTGCTCTCCTCACTTGCATGCACGCATTTTGCACCAGCTGTGCTAGAGGAAAACCCTGCTGTGATGCATGTAGAGAAAATTGTTAAAGATTGGTGCTTGAGTCTGCCAGACGACGCAGAGTGTTATTATGCAAAAGAATAAAAAGATATAAGAGTGGACAAAGGGAAAGAGAGGCCTCACGAAGACACAGCTCCTCTTACGCACATGTCATGATTGCGGTGTCATCTGTAATAGCATCCTAAACTACTGGGGCCAATTACCCTTAGCTGCTGCACAAGTGCAGAGTAAGAGACACCCTGCTCCTGGGAGTTCATCAGTTGGGCTGGGAGCATGGATAGCAAAGCCTGTGTCTGGCTGGCACGGCAATTTCATCTCTGCACGATGGGGTGCACAAACCTCCAAGCTAGCACCATCCCAAGTCCACAGCACCACACAGCTTTCCCAGCCCAGATCAAATCAAGCTCATGATTTACAAAAGCTTAGTCTAAACAGTCAAAATGGAGGAAAAGGAAACTGAGTCACAATGCTTACAGGCACATAGCTCAGCACCTTCCCCACATCATCTCTTAACCCTGAATGAACCTCAGGAGCCCAAGAGCAGTTGCACTTACTCTGTTTCTGTTGAACTTAATTCCTTTGTAGATGGACCATGACACAAAACCCAGCAGCCATTCCTTGACTGTGGAAGAAGTTAGTGCAATTGAGTCTGCTGGCATCTTTGTTTCATGTCCCAGGTAGTTAAACAACCAGGCAGTCAGCTCAGAAAGTGCTTCAACAAGCAGGACCAAAGTCTGAAAAACAACACACTAGAAAATTCACAGCAATAGAGAACTATGAAATCACAGGACACAGTGAAGCAAGGCCGTCCGTGTGTTGAAGACAGACAAGAAACCTTCTGTCTGGTGCCCACTGTCCCACTTACAGTGTTACTGCACCACATTCGAGCCCCAACAACGTCGTAACCGTGTTTGCTCTGTGGAAAAGCAACCTGCTTACAGGTACCCAGTGCTCGCAGCAGGAGAATTCTGATAAGATGATGGATAAAAAGTACAATTTTTGCATCAGGCTTCATAATTTTATTCTCTTGGGCATTTCTAAGATCATTTCTACACTACTGGTCTCCAAGACTGACCAGCCAGCAGAGAAAGGCAACAAGTTCACACCTTCTTTACAAATGCTTTGGACCTCAATTCAGCTGAGGACTTGATCACCAGAGAGAGGGACTTGGTGAGCCTTAGTCTGTCTTTCAGTATATATCTGTCTGTGGTACAAAATGATTAGACATCTAATCCTCCTTAAGATTCAGGTCTGTCCTCTGCTTAGACTCTTCTGAAAATCTGCCTAGATGCTTCTCAACATCTAGCGTCAAAACACCTTTTCAAATCTGACTTTAGACAAACTAGAGTAATGTATAGGCTCAGCCATGCGTGAGCATCACTCTTGAAATCCAAGAGTGAGAAACATCGTAAGAACTGATAAAGCACCAGTACTCTACTGGTCCAGACCAGGAGCCAGATGGGCTGGCAAAGGAAAGTCAGAGAAGTTTTGGAATTTCATCAGTCACTTGCCCAAAAGTTAACAACGCAAGCTGAAGACAGCCTTCTCCCAGTTTCCTTTCCACATAAACCGAGCACTGTCTGTATTTGCCCCCACAGATGCCTGCTGTATATTATGCAAAGCTCCCAGCACATCAGGTGCATGTCAAATCACACTGCAAGAGGAATCACACTTTTCCTGGATTATTTTCAGGATTATTATTGAACACAGGTTGATTAACGACCAAGAGCTTTTCATCTTCTCAGTGATGGGCAAAAGAAGTTCTTCAGGCATAAAGAGAGAAAATATGGAGAAATTAACATACAGGGAAACAGCTCTGTGTTTATAGCTGCCAAGTTTTGGGTTGAGATGTCCAATGACAAGCATAGGAAGGCCCCTTTCCCAAGCACCTCTAAAGTTTTGAGGAGCTTGGGGATGGAAGAACAACATTACACAAAGAGAATAACACATTGTAAAGCCACCTTCTTCCTCAGTTGTAGGAAGCTGTGAACAGTTGTAGCTGTTGCTGTGAAAGTTCATATTCTAAAACTAAGGAAGGTGATGGTTTGCTTTCTGGGCACCTGCAGCTTCTGTGGGTGTTTCTGCACCTGACATCTGCAACAACTAGGCACATGTGTATGCAAAGTGTCTGAAGGAGGGCACGTAGGGGGAACAGGTAACCTCTACAGTATTTTCATGCACTAAATAAAAGCCTTTGCTCTGGAACAGCTGTCTGGGCAAGTTTACCTCCCAGAAGGCATCACTATGGAGCAAAGAAGCAATATAGAGTAATGATAGTATCAAAAGTGCTGCAATTGCAGTAAGTGAGAGTTCACCTTCATCCTTCAATACAGGCTTAGGAAATCCTGTTGAAGCTAGAACCAGGTTAGGTTAGTGGCACTGACCTCACACATCACATCCCCACACTGTTGCAGGGGAATGTTCTTCGAAGTATCTTTGAATCCTTTTACCGGCACAACCCAAGTCTTCCCACCTTCAAGATGGTTTTGGTCCTTTGTCGCAACACAGGCAGGTTAGGAGGCTGTAACAAGGCTTTTACCCTCGGTCAGCTTCTACTGTCCCTGCTGCAACTTTCCTCCAGAGGCCAGACCACACTGCTCCTCCTCTGCCCAGCCCCCTTCCCACCGTCCTCAGTGCTATTTAACTACTTAGCGGGAACAAGCTACAGCTGCACATCATCCATGTCAATCAACTCACTGCCTTCGAGGCAAGGCCACAGCTGCATATTATCAATGCTAATCAACCCACTGCCTTCATTCCTCTACGTTTCCTCTTACAGAGGAAAAGGAATATATTTTAGTCATGTGGTCAGATGATAGAAAACAAGGATCAGTTTCCTCTATGGGGTCTTCAGTTTATATGGCACAAAATAAAAGAGACTATGCCTATGAAAAGGTAGACAGAGTTATCGTAAAAATTGAACATTTAACTCATTTTGACTGAATGAGATTTCATGTATGTTCAGCCACACATCAAATATGCAGGCAGAAGCAAAGCCAGTGCAGAGGTAACTTCTCCCCCTTCCCAAAACCGTGCAGTTGCAGGAGTAATCTTGGCCAACATGCAGTGAATGCTACTGTCTGCTGGCAAAGTGTTGAACCAGAGCCTGGACACATGGGGTCCACCAAGGCTTTGCGACGAGCACCCCCAACAATTCTGGGCACATGGATACACCTCAGGCCCTTAAATCACTGTATTTCCCCTCATCTTGAAACAGGCACCTAGACATCCTTTGTTTACCTTTTCTCTGTTTCAGTTATTATCTCCGTGATCCTGGATGCTCGCTCCTCCTCTGCAGAGTGCTCAGCTCAGCGAAGCTTCAAACCCGCTCGGGACCTCCAATCCACCTAACCCATAAATTTAAGAGACAGGCTGAAGGTCTGATGAAGTGCTCAATGAGCTACAGTTAATGGGTGGATGCGCTGGTACTCTGTCTAGGACCAGATCAGGAACCATGCAGCAAGCAAGAATAATAAGAATTAAAAAAGCAATGCACACTCCACAGCCTTCTAAGATCTGAAAGGTTAATGCACACAAAAAGGGAGAAACACAATAAAAAGCTCTGGAGCTACAGATTAACTTTCACTTCTCAGAATCTATTATTGTTATTAAGGAAGATATTGAAAGGCTGAAATAGGAGCTAGATGCCCTACTTCCACTGCCTTGCATTGGGAGTTGGGGTTTTGTTTTACGCCTTTCAATATCTTGCTCTTTTTATTTTTTTCCCCAACCTGCAGTGAAATGCAAATGACAACGACTTTGATAAGCAGCCTGAAAGCTGAGTAATATTGACAGGCAGGGAATCCCCCAGGCATAGGCAGGTTGGTGTATTGTAAAGCAGCTCCCCCTTACACAAAAAAGCATTTTTGTATCTGTTGGCCTGCCGGAGCGAGGCAGAGGGCAGCCAAACGCCTGCGCCAGGAGATAGCTCCATTTATAATGGTACATCTATTAGACAACCAATCCGTTTAGCTTGGGTGCTCATTGTTTATTCAGCTAATGGTGAAAGTTATGTCCACGTTCTAGTGTAAATTAAGTATTCAGCTATTTTACAGGCACAGTAAGTCTGTCAGCCTTAGCCTTAGTAATTAGGGCTTACTGTTTAATTAATCTCTTGTGGTCACACACACATGATACAGCAATCTCTATCACACTCTCTCTGTTGGCTTACACAGTAAAGAGAGGCTAAGGAAAAGGAAGAGTTAATCCTTTAAGCATATCACTTATCCCCATTGCACAAACATTAAATGAAGTAGGGGGGGCTGCTCTTTCTCACGAGTGGGAGAAGATTTGGGTTAGGAGCCAGCAAATCCACTCAGGACATTAGCTCATTGCCCAGGAGACCCATCACGCCTACAGGCAGGGGACAAAGCAAAACCCACAGCAACTCGCTCCTTGTAGGAGGGAAGGAAAGCGCTGCTACACCTTTGGCTTGAGAAGTGCTGAGCTAACAGGGCCACGCTTCCTCCTTGCCACAAGCCACCAGCCCCTGAGCCCCTGTTTGTGGCAGCCGCAGCCCCAGGGGCCATGCCCATGGACCACGGCAGCGGGGGGATGCTGGGGAAGACCCATCCCTGGCAGTGCCATGCCCTTGGCCAGGAGCAGCAGCAGCCCAAGGCACAGGCAGGGGCCACCTTTCCACCCATGAAGATGGCAGGAGGGGGGCGAGACAGCATGCGGCCAAACAGAAATGTGGAAAAGCCTGAAAATCAACCCCCAGAGTCACAAGACGGGGCGGGGGGGGGGGGAAGACAGTCAGTGGCCAAGATTACTGCATTGAAGTGGTAAATAAGCAATCTGAAGATTTTCTTCAGGTTATAGAGGCAGCACAGAGGGGCTAAGAAGGTAAAAACCATTGTAATCCCAAATACAAAAGCAGGTGATCACCAGCATTTTGAAGTGTTTATCCCTCTGGCAAGAAGTACCAGCTTCTCGGAGCTAATTCGGGATGCCAAGGGAGGGAGGCTGGAAACCCTGCGGAGCAGGGGGCAGGGTGGGGGTACAGGAGCACACGCTGCCCCTGAGCTGGGGGCCGAGGGACAGAAACCCCAGCGAGGATCTGGCTTCCTCAGACTGCCCAGAGCTGCTGGGAAGAAGGTGGGAAGCTGCTTTGGAGGAAAACTGTTCCCCTGCAGCCTCAGCCTCTCACGCTGCCGCGACAGGCGTCACCCGCGACAGGCATCACCCGCGACAGGCATCACCCGCGACAGGCATCACCCGCGACAGGCATCACCCGCGACAGGCCGCCTTTGCAAGGGGGAAATTGCCCATCACCGACACAAATTTCAACGAGCAGCCGAACCCTGCAGCAGCCACTCCGCAGCTGAACCCACCCGGCGTGGGTTCCCCTTCCCAGCCCCCGGGTGGCTGGGCGGGCAGCGGGAGCTGGGCATCGGGCAGCCGCTCGCTGCAGCCTCGGGATTTTCCTCGGGCTCCAGCGCCCTCTGTTCCAGCACGGACAGAACTGAAACTCCTCTCACCCCGCACCGCATCCCAGCCGGGCCCTGGGTACCACCGACCCCCACGCCGGGGAGGGCTCCCCACGCCCTCCAGCACAACCCCTGGCGCTCAGCAGGGTGGCCTTATCAATTAAGCAGGTTTCTGGCTTGTACAAGACCTTGCAAGACTAATGATTTGCAAGCGCAGTTACCGGGGGAGGTGCAAAACCCCCTGCCCAGCCCGGGGACATCAGCTCTTCCAGGCATCGGGAGCATCTCAGCAGCCAGCTCTGCCTAGGGCTCCTTCGGGAGCACAGGACACGGCCTCGGGACTGGCACTGGAATTTCGGCAGCCACCGGTGCTGTGCTACACAGCTCCTCCACCCTCAGCACAGGCACACGTGGCTTCTTCAGATATTTGTACAGATATTTGGCCGCTCCTTGCCGATTCCCACAAGCTCTGGGAGCACAACACCCGCTGCCCACCACGAGCTCTTCCTCCTGTGATGCTGATCTTGGGGAAGCTGGAGCCCTGCCAGCGCTCTCATCCCTTCAGAGTGGTCCAGCTTCCCTGCCACGACCTGGGAGACCCTTCTACTCCTTCCCCAGGATCGGGCACTGTGAGAAGCTGGTCCACATGACAGACAGCTGCTCCCACAGCACAGAGCTCCTTTGCATGCTCATATGCCAGACTCTGTAAACAAACCAGACTAAACAAGCCAGTCTGTCTCAGCAGAGGGAAGCTGCTAACGTTTGTTCCAAAAGCTTATGGCTGAGCCTCCCAGAGCAACAAGTCACCCCTGCTCTGCACAAATGAGGTTTCTTCTTGAATGAGGGGAGCAGCAGCTTTGCCCTGTGGTGGGTCCATTCAGTCACTCGCAGAGATGGAGGATTTTCATCCATGTCCTGGTTTCCAGCACTGGAACCTGCTGTAGGTAACTGGGACATCATGTGTCGAATTGGACATTTCCAAAATTTTTAAGGGAAGAGTCTAGTTCTTTATGGAGCCACTTGCAGATACGCATATGGGTGAAGACACTTACTCAGGGATACCTGCTCTGCCCCTTGCTGTTGCAGAGGTGAACATCTCCAACCAAAGTTGCAAAGCCCTGCCCAGCTGCTTCCTAACCTTGGGGGCTTAGAGACTTCAAGTCTCTAAGGCTTCAAGTTTCCACCAGAAAATTTTCCTACATCTCTAAATACCCACCTCTGGTCATGCCTGAAACCAGCCAAGCCTTTGCAATGCCAGGTGAAAAAGGCACATGCTCACACTTACAACCAGCGAGTGTCATGGATCAGGCACTTCCCTTCCAATGTGATGCACCCTGACAGGAGCTCCTGATGCTCTCATTGCTGGGACACTGTGTAACAGAGGCACCACCGCCTCCTGCGACCCAGAAAGTCTTCTGAGAAGACCAACCTTGGAGAGTATACAAGCTACAACTCAAGGAATAACCACAATAGAAACAGTTCAGAGTCCAACAGCTATGTCCTGCTGGGTGGTTAGTGGAAAAGTTGCACCTTTCTCCATGGTATTTCCCCCAGCTGCCCTTTGAGAATCTCTTTCTTAGGCACTTGTCTCTTCCCTTGTACCTGGTAGGTGCCCAGGTGCTCTGTACAGGCTTCCAAAGCTCTAACAACAAGAACAAAACAAAAAAAAAAAATCAAATGAATATACATGGATATATATATTAAACTCATACATATATATAGATGTGTATATATATTTATAGCACAGCACTGGATTCTGTCAGGCCAGGCCTTGTGTGCTTCCACCTCAGTACAGGTGGAGGGATGGCAGCATTTCTCTCCACGACAGGGCTATTTGGAGAAGAGAGAGCCAAAAGCCCCAAGATACTTCATTCCTGTTATAAAGGGGTTACATAAAATGGTAACAGGTCACGGCCAGGCATCAGGGGTGCCACAGCATCACCAGGCTCTTCAGGCAGTGACATTACAGGTGGCATTAGGGGCCAGTGGGTGATCTATATACAACACATGATAAAACCCTGCTGTAATCATTCAGCATCAGGACACGAGGAGGTGGCATCTTAGGAACACAACTCTGATGATTTACGATGCACTCAGGACTCCCCAAAGGCATTATTTATTTGCATTACCGAGAGGACTTAATTATTCCTCCTCACATTAGAGGAGACACTGAGAGCTTCTATTACTGAGAAAATAATTTTAATCAGCAAACCGAGCACATGCCACAACCAAATATTTATCGCAAGGAAAGTCAGATGGCTGAAGAGCTCCTATTTCAAAGCCTTGCCGCATACAGCCACGTACGCCCAAACCGCACAGGCTGACCCATAAGCAAGAGAAACTACCCACATGTAGCAAAGCTGAGCAAGCTTTCCAGCGAGTCGTGACGCAGAAAAGGCCCAGCAATGCCAGAAAGTGGAAAATCAGAGGAAGAAACTGCAGCTAACAAGTTCACATCACAAGAACTGGCAAGGGCAAGGGTTAAAAACTCTAAATAAAATAAAGCCATGCAGATGTAGGACCAGGAGGCCCATGTTCTTGTCTGAGTTTTGGCAGCAAGTGGAGTCCAGTGGTCAGAAGAGGGACCTTGAAGGTATCGGGCAGCTTTTCACAAGTACTAAATCTATCACCAGCTTGTGGAAAACAAGCACACTCTAAAGCATTTCCATTTTAAAAAATTACTTTAAGGCAAAGTTTCCAAAAGTCTTTATACCCAGTGGGATTCTCTGAAGCACCTTAGCCACAGGTACCCAATTCCTGATGAAGTGAGCACCTAACTGACTGCAACATGTGTTTCACCTCGAAGAGCAATGGCAAGCATGGTGGGGCACACCTGCTGATGGTGCTGTAGTTCCCAAAGGTGGCAGTGACACCAAAGACACAGCAAATGACACCATCCAACTTGCACAGGGGCCACACCTGCTCTTTCCAGTCTGGGGCAGTCCAAAAAGTGACATCCCATCATCAAACACACAACACAGCACCCAGAGGTGACAACAGCCCCTCAAGTGCTGATGGTTTCTTCCTTCTCCAGGAGCTTACCAGTTAGACTAATGTGGAGCTCCAAGTCTTTTTTCACCTGAATGCAGTTGAAGTTTTTTGCAAGACACAAACTAATGCCATTAAGAAAACCTGTGGGAACCCAAAGGGAGGTCACATGTATTTTAAAAAATTTGATTCAAGCCCCTGGTTGCATTATTCCTAGAAAGACAACACTTCTGTGCCATCACTTGGTTTTCTGGGATAGGAGAAATTGTCCATGGGCTTAAAATAACACAAAATCTTTTCTGATCTGAACCAAAAAAAAAAATCCAAACCCCACAGCCTGTCTCTCCTTGGAAGTTACCTCATCTCAATCCGCTGCAGGACTTGGACCTTCCATGCAGAAAGAAAACTGCAAGACTCAGGGACAAGCGGTACTCAACACCCAGGTGAGGGAGGCGGGCTGGGTGGACCAAGCCCATCCCGCAGGAGCAGGCTGCCTTTCATGGCCAGCTCTTTGATGTTTTCTTTAGCATCTAAGCAGCCCGTGTGATCATCAGATCAAATGCTTCTTCTAAATCTTTCTTCAGTCAACTAATCCAGGTCCTTTAGATGCAATCATGACTGCCCCTCTCCCCAGGCCAGTTTTCTTCCGTAAGCACAGAAACGTGATGGCCTCTCCTCCACCCTCCCAGGGAAGGGGCGAGTCCCCATGTTCCTCTCAAATGATGGTCTCCGCTATTCAAGTTACTCCTTGGCAAAACACAAATGTACAGCTAGCGTTTTAAACACTGGCATCTCTACAAGTTAAACATAGTAATTACAGCTCGCAAGCGTTCAGGGGAGGGACACGTTTCTCTGCCAGTGAACGGGGCATTCAGTATCCACTTGACAGTCTCCTGGAATGTGAAAATTAGAGGGATCACCACCCAGGTGGAATAGAAATGTGCATTAACGCCGGTGAGCGGGGTGGTCAGCTCAGCTCCCAGCAGCATTGCCACCCTGCCTCCCCATTTTGAGGTCACTTACTTGAAGCTGCAGAGCAGCCCAATGAGGGCTGAAAGCCAAGACCACCAGGACCAGGAGTCAGAAGGGCTTGGTATGCAGTGCACTGAGTTCTTCACGCTTTTGAGCAATAAGGACAGAGTTAAGAGCGACCAGAGCTTCTGTGGGAGCAGGACTTGTTGGGTATTGGATCGAAGTGAGGTTGATGGTACCTGTTGTATGGGCAGTGAGGTCATGGCAGTGGCTCTGGAGCATCCCTGACAAGGTCACCACTTGTTTTTGTGACCTGAGCTAAGCAGGAACAAAGAGGAATGGTACATCCTTGTGCTCACAAAGCTGCCAGTACCACTCCCTGCTACCAATAGCCCCCCTAGCCATCGCAGGCAGCAAGGTGGGAAGGGACAACAGCCCAGATGAGCCCCATTGAGCCACTGCCCCTTACACAGCAGGGGCAGCTCTGCCAGCCCTATGTGGGGAGGAGTGGACACCATCATATGAGCAGGTAGCCACAGTCACACAGATTGATACTTCTATCCAAAAAACATGCAGAGGAAGAGTACACCTTGTAGAACAGATGTTTCTCTAAAGCAAGGAGAGCCTGAAGGCATGTTAATAAAGCCTGGCTTTCTGCTCAGATAACAGCAGCAGCAGGCATGGACAGGGGAAAAGTTACAAGTGAAACAAGTCATATATAAATCAGCAGTCCTCTCCATGACTGATTTACACTATCTGGGAAGAGAAAATCTGAAAGGAGCATGACTATTTTGCCCACTTTGAGGTCTTGCCTCCCTGCCAGGATAGAGGAACAGGCCCACAGGGTAGTTGCATGGGGCTCTGCTCTTCTCTTCAGTTTATTCCCAGCTCCACCAGCCTCCCCTGCCAAGTCAGCCTGCAAAAACCAGGTCCAGCATCATGCCCGCACTGCCAGGTGTGGCCTTTACCCATCCATTTTCCAACCTTTCCAAACACCTCATTCATTTTACACTTAACCAGGACAAAAAATTCAGTATTTTCATCAGAAATCAGTTACTTGCTTTAGTCCTAAAGCATTTGATAACACCCAATAACTGAACAGCCCCGTTCGCTGTTTAGAAAACTTCTTTTTATTGAGGTCTTTACCGTTCCTATTTCAGACTGTTTAATAAAGGATTAGTTCTTGGGAACAGCTGCATTTTTCACTTCGCTGAGAAATAAACACATCAGGTTTATTTTGCTTTGCAAGTGGCATAAAAGCGAAAGAGCTCAATGCTTTCCCCAAGAGTGTGTGGGGCAATCTTGGTGTTCCCTCCTCATCCCACCTGGGAGCCCCGTAAACCCTCCCCTCACTCAGGTGATCCTCTCCCTGCACAAAGCCTGCAAAACTCCACGTACAGGGGGGTGGGGGTTGCACAGACTAACCCCAAGTATCTGTGCAACTCTGAGCAGCAGCTACCGAAGCTGGAGGACCATTAGGCTGCAGCCTCATTTCTCCCCTCGTTGTCACCTTCTCTTGTTACCCACTGCAGACACAGCTGACAATAACATTTCATAACGCTGCTGGGTTGTCAGTGGCCTGCAGGATGCAGCCTGCGCAAGACTGCAATCCAGCAAGTGTTTGGCATCTCTGATCTGGGGGGCCTTTCTCCTGGGACATGAATAAAACCAGCTTCTTAATTAAGTCCTGGCTATTGATTTCATTTTCATCCTATTAACTGCTTTGCCCTACATGTGTTTGCTACACTCTGTAGGATTCCCCTTACCCCCACCCTGTATACATACAAATGGCAAAGATAAAACAGCTTCATTAGTCCTATCTACTCTTCAGGCACCAGCTTTCTCTTTTTTTTCTTCTTTAAAGTGCTCATAAAAAAGCCCCCTTGACAGCTTCCAGGCCTGCATCTCTCTAGCAGAGCAAAGATGCACGAACCAACATCAAGAGCTCTGCTACTTTTGAAAGAGAAGAAATAAAAACCAACCAACTCTGCACAGCCCATGAAGAAACCCATCTTCTGGGTAACCTCACACATCAGCATGGGGCAGGTGAGGGGAGCTGGGACGGGGACTGGGGGGTGTCAGAAAAGCAAAATCCCTACAGCTAATGGCACATGTTGATCCTTTTTGTTTTGCAGAACAGCAGCAATAGTTTGTCCTTAAACACTGAGCCCCAGCAGAGCCTGAGCAGCACAAGGTCAGGTCACCCTGTGTGGGAACTGCTTTTCCTGCTAAGAGGAAAATCAAAGCTTTTTTTGTTTCCCCCTACTAACCAGCTGTGGGAGAAAGCCTCAGCAGGGACAGGTGTGGAACAAGTATCAAGTTAGAGAATGAAAGTACAGAAAGATGGAAAAGAGTAGAAAGACAATAGATTGAGGAGAGCAAGCAGAAAACCAGCTTTTTCCATGATGCTAGAAACAAAAGGCACTGAAAGATTTGAGAGTTTACACTGCGTCTCGGAGGTTAAGTAACCACACAGTTCAAGAACTTACACAGCCACATGATCTCTGCCCCAAAGAATTCATAATCAAAATTAAGACTTCCAACAAAGGGAAAACAGCCAGAGGGAAGACCTATTTAGAGAAGTGGATAGGGGAGGCATGTAAACATCTGGGGGAAAAAGCATGTTATTTTCAACTCTTCATTCTCATTTTTCAGAATGTCAGAGAAGGGGACTGAAGGGTTGGCTAGGAAGCCCAGGGAAGATGCTTCCCTACAGGAATTAGAGTTGGCAGAGATATGTTGAAGATAAAGCCCAGCACAAGCCCAGACACATTCGTCAGGGCTTTAGAGCACTTCCCAAACCTCCAAGAGTTTGAGCTTCCTTTGATTTTGAGGTTAAATCCCAGGAATTTCCAGCACTCAACCATGAGTAAATATTTCTGTCATCCAAACCGGGGAATTGGCCTGAAATGCAGGTGGGTAAGTCAAACAGCCCAACACTTGTTGGTGTCTTAATACCAAGGGCAACTGCTTAAAAGGTCAATGAATTATCAATAACCTGAACAGTGAATTTAACTCTCTAGCATGAATATCTGCTAGCTTTCAAATGTGTGGTTGATTGCCAAAGACTTCTGGTAAAGCTTCACATTTGGATCTGGGTTGTTTTTCAAAGCAGAATTGAGTTAGATAATTTGCCTAGTTCTAGGCAGTACTTTGATGTTTACACTGATTTAAGAATTAGCTTGAAAATTGTCATGTGTGCCAAGTTAAGTGGCAGCAAGGACTGCCTGTTTAAGAGGTACTCAAGTTCTATTTCACAGTCCAGATTTTTCTTTCTCTGTTTTGCTTCAAGAAATAGGGCTCAATAACATCGAAACAGCATGTCCTTAGGTCCAGCCCTTGGCTGGAAGAGGTAATCACAGACAACGTCAAAGCTGCAGTCACTGGTGCTGCTTGAGCATCTCTGTTCTGCAGATCTGTAGACCAGGCAGCACTTATTTCAACTGAATTAACAAGAAAGGCCTGGAATGGTTAATTGAAATTATTTAGCCATAATGTTTTGCCCTTCTCCTCCTCTCCCTGGCATAATGTTTTCTAAATTGAATTCCTTTAACAGAATCCAATATGCAGCAAAACTGTTGTTCCAGAGAAATGTAACGTTTCAGGTCTGGCTGATTGCCTCCCCCATGGCTCAGGGAGGCAGCAGCTGCCAGCAGCCCCTTTTCTGTCCCCATCCTCTGCCCAGCGCCAGCAGGAGCTGTGCACCACAGACAGGAGTTTCCTTCAGCCCAGTGATGCCACTGGGATCACACAAGCAGCACTGCTGCAAGGAGGGCTCAGCACCAGGAGCTGAGCCCTGGGCAGCAGCATCTTCCTTCCTATGCTGGAAGACCAGGGAAATCTGTGCGTAACCAAGCCATGCATCCCTGTCTGACTTTTTTTCTGCACACAATTTATGAAGAATTATGGAGACATTGCAAATAACTGGAAAAAACTGATTTTGCATAGGTTGGTAGAGCCTGAGATCCAGGCGCCATCCAAAACAACGTGCATTTCTACCCACAGGGAGGTTTCCACATCTGGTCAGGACAAATGCAGAGGCAGCAAACAGCACCTTCACGCCACAGCAGAGGGTCTGGCAAGTGCTTTCCCCAGCTGCCATGCCAGCAAGCAGCTCCCAGGATGCTCACCTCCCAGACATACGGAAATAACCTTCACTGAGATGCGTCAGTTGGCATAAAGCTGAAACTTTGCGCAGAGAAACCACTTGAAGACCCGTGGCCTGAAGCAGAGGCCACTGCACGGGGGGGGATGGCTTGCCTGCAACAGCAGGCGATGCGCCGCTGCGTCTCCTGCTACAGGAGAAGCTGAAGAGCCACCCTGGAGGTCTCTGTATCCTGGGAGGCTGCTAATTAGCACAGAGATACACATATTCAGCAGCCAGACCACCGAATTCACAGCACACCCAGCCCGCGGGCTTAACACCACCTTTACCAGCAGCCGCATCGCATGGAGAGCCAAGGCTGGGAAGTTTGCAGGTCACATGGCATTCTTTTCCCTTCTCTGCAATCAGTTAAATCCACAGTAGCACTTTCATAGCAACACAAGTTAACTACAAATATCTATACCAAAAACACAATCGAGTGTGTTTCCCAGGCTAGTTTTAGAGAAGCAGCTTGGTCCTCTTAAAAACCAGATTTTATACCAAACCAGATATTATATATACCAAACCAGATATTATACCAGACTCTGTTTATCTCCCCCTATGTCTTTGCAAGCTTGGCCCCAAATCCCTGGCCTTCTACTCTGTCTTCATATGAGAGCGGGAGGGTCTCCTCTCACCGGCAAATACGGGACCCAGCACAGAATTAGTTGTTAATGACTTGGGGTGAGGTTTTCAATTGTCCATAAGCAAATCAGGAGCACAAAGGACCACACAATCCACTGGCAAGTTATAGTCCCAATTTATTGATGGGAAACTGAGGCAAAGAGAGATCTTCCAGCTACTGAGAAGATGCACTGTGTAGAGGGATGGGAACGAGGATCCATGCCACTACTTAAAACACACAAAACCTTCAGCTGGGGTGAATAAGGGGCGAGGTGGGGGATTGCTCATCCACCTCCACATGCAGCCAGCTCTGGGGCAGAGCAGGGCACATTCGTGGCTCATAGCCGAGCAATTTAGCCACATTTGGATTCAAGAAGAGGCTTTATACCCAAATGAAATGCAGGGATAGCTTAGGCAAAAGTGCATCAGCACACAGTTGCCTGAATTCATTTTTGCCTCCCATTTAAAACCCACAGGTTGGCACCGCCCTGCTCCTGTGCACACCCAGGGCACTGATGCTGAGCATCATGTATCTGCCCACTGGGTCAACTCCTGCTCTTTCTCCACCCCAAGGTGCACGACTCCAGCATCCTGCTGGGTACCCAACTCAACCCACTCTCCCCAGAAGAGCTGAGGCTGCTCCCGGAGCTTTGCACCGCGGGCAGAAAAGTGGGTCCCTGCCGCGGCAGGAGGGAAAATGCAGACAATCATCAGCAAAACAAAATGCTTTCGTGCCACAGAACTTTCTGAACTTCTTCCAGCTGAAGTCCGTGTCAAAGGGATATTCATGATATAAATGAGAATACTCGCCCCAATCCTTTTTGACTCATTTATACAGTCATTTCACTAATGTTGCGAGCCGTGTTTGCTGTTCACAAATTCCCAAGCTATTTATTCCAGCTATTTTTCTCCAACAGCTGCACAACTAGAAAGAAATTCTCTTCCCAGTAGAGGCAGAAGAAAAGGATATTTGTCTTACTATGTCTGGGTAAAGCTTATCTGCTTATTTTCTGTTCAGAATTATATTTACAGAGCACAGCAAAGACAAAGCCAAGTGCACTAATTGCTGTTGCTCAGGTGGAATATTTTCTGCCCATCCTGAGCCCTGCATCAGTGAGGCTTTATACTTTATCTAGTACAAGTGAGCCATGCAGAAGACTTTTATTATTTACCCATCACCGCTACTTCATTGCCACTATATTTTCTGAACGAAGGAATTAAAACATCAGTGGTTTCTTGCATGTTGTTCTGCTTTTTGAACAAGGATTGCTGATTTTTTTTTTTTGAGCTTATTACACATCATAGGCAAATACATCACCATTTAAATCAATCTCATTCTGAAAACACAGATAGATGCTCTTTCAGAGGAAAGGAAGCCCTCAACAATCAGGTGCTTTACATCCTCAACACGGTGGGCTCCAAACACCCACCTTCGTGGGCTCTCAAGGGATTAGCACGATGCAGTAAGCAACACCCCAGCAGAGAGGACTTCTAGACCAAAAATCTTTATATTTTCCCCCTCATCAACACCACAAACTCTCATCTTACCTCTGCTCCAATTTATTCAGCTATAGTGACCCCCTGCTCACACAGGTCAGGCATCACCACACAGGTCCCCAGCACTGGTGCTTTAAAGCATCCCCAGAAAGGCAGCCAGGGCTATGGGGTGGGAACTAATTTATCTGTAGAGAGGATCAGCTGTTAACACATACCCCATCACCCCTTTCTTTGGGGAGGAAACAAACATCCCAAATGCAAAATGCAGCTGTAGACCCTTTGATGTCCCCACAGCTCCCTGTCCCTGCCCTGCTCCCGCAGTCACCTCCTTAAAATTAACTCAGCCCAAAACACGCCCAGTTCTGCCTGGGCTTCGAGGCATTTTATGCCTTTTGCAAACCCACCCTCAGTGGTTCACTGGGCACGTAGGATCCATATGTGTCCAACGCTTTCTATTCCTGCAGCGATATTAAAGACTTTTGCCGCCAGGGAAGTTGGCAAATGGATCCCTCTTAAAATAGCCAGCCCTTTTCCTAATGTAATCTCTTGTCATTCTTGTCAGATAGCAGAGCTCCAAGTATTTAAACAAAATCTTGGCTTACTGTCCCAATGTCCTGCTCCTACCAGGTCAGCTGGGGAATTGTGTTGTCATGATGAATTTAATCCCAGACAAACATCAGGCTGTGATGGCTTAATAAGAGCATTAACAGCCCTGGGGCGTAAACCCCCTGGTCCCAGAAGGGCGAGGGCAAGTGCCTTCATCTTAGGTACCTGCAAAACTTTCAGGCTTCCAAAAGAGAGGATGGCAACCAGCTGTTTAACAAACCCCAGCGGTTTTGGGCATCTTTGCTAGTGCTGAGCTCGTGCTGCTCAGGGTGTAACGCTGTTGGGACCCTCTCATTGCCTGGGTTTCCTTCCTTCCACTTCCCCACCCATCCCAGAGGGGCTGGGTAGCATTTATTCATTATAAATACAAATTCCGCGGGCACAGGGGCATTTCCTTGCTGCAGAGGCTGCTGAGGTCCCTGCGATGCTGCAGTAAGAGCAGAGGTAACCCAAGGGGCTGGGGAGAGGCGAGGGTCACCCGGCTGGGGACGAAGCCCTCGGTCACTGGGCTGGGTCTCTGTGGGCTGAGCCGCATCCTGCGCAGGAGCAGCAGGCTGCACCATGTGCTCCTTGGCACGGGGCCGGGGGCTTTGGTTTCTCTTGGCACTGCGGTGCCGTTCCCCATCTGGGCGCTGCCACCTTCCACGGCACGCAGGTACCTCCCGCAAGGCATCGCCCCCCTGTGCGTCCCACCCGGCGCCACCCACACAGTGGGAGCCCCAGCAGTTGCTCAATGCAGCCATTGGGTGCCCCGTCCTCTTTAATGACTCTTACATTGGTTAAACAGAAATTAAAAGGCAGAGTCAAGTGGGAAAACTCCTGTGCGGGGCTGACCTTGCTCAACCTCCCCCTCCCAATTTAAATGGCAGCATCGCGCCGCCTCTGCTCGCAGGCAGCGTTAAGCAATATTAGCTTTTTCTGGGTGTTTAGTCGATAAGTGTTAATGCCTGGGGAAGGGATGGGGGGGCTGAGCCCAACCTCCCCGAGCACCAGCACCTCACCCCTCGCCTGCTTCATCGCTCCCATCCCGTCTACAGACTTTAAATTTGACCCCGAGCGGGTGCGAGGTTCTCATCGCCCGCGGCCAGGACATCGAGGCCTTTCCCTGCCAACAGCGATAGCACCCGTGGCTCATCCCACCCCATAGCACCAGAAAGGAAATTAAAAGGGTGATAAGGGAGCTCTTTCGGCAGACGGAGGAATATTCTGTGCTATCAGTGAGATAAACTAATATTTCTTCCAGCTCTGGCAAAGGCTCAGGAATAAGACGTGTGGTGAGACTGTACATTTATAGAGATTTTATAACTCTCACCGGCCGCTCCCAGGCTGCAGGATAGCCATCACTCCCGGTTCCTCGGCAAGGGAGATTACTGCTGCGGGATGAAGGGAGAGACAGTGTCTATAAAGAGGAGAAGCCAATCAGCTCCATTATTTCAGGGTAATTTTATGGCTTCGCTGGCCCAGTTCAGCCACAGGGTGATGGACGCTGCCTTTCGGGTGCCTCTAACACCCCACCGTGCCCAGCAGCCCCCAAGAGATGAGCCAGCACGAGCTCCCCCGCTCCATGACCTGGTGTGCAGAGGGTTTCTGTGGACCAGCACCGGGTGATCCCACGCAGCTGGATTTAACCCATCCATGTCTCATCTGCTGGCCCCAGAGCAGGTGACTGGCCCTTGCATGATGCTCCCCTATAGCTACGGAGGGGTGATGCCCCCCGGGAGCGGGGTGCAGGGGGGAGGTGTGCATGAAGGAGCCCAGCCCAGCACCACAGCCTGGACCCCGACAAGGCACCCTGAACTGCCGGGCATTGCCCCTGTAGTGGATCAGCACATCCCCGCCACGTGCCCTGAGTCGTGAGTGAGGTGCAGCCCCCCCCAGAAGGGTCATTACACCCTGTCCCGCAGGACCGAGCTCTGTGCAGACCCACTGTGCGCCCCCCCTTGGCCTGGGGGTCCCCAGCTTCGCTGGGGGTATCCAGTGGGAGAAAGAAGGGGAGCAGGGATGGAAGGAGAACAGTGTCTCCTTTAGCTCTGTGAAATCAAGGGTTTTGCCCTGTTACCCTCCTCCCAGCCACATGGATGAGATGCTATGGGATGCACAAGACCCCCCCACAGCTCAGCCCCACGCCCTGCCTGAGCTCAGCACCCAAATCCAGCATCCAGCCCTGGTCCTGCTCCCTGGGACAGCTGCATGACCATGGGGTCATCCCAAAGCATCACACGCCAAGCAGCAAAATTCCCTGGAAAAGGCCAACGAGTGATGGAGGGTTCCTTTGCATCCTCAGCAGAGCCGAGGGGAAGCTCCTGGCCCTGTGCAGGGTGGCAGTTGAAAAGGAAAAGAAATCCTCCCGTGCTGGTAACTGCCATGAGCCAAGTGTCTACCGGCTGCTCAAGAGCAAAGCCTGGAGCAGATGCTCCCCCTGCAATAAAAGAAAAGAAACCTCTCTCAAACAAAAGGAAAATCAGAGCTACAGACACCTCCTCGGGCGGCTCGGGGTGCGCACGGCGAAGGCTTGGCACCCACCGCTCGTAAGGAGCCATCAATTGGCGACAGAGCAGCTTAGCTTCGGGGCAGAACATGAACGCTGAAATTGTTGCATCCTTTGACATGAAGCGTCTCAACAAGCCGCTGCCCCCAGTCGAGCGGGGCTGGCAGAGCGGCCGATGCGGCTTCACCCACACACCCCAGCCCCAGAGCCCCCCGCTCAGCACCAGCTGCCCCCGGGGGCCGCGGGGCAGTGACAGCAGTGACAGCAGTGACAGCAGTGACAGCAGTGACAGCCCCTCTGCCACCCCCAGCCCCGCAGCAGCCGCCGAGCCGGGGCTGATGCTGCAGAAATGCCTGTTGGAACAGGCAGCCCCTCTCCAGCTCCCCCTCACCTGCGGGATGGTGGTGGGGCGTGGAAGGGGTATTTTTAATTTGCAGTTATTTGCACCAAAAAGCAAAGGCATCACCCGGTGGTGCTGGTGTTACCTGTGGCTGTGTGCGAGCCGGCAGGGTTCCACCTCCCCCCCATCTCCACCGGGTACGAATCCTCTCTGCGCTCAGGACCAGCAGCATGTGACCCCCCCGTACCACCAAAGGCACATATGCTGCCCACCCTCAACCCCAGGCAAGTAACTGATGTCGAGAAAGTTACGTTCAGAGATTAGATTTCTCTGGGGGTTTTTCCACTTCTCACCTCCAATTAAAGCATATTATTTTCATTATAGTGTTTAATTATACAATATTGGAATGTATGATTATAATTAGCGTTAGCCCATAGTTAAATGGTCTCGAGCTGCGAGGGCACGTGGGTGTCTTCAAGGGCCCTGCTCGCTTTCCCTGCGAGTTCCTAACGGCTTTGCAATTCCAGCAGCAAAACTCATCATTTCTCACCAACGCAACCCAACCTACAGACACGGGGTTTTATTGACCAGCTGCCCACAAGCCACCCGCCGTCGGTGAGGATGACGAGGGCATCCCCGGGGCTCTGCAGGTGATGAAGGCTCCTGCTGGGTGGGGTGAGAGGTGGGCGAGCGTCTGAGGCTGTGGCTGAAGCCGTGCCTGTGCCTCCCATTCCCGGCTGGCATCGGGCCGGGCTTTTCCTGCTGTTTATGAATATTTTTATGAGCTATCGACTGGCAGTGACTCAGTCGCTTATTCTCCCGGCGCAGGTTGACGGCGAGGGCGCGCAGTGGCTGTGCTTAGTCACGCAGCCCCGGCTGCCCCCACCTGCACCTGGCACCCCAGGGCTCGGGGACCCCCCGGCTCCGCTCCCCCAGGATGTGAACCCCACAGTAGCCCCCAAACCCAGCCCCTGCCCTGGCCACAAAGCCGCAGAGCCCCCCAGTTCCTCCCTGCTGCCACCTCCCACGATAGGAAACATCACTGGGGTTTGCTGGCAAATAGGAGATTCTCCCCCTCGCCCCTTTCCTTGGGCTTTTTCATTTAATTTTATTTAATTGCCTCCATGCAGGTGATGGGGAAGCAGGATGGATCCCTCTGAGCCCTGCACGACTGGTGGGTACCAGCACCGCCCACCCCCAGCCAGAGCCCAGGCTCCCAAATAGGACAACATCAAGACTTAAGAATCATAAAAAATTTAAAAACAAACCCCAACCCCCCTAAAACAACAAGCAAACAGACAGTCACACTTCTTTTTTCTTGCTTGAAAGTATGCAGGGTTCTTTTGGGGTTTTTTTTTTATTTTCTTCATCTTCCTTTGGAACCCAAGGATGAGAAGCTCACGCCCGGCTGGAGGTGCCATCCCCACCAGCCCAGCCCCATCGCCGCAGGCAGACAAAGAGGCCAAACTCCTTTTAAAGCACTTTTTTTTTTTTCTTTTTTTATTGATTTCATTGAAAACAGAACAAGAAAATGATCAGAGCCAAAAGACTGCTCCTTTAAAACTGTCAAAAACATTAACAGAAAAAAAAATAATAATAATAAACATGACGGCTTTATGAATGTTCTAGAAGAGATGAACAAAAAAAACTGTTACTGCACTAATTACAGTATTTAAAGGTATATGCAAAAAAAAAAAAAAATTAAGATAATGACCTGCCCAGCCACCACACAAAAGGTGATGGCAAATTTATTCACACTACAATACTAACAATTTAAAAAAAGTTTTGTTTTTTTCCTGCATTTTTATACTAAAATCACTTTGTTCTTTTTATACAATTGATAAGTTTATATTCACGTGGTGAGCAAAAATCACACCAGAATCAGCACCGTTTTGTTTTGTGGTTTCTTTTTGTTGTCGTTTAGTTTTTTTTGGTTTTTTGTGGGTTTTTTTTTTTTATTCTTTTTAATGCTAGTCCCCAATGTTTCAGTTAATGGTAAAAAATAAAACAGTTTATTGAAACCTCATAGCATGTGGCTTAAAAATTAATCGAAGGTGCCCAGCATTGAGAAAAGTGATGGGAACAGACGAGCTGGTAGCATCTGGGATCTTCTCGCCGTGACACGTCCTGTCTGTTCGCCCCAGCCGGCAGCCGTGAGTCGAGGTTCTCTATAATATATATATCATTCACTTTATTTTTTTAAAAAAGAAAAAAAACTGGTTTTCTTAAGAAGTTAGTGTCTTGTACAATCCCCTTCGACCTTCCCTCTCTAAAACCGCTACTGCGATGGGGCGAGGGAAATCCTTCCACAGACGAACCGAACACTGAGACAGTAACACGGCCAAGCGGCGCAGACGAGCTGGTTTGTAACGGAGAAAGCCTGGGAGGGAGCAGGATCTCAGGGGAAGCGTCTCTGGTCGGCTCGGGAGAGGGCCGGGGAGCAAAGGGATTGTAAGGGTTGTGGGTTTCTTCTCCTCAGAACAGAAAAAAGCCGGTGGATTTGGTAACAAGGAGGGTATTTGTTAGAAATACCCTCTAGCTCCTAGGCAAAGGCCCCACCGCAACATCCTGCGAGATGCGGGAGAAAATCATGATTGATTAAGGGGGGAAAAAAAAAAAAAACCAACCAAAAAACCAAACAAACCAACAAAAACCAACCAGCAGAACCTGCCCTGGGGCTGTGCCAAGCAAACCCAAATGCCAGCACCTCCCTCTCCCTCCCCACTCCCCCCGGCTGTTAGAAAGAAAGTCCCATCAAGTATTCAAAGTTTATTACAAGTGAACTGGAGATGACTTGGCATGAGCGATCCATTCAATTAACAATATTCGGAGGACGGGCGGCTCTCCCTTGGCTCTGACAACACTTAGCACATTAAGAGACGGAGGCCAGGACAGCTTGCATGGAAAAAAAAAACGCAACAGCCACCCCTCCACACGCAACTGTGAAAACCAGCAGCTTTCCAGGACCAGGGAGGGGAGAACAACATCACGGAGGCGGGATTTGCTTTTACTTATTCCTCAAGTAACAGTCGGTGGCACAGCCCTAAGTGTCACGAACCCTTGGCTTTCCTTGAGTGGGTTTTTTTTTTGTTTTTTTTTTCTTTTTTTTTTTTTTCTCTGTAAATGGAAATTCAGACAGTATGTGAATCTATAGGGTTAAAACAAGTCAGTCTCTGTGGAGCGGAGCCTCAAAAGGGGCCGGCTGCTGTGGCAGAGCTGGTGTCGGGGAGCCCATTTTCCTGCATGTCCTGGGACGAGGTGCTCGCCTGCCGCTGGGCCAGCGCTGAGCTCGAGTGTTTGCACTTGGGTGAACCGCACTGACAGCTGAAGTATTTGCCTTTGATGTCCCAGAACCTGTCTCCATAGTCAAAGCTGCAAAAGAGAGACAGAGATGGGGTCACTGCAAAGCAGCAGCACGTAGGAGCAAAAGGGACCGTGCATGGACACAAGACGCCGGGGCTGGCAATCCTCGGCGCCGCCACCATCTGGGTTTTTGCAAAGCTTCAGGGGATGGAGCATGCTTGTGGATCCCCGGGGGACCCTGGGGACACAGCCCAGGGAGCAAAGGGATGGAGCAAACCAGCTCAGGAGCAGCAGAGCTCTCATCCCTCCGCACTCCATCCTTCCCCACACAAGGCAGCGGCAGCCCTGGGGACAGCACCTACCCGATTTCTTCTCCAGCTTCTATATGCCTGGTGCTGAAGAAGGCGATCCTGGGAAAGCGGAGGTCCTGATGAGACATGAAGACTCGCACTGGGATGAGGTTTGGCTCACAGAGGTGGTTTATAAAGCGGCTGATGTTGCCATAGAAACGGGCATCTATGCAGTACACCTCTCCATCCTAGGGGAGAAACATCGCATTTTTCATTAGATGAGGCTGGGTTTAGTATTATCACGGCTACTTGTTTAAATAAAACAAATGACCAAACTATTGGTCGCTCCGCTAATAACTCTGGAAAGCTTCAAGAACAACCAGTGCAGGACGCCCACTGCGGGTTTCAAAGGACTCCACACACATACACACGTTTACATTCAACAGTACCCTGAAAATAGTTTTCTGCACGGCACTCTGCCCCCACAAGCCCAAAGACCTTTTAAAATGCCCTGACACTGGCTGGCACACCAGCTCTCCCCCAGCCCTGCCCTGCTAAAGCACCGCTTTGGCGTAGTGGGATGGATGTTTGCTGCAGACAAGACACCTTCTGGGTAAAAGCTACTGGATAGGGGAGCAGGCATCTGTTCTGTCCTCTAATTGAACATGACAGCTAGGAAACACAAAGCCAGAGCCTCGAGAAAACACAGGGTTTTGCAGATAAAAGTGAAAGTGAGAACACAGAAATTCCCTTTCCAGATTGCCCAGAGAACAGTAATATTTTGTCTTCCTTGAAAATAAAAGAACCCCCCTCAGGGCTTTTTTATTCCAGCAGAGAATGACTGTGCAAAGCAGAGACTTTAATTACAGAAGCTAATTTCAGTTGCAAAGAGGCCAAAAGCAAAAGGATCCATTAGCAGTGCTCAAACTCCCTTTTGGGCAAGCACCTTGCAATCATTAATGGATGAGCTGTGCCAGATCACACCACCCGACTGGTGCAGGAGCCCAGGAGAGATGTCCGAGCAACTGGGGGAGGCATCACCCCACACTGTCCCGTATCACACACAGTATTACCAGCTCTAATTTCAAGTAATTCCCGTCACCCCGTCACTTTCATCCACGGAAACGCCATGGTTGGTGAGGACAACACCCACTACCGCATCTAGTGACCATCTGGAAAGACCTGAGCTCTCTGCAAGTCCAGGTGTGTTTCTCCAGAGCGCAGCCTGCTGCCTTGACCAACACAGGCGGCGACCTCACCATGAGGCTGCTGAGGAGGACAAGTCCCAGAGCAAACTGCTTCCCACCTTGCTATGAGGGTATCGGGAACCGAGAGACACATGGTGGCAACCAGGGAGGGAGAGGAGAAACCAAGAACATGCTCTGGGGTGAGGTGAGTCTCCTCAAGAGCGGGAAGGCACTGGGGTTTCTGAGAAGGGAGGATGGCCAGGAAAGCCCTTCTTGCCTGCAGGGGCCACAGGGATGCAGCAGCGTGCAGCCCCAGCCGCTGCCTCTCCTCGGTGGAGGGCAGCAGGGCCAACTGTGTGAGCAAAGACTGAGGAGGATAAGCCTGCACGGGGGAAAGGGGTGGCTTAATACGAACAGAAAGCACCCACAGCAGCTAAAACAACCTCACCTTTCTTCCCAGAAATAGCATGGTTCTTCCCAGCTCTCCAGTAGAGAGACAAGAAAACTATCCCTTTAACCAGCAGAAGCTCAGAGAGCATCTGCTGTGCTATGCCTCTGTCCTGGAAACCCAGCAACGGCAGGAAGTTTTGGCTGCGTGGTTTGCCCTCTTTCAGATGCGGAACGGGATGTGCCTGCAGGACCTGGTACACTGAACGATTCGCCACGCAGGTGGCCTCAAGTGACAACTCGAGGAATGGGGACAGTAGAACTGATGACCCAGCCACACTCTTTCACTCCAGCACAAGCCCATTCAGGCCACCCCTCCAGGACACAGCAGGACCCCAAGGCTGCCCCTCCCAGGCTTGGGGTTCACACCTGGGGTCATTTCCCATCCCTCAGGAGGTGGCAGGACCTGGCTGGTCTGCCCTGCCTTCCTCCGCCCGGCCCGATGGGCTTCTTTCAACCATCACTCAATGACCTGGTGCCTGGTTTTCTACGGATGCTCCACTTTGAAGATACCCTGAAAAAATGATGCCTATGCCTGTATTTAGGTCTCCCTCCTTGCTTCGCTGAAGGCTTTGTAAGAGAAAACGCAGAGGTTCTCCCTCAAGACAGCCAGCCAGGGGCTACCCTAAAGGCAAGGCAAGTTCCAGGTGGGCTCTTGCACATAAACGTACAAACCAGGCTGAACTCCCTGCTGCCTTTCAACTTCTTAATTACAGTTTGACCTCGCTGTTTTCAGACTGACTGCAAGACTCATTACTTACTTTTTTTCAGTTGCTGAATGTGTGTCACTTTAAAAGAAAAATAAAGCAAAGCTTCTTGGTCACTAGCTGACAACAGAAACAAGACACAGACTGTTTGACAGCCTTCCTTGGAAGCCACCCCACTCCTCTGAGTCCCCAGCTCACCGTTTTCCTCTTCTCCTTTCCCAAGGAAAGTCTGGAGTGATGGCCCTCTTAAAAGCTTTAGGTTGCACTTGTCACAGCAAGATGTCTGCTCCGAGACAGCCCTCCACAGAGCAGCACAGGGTAACTACCAGTAGAACAAGCCACAAGTCCCTGCCAGGCTATCTGATGGATCCCTTTATAAGTGAACGGGGGGGGTTTGTTGTTTTTTTTCCTTTCTTTCAGTATTCCAGCTCATCTTTTTATGAAGAAATTACAGAGCTGCCAATCAACACAGCTGCAAGCCTACATATAAACACTTGAGTACCAAAAACCGAACAGCTGAACTCAGGAACCCCAAACGGTTTTGACAGAAGAGCATCTGGCAGCAAAATTGGTGTGGGCAGCACGTACCGCGGTGGCCCAGTGCTGCTGGGCTCTCTTACCACTTTAACAAGTCCTAAGCCTTACCTCAGCTACTCTATGTTTTTGCTAAAACACAGTGAGGATGTGGTCCTCCTCTCTGCAGGCTTTCAGATCATGCTGCACGTCAAGACGGAGGCAAATATTCTCTCTTTGCTCTTTTGGAGAGGCAAGACCTTGGGTTTGTCTTGTTAGACACCTTCAGATACAGTACCTTGTTGTCAAGGTCGAAGAGGTAGGAGTCCTCTTCACGGACATCTGCCTCGGAATCGGATATCAGCTCACCAACGTACCTGCAGAAAAACAGGAAAGGAAGAAATAAGATGCTCATGCAATCACAATCTGGGGTTTAAACACCTCTTTCTGGGAAGAGGGAAAGAAAGGGATACAGCCAGCCACAGACAACAACCCACAGCCTTAGCAGTGCAGGTCACCTCAGAGCCACCCGGGCAAACCGGGCTTTGCCAATTTACAGCAGCTAAAATCTGGCTCCAAACTCCATCTTTTCAGGGCAATGCTTTTAATATTAAAAATGGAGCCTTACTTCCAACAAAATTTACTTTTTCCTGAGGACTTTGTTTCCTTTGGCAAACAACTTTGTTGGCCAAGATCAACACATTAATCCAATTCTCCTTATGTTCATGGTCAGACTCATGCCCTGGCTCTCCTATACACCACTGCAGCGCTTGTGCTGTTTACAGCCCGAAGTAAAATGTTTGTGTCTGTCCTTCCTATATTTTCCTGGGTGTTGTGACTGATTACATAGGCTACATACCTTGGAAAGTTTTGTTTTAAAAGTCTTAGTTATAACCTAGCCTGGCAGGATCCCTGAAAGGATCTAGGCTTCTTTCTCAACCTCTCTCAAATCAGAATATATCAAAGCTGAGATCCCAGCAACATGCACCTTGTTGTAAAACAAGGTGTAAGCCAGATTACAATAGGTTCTCCAACCACCATGAAGCATGTGCTGCTTGGCCTGGCTTGCTGAGAAGGACTAAATACACACACCACCTTTACACCCCAGACAGATGCTGGTTTTGATGCAAACCCCCTTGCTGCAGCAGTCCCCGCTGCATTGGTGTTCCCACATTTGTCTCCCCATCTCCATCTGGAACAGTTTCGGACTGTCAAGGTTCAACACCTCCTGCCCTGACTTGCTTGCAATCAGTAAGAGACACAAGAGGAGGGGTACTGAGCCAGAGGGAGGATACAAAAAAGAAGCAACAGCACAGTAGATTCTGGTATGTAAGTCTTCCTGGCCTCCGACGCAATGCTAATTAATCATAAGCACAGGATTCACAATACGAATAAATAATCTTCGCAGCACCAACAGAGGCTTCCAGGAGCAGCAGCCATTATCACAGCATTCCTCTGCAGCTCTCAAGGTGTTTTCAAAGCGTTAACTAACTGTATCCATTTCCCCCTGTGGCTCAAGGCAGCATTTCACTCCAGGGCTGGGGAAGAGCAGAGCCACAAAACGTTAACCTGGAGAGGACCCACGCACTCCGTGACAAGGGATCTTCTGGCTGCAGTTCCCAGATCTGAGCGATCTGGCCAACCTGTGCTGCCAGAGCATGAGGCTGCTGCCGCATGTGATCCTCCTGTCTGCCTCCACTGCATCTTGTTATTTATTAAGAGCTCCCATAAGGCTGCGGCATTACTGGAAATCACACACTCGGTGGTGACCTAAAGCGATAGATGATGGCCAGAGAGGGAGAGAAATTGCTGTAGCGTGGCACAGTAGCCAGCAGCAGCTGAGAAACAGCTGAATAATGCTGCACAGAGAGGCACTCTGCTGAGGGACAGCCACTTCAGGTTTACAACTCAGTGAAACAAAACTCCACAATCTAATTGAAAATTGTTGTTTTGATGTTCCTTTAAAGACTATTCCTGTAACTCACTTCCTTTTCAGGACTGCTTACAGATCAGATGGTTCCCTAGTTTCCCTAGTCCAAATGTTTCCCTGGTCCAAAGTTATGGATGGATGTGCAAGAGGGACGTGCCCCTACCCAAAAGAGTGCAGGAGCATCAGCCCTTTCATTTAACAACTCCCGAAGTCAAGCCAGCATCCTTCTCAGCAAGGTGTTCAGCATGCTGATGGCAAGGAACTACATCTCAGAGCTTTTCAGTGCCACTCATCACCACAAGATCAGAGGGCACTCTGCACAAGAATCAAAACCAGCAGGGAGTCCGTAGCACAGGCTCCAGCGTCTTCCATGCGGCGTGGGAGATGGGATGCCTGGGGCTTCTCTGGCTGAAGGTGTGGCTAAAATACCTGGCTCAATGCAGATAGTATCTTAGCAAAGCATCACTGTTTTGTACAGAAATGAAATATTTGAAAACCCCATCACGGTCATGCACTGAAAGGAACAGACCAGA
>JAVJGI010000065.1:9544222-9571099 GCA_035590275.1 Ibycter americanus | reverse complement strand
CATCCTTCTCAGCAAGGTGTTCAGCATGCTGATGGCAAGGAACTACATCTCAGAGCTTTTCAGTGCCACTCATCACCGCAAGATCAGAGGGCACTCCGCACAAGAATCAAAACCAGCAGGGAGTTCGTAGCACAGGCTCCGGCGTCTTCCATGCAGCGTGGGAGATGGGATGCCTGGGGCTTCTTTGGCTGAAGGTGTGGCTAAAATACCTGGCTCAATGCAGACAGTATCTTAGTAAAGCATCACTGTTTTGTACAGAAATGAAATATTTGAAAACCCCATCACGGTCATGCACTGAAAGGAACAGACCAGATCCTCACAAACCTCTGGTTTCTGCATCCTGCTAATTCACAGCTTCTCCAGTAAAAGCCCTTGACCAGCTGTGCCATTTCCAGAACGAGCCATTGCACCACCTCACATTCAAAACAACCCACAGCAACAACAGCACAGGGTGAACAACAGCCAATTCAGAGGCCAGGGAGAAACCTGTACACGAGCATACTCCTGAGCATCTGCAAGTGGAAGAGCCTAAAAACTCCGTGGGAGCCCACTGGGGCAGGGAGGATGACACTGCTGCACCTCCCCTCGCTGAGCTGCTGCTTCCAGGCCTGTGCTGAAGGTGCCGGAGGCTGTTGGGAGGGTCTGGAGCAGCGGGGTCTGAGGAGCCCTGAGGATGGCAGTGGGAGGGCTGGCTGGCCACCACGCTGGCAGAGCCTGGCTCCCAGCTGCCAAACTGCTCTGAGCGCAGCTGAACGCTCCCTGCAGAACCTGCCATGGGCTGCCAGAGGGATGGGCTGCAAGCAGGAACAGAAAGGAGACCAGTTTTGGAGAGATTACAGAGAAAAGTGGAGAGGTAGCTGAAGTACAGGACAGGCTGAAAAGTAGTATGTGTTTTAGAAAGGCACTAAAAGAGGGTAGATTTAGATTAGGTGTTAGGAAGAGATTCTTCACTGTGGGGGTGGTGAGGCACTGGCACAGGTTGCTCGGAGAAGCTGTGGATCCCTGGAAGTGTTCAAGGCCAGGTTGGACAGGGGTTGGAGAAACCTGGTCTAGTGGAAGGTGTCCCTGCCTACGGCAGGGGGGGTGGAGCTCGATGATCATTAAGGTCCCTTCCAACCCAATCCACTCTGTGATTCTGTGATTTACACACAGAAACAGCCAGGACCAGCAGAATTTTGCAAAATAAAAACGTCATGAGATCTACGGTTCACATGTGAAAAACTATGGAATAAAAGTCACTCTTACACCGATTATCATCCTTCTAAAGTAGCGTAATAACTGCCATACAAAGTGACTACCTGCTCAGGGCTCTAAACCAGGAGTTAAATGCAAAATGCTCTTCCACAAGAGCGGATCCTGGGAGCTGCTGCGTGCAAGCAGCCCCCGAGCACTGCTGGCACTGGGGCTTCTTTGCCAGAGATGAGGAAAAGAAGAAACCAAGTCTGCAGGTTGCCCATAAAGAATCACAGGAAGGACATCAATGCAGCCGGCTTGAGGAGGAGAGGACTGCGAGTCAGTGAGTAAATAATTTGTGAGAGTGATGGAGGCAAGGAGGAATGCGCTTGGGCAAGACAGAAATTAGCTCAGCTTTTTAGTATGCAGCTCATTTAGATAATGAAGAAGATAGCGCCTACCACTGAAACAGTGTCAGCAGCTCCTGGCAAGGGTGGAGGGAAGAGTTAAGCATGGTTGTGGTATCTGCACCCCATCAGCTCTGATGTGCTCTACAACACGCTAATTACACCGTCACGCAGGGCTGCCCCACTTCCTTGGGCTGCCTGTTCACCATTGCTTATTCTTCTTGCGTGTTAGCATTCCAGTAGGATTTGGTAAAGTCAGCGCCTTTTTTCTTTGGGAGCAGTTTACTCGCAGGCTCTGGCTCATCTCTGGGTGCTAAACCAGGACACCAGGACCTTTGGTACTTAACCTCACCTGAAGACAGACCTGAGACACTCCCCACAAACAGCAGTTTTAAGCTTCACCGCTGAAAAAAACATTTTATCATCTGGCAGCTCCTAACATTTAAGAAATATCTGGCTGATCCACTGCAGATTTTTCTTTTCCCCCTTTTTTTTGTTTTTTAATTCTACAATAACCCTCCATTCCAATTCTATAAAACATCAACAACTAGTTCCACAAAACCCCAGCAGCTATTTCCATGAAGATCATGAGTCCAGCCTTATTTAGAAGGTCTTAAGTCACTGTACTATTGCAATGGAAAGAATACTTTCCAAAATATTTAATGAAGTACATATAGCCTAAGAACCGTGGGGTTCGACGGCATTTTTTTCACTTGACGTAAGTCTGAACATTTTTGTTCTCAAGTACTTTATTGAATCAGGGCCGAAACATGTGCTTAACGCCAAACGCTTCACTGTTTTGCTGAATCAGACTAAAGCCAGAGCTGTGACACTGGAAAACCTCTTGAGAAGTCAGTATTGAAACAGAAAAAGATCCGATATAAACAAGTTGCTCCAAATTGCCTTGGCCTTAAGTGTCCCATATCCACGATGAACACGTGAGTTGAGCACATTTGCAGCACAACCCAAATGCATTCCCCCCCCCCACTGCTTGTGTTTCAAAGGGGTGAGAGCTGAGCACCGCTTCCAGCAAGACAGAGAAGGGTGAGGAAAGCTCCACGCTATGAGGAAAAGGACAAACAGCAGGAAATGGAGTCAGGAAACCTCTGACTGAGGGCAAGCAGCTTGGCTGGGTGACCACTTGATTGCCTTAAAGAGGTGTAAGGACCCAGCCCTCGGGAAGTGATGCGTTTGTGTGAGCTAATGAAAGCTGAATAACTCACTCGCACACAAAGGTTCCCAGTGGAATGTCTTGCATTGTTCGCACACCCCAGCCCATCTTTTGTGTCCGATAAAGCTGCAATCGAGTCCTGGAAAAGAGGAAACAAAGCCACATTAATGGCAGCACTCTGCAGAAAAACAACGACTTTTCAGAGAGAGATGAGCAAAAAAGCCAGCAACCTTCCACCACTGCAAACTCAAAGAGGATTTCAATATTCAGCCCTCCCAGTTCTCATGCTGGCACCACTGTGGGTACGCTCCACTTCCACTGCTGCTCTGAGCATGTGGGCAGATGCTTGGATGGAACTGCCTGAGGACAAGGGATGGGCACCTGTCAACCCCTTCTCCTGCCCAGCTGCACCTTGCGAGGTGCACACCTAGGGGCTGGGGAAGAGGGTATGGCACTGGATGCTCTGTGCGGTTACGCTGCTGGCAATTTACATGTAGGATACCAGAATCCCATCACCAGCATTTCTTTTCCCTTCCATGCACACACCCTGCGCTTGGGGGAAGGCAGGGAAGGTGGAAGGGGACTTAAGGCAGCATAGCTCTGCCAGGAGGGGTGCTGCAGGAGCCTACAGTGAATTAGAACACCTTGAGCTAAGTGCTCTGATCCCTTTGCCCTCTGCTGAGGCCAGTGCATTTAGCAACTCCATCATATCCAGCTCCCTGGCTGAAAGACAAGGAAGAAACACTGCAACTTGAAACTTCTTGGTGTAAGAGCTGCTCTGTGGAATTTTACTGATGGGGAGTTTATAGGCAGAGAAACAATCCTGTAAGTCATTCTGCCTCCTGCTCAGCCAGAACTTGAGTTAAGTGCAGGATGAACAGTCTCCAGGGCTAGGGAAGGCTCGCTCTTGTCCCCGAGGGAACCAAAACCCACTCTCAGCAACGCTGTTATCGGAATAAAGAGAAACCCGATGCTCACCTTAACTTCATCCTGTTGCTTTTTCCAGTACTTCTCTTCCCCCCACCCATCCCATCCTTGCACTGTCAGCTCAAACCAGGGGCTGTGCATTTTCTCATGTTCGCTCACAGCTCCTGCATCCTTCACCAGGGTAAAACATGACTTCATGAGAACGACTGCCCTCAGAGAAACCAGTTATTAACACCGTATTTCAGGCTTGAGGAAGCTGGAAGCTCCCCCATGTTTTGCCTCATCCATCACAGCAGAGCAGAGAGCCAAGCTCAGGTTCAGGCTCTGCTGTCAGGACCGACACCAACAGCAGTGGGACCACGGCTCCGATCCTAGCTTCCCAGCTGAGCTGGGTCAGCCTGCCAGATGGAAACATGTGCGCTGCCAAGCGGAGTTAATTTGGAGCAAAACTGATAAAGGAAGCACTGAAAATGGAGCAGGAGCACCCATGTGTCATGCTGCAGCCCAAACGCGAGAAGTTTCCTGCGCTGCCTCCCCAGGGACCCCAAGCACAGCTCTGCCATGCACCTGACCTTACTGCCAGCTTCCCAACACAGCTGCTCTCCCAGGCTCACGGGTGGGTTTCCAACCCTTCCCATCTTTCAGCACAACACTTTATCAAGGCAAAAATGTAAAAGCAACAGCTCTAGCTGTACAGCTCCTAAATAAACACCCACATAGACACTGGAGCGCTGGAGCTTGGCAGGGAAAACCAGAGAGGTAAAGTTCTGTGGAAACACATCGAGCTTTTTCCTTACTTATTTTTAACATTTCAAAATGTCATTGAAACTACAAAGCTTGCAAAAAACCTGTTGTCAGTACTACAAAAAGTTTGCAAAGGTCTTTTTTCCAGTGGAATTCCTCTGAACTTAGTGCAGTGGCAAACTTCTCCATAACAGAGGTCCAAAACAAAAGACGTACATTTTTAGCCTGGCACCAAAACCTGAACCGCCTAATCTGCAGCACCGGAGGCCAAAAGGTATTCAGGTATCCAACTCAGGGGGAGTCATGCCAGTAACTTGGAAATTTTAAGCAGCCAAGTCTGGGCAGGCTGGCCTATATTTCTAATATAGACTGCTAACTCACAAGATCTTCTAAATTTAAGGCTTTGCAGTTTCTGTTGCCATTATTTTCTTCACAGATCTCCATCTGAGAAATTACATCTAGGCTGTTCATGCAAACCCACAAGCCCTTTGTATGTTTTATGGTCAGACTGATGGAAGAACGCTGCAGTTCCTACACGACAGCGGCAGGGACAGGGTGCAAGCATTAACTGAGCTCTTCAACCCACTGCTGCTTCATTCCCACCAGCAGCACACAGGAACCCATGCGCATCCCACCACTGCGTGTGCGGTGCTACCTGCCCCAACTCCTGTCTCATCTCGGGAAGTCTCGGGGTTTTTGTGGGTTCATGGGTGAGTTGAGACTAAAGAGCCAGAAAGCTCAAAAGTTTAGTGATGGTCTTGCCAAGATAAGCTGCGTTTGGATCCTCCTTCTCACCTGAGCCCATTCTGCACCACCCGGTTCCTACAGGTTCGCCAGCACGAGCACGCGTGATTACACTCAAAGATCAGTGGTGGCTCAGCCATGTTGAATTCAGGCAGGAGTCGGCCATCCTGAAGAGGAGAGGCATTCAAGACTGGGTTAGTTGTCTATTCCTGTGACCCCTCCAAACCAGAGGCAGGCCAAGAGCAGAAATTCCCCCAAGTGTAAAAACAGGCCAGAGAACCCCAAGGTGGAGGCATGCCCTGACCTCCCCAAAACCAGCACCAGATCTCAACTTCTGCAGTAGTTTTCCTCCACTCCGACAGTGGCACACTTGCCACCGTCACCGACAGCTGACAAACAGCAAGAAACGGTCTAGATTTTTGCTGCCTGGCATCACCCTATGCGCAACCAAAACAACATCTTACAGTGCTGTGTAAAAAGCCGATGTGCATCATCATTATTATCATTTTGCAGTGCTGGAGGGGAGAAGCAGATGCTTAGTCTGTCTCTGGAATAAAGCCTAAACTTCCAGAGTACAAGGCCGGTACACTCAAGTTCTGTGAACCATATTATCTTATCTTCCCAAATAACACTCCCAAAAAGGCTGCAATTCAATTATTTACCAACCATGTAGGATTAAAGAAGTGATAGATGCAGTTCATCATATTTAACAAATTTGGATTTTAAGGCGTGAAAGATGTAATCACCTATTAACGTGTAAATAAAATGGTTACAAAGCAAAGAAAGATGCCAACATTCCCCCTGGGAGAAACTTGCCGAGATTCACAGAACTTCTAATCTTAGCAGAACCTGTCCAAGTATTAACCTCAAAACCTCCCTGGAGGATTGAAGCACGCTTACCCAAAACAAACCAGGCTTCTGGCAACGTTGCAGTTAAAACATCTTTATTTTGTCTTCAACCGGAAGGATCACAATAAATAAAAGCAGGCAAAAAATCTCTCTACTACCCTCCCCTTGTTTAGATATTACAGCATTTCCTATGTTGCTCTGAAATGGAAGCTGTTTCACGCATGGATTATTAAATGTTCTCTATCACATGGGTATAATTAATGGCTCAGTTGGCATGACAGTAACACAAATAAGTAACACTAGAAAAGCTTCCCTGAGTACTCATTTTGTTATTGTCACACACATCTCAAAGCTGGGGCTACAACTTTAGACACTTTAAAACAAAAAGAGAGGAGTTGTGCAAGGAACTGTTTTCAAGGTACTACCGAACGTGCAAAGTTCAGCTCACAGGCACTGGTCTAACCCAAGAGGAGGTTCTGTGTCCTCACCTTATCATACCAGCAGCGCATACTGAGTTGGCCACACATGCAGTTACTGGAGGAGCAGTCATCTATACACACACAATACTGGAAGAGAAGAAAAGGGGTTAACTCCACACCACTCTCACACAACTGAGAGAGCAACTTCTGTGACTGGGTCAGAGAGAAAACAACAAATCTTCACACTCTCCTGCTGCACCTCGTTAGCCAGAAAGATAACCAGCCTCATGGGTTCAGTGGCATTTTTATTCCATTCTTTATTTCTGTGTGCAACGAATGTCAAAGGACTCCAGCTTGCAGGAAAGAATCTCACACTGAGCCATCTTCACTTCTCATGAGAAGATGTCCCCCCCCCTGTGTCACTAACCTTCCTCCATGCCCTATGAGCTGTACTCCACACTTGAGGACAAGGAAAGCTCCAAGGAGGGACCAGAGCTGGGAGATGATGCAACGTGATGTCTCAGTCCTCCCCTGCTGCTTGCTTCCTCCCACATAGGTGCTCCAGCTGGCTGCTTCCCCAGCACTCCCCAAGCCAGCACAGTCCCACCACCAGCTGCTGCACAACAGGGCTTGGGCATGGGAAGTTCACTTCAGCCACCTGAAAGCTGTGCCCAGAGGGGTCACCCTCGCCCTGCGCTTCCTCACCTCTGCTTTCACAACCCAGCTCCTTCAAGGACTTCCAGTATTACAACGGAGACCTTGGCCTGGATGCTGCAGTCAGTAGGGAGACAGCATGAGGAATGTCTCCCAACAACTCACTAACTCTCCAGATACAGAACAGAGGAAAAGGATAAATGGGAGCCACATCAGCCAGCACCAGATGGCTGAGGCTACAGCACACAGCTGAACACAGAGGTTAGCTTAAGTCTTGGAAACAAAGAAAAGCAGAATCTCATCTCCTAGAGCAAGAGCTGGAGTTTAGGACTACAGCCTTAGCTGGAATTTGATGGCAATATTAGGACTAGACATTCCCATTCTAAATGCAAAACCTGTTCTGAGGTGCAGTGCGTTGCAACATCTCTGAATGCACACAACAGGACAAGAAAAAACATGTGGATATGCACGATTCCTCACCTGTAAATGAGTGATGTTTCTATCAATGTCCATAGGGGAGGTGACGCAGTTTTGCGAAACATATTTGTAGTTGCTAGGACAAGGCTCGCTGTCCACTGAATTGACACAGGGAATCGGGATCCGCTCATAACCCCGGGCGATGTCTCTGTCAGTAGGAGAAAGAGAACTGTCACAGAAGAAAAGCTCTCCTGAACAAGGGGCCATTCAGATGCCATCCTGGGGCAGAATTACTGTCTTTGATCACTGAGCATTCAAAGCCTGAAAGCAACACAGACTAGAAGCGAGTTCATTTTTTTCCCATCCTGCCTTACAGATTGTTCCGCTTGTGAGTATTTCCATTTGGAGGATGAATTTACAAACCAAGGTCTGAATCAGCATATGCTTCGTTCTTGCTAAGCTCAAACTGACCTTCACACTAACTAAAAAAGCTAAGCATGCACTTACAATCCTTTCTTAAACCAGGTCCCCAGCCGCCCCCACGCAAGGGCTCTATTTCATGACCCACCAGCAAAGCCAGCCGTATTCTCACCTGCTTACAACCTTCTCTATCTGGGCAGGCTTGTCAGCAGATGATTCTTTGAGAGTCTTGTTCATCTGTAGGGCCACCCAGACCTGAGAGTTAAGGCTGGAGCACTGGAGTGGAGTCTCACCCTCCTTGTTCTTTAAAGTGACATCGGAGCCACGGGAAAGAAAGAGACTGCAAAAGAGCAAGAAAGGATAAGCATTCCCCACGAGAAACTGCACAAGGGGAAAATAAGCTGAATTGCATCCTCCAGCCTGCCCTTAAGGGACAAGGAAGAATCTGTAGTAGTGAATAATCACCTGAGTTTTCTTTATTAAGCATGGTTCAGTGAATCCTTCTACGTGAAGGCGCTGGCAGAAGCCAGACTGGAGCTCTAGGCACTCATGAGAGCTCCGGGCAAACCTCGCCTTGCTTCAGGCATGACAGGTACCTGGCTGGTACCAGCCTAACTTCAGACAGGCTTGAAACTCTCTCCGACAGAGAAAGATATGGGGTGGGAAGAGTAGGCTGGAAACGGAAGAGTCCCACCGGAACCTGGCGTTGAACTTCGCCCTTGTTTATACTCACCAGCTTTTGGTGAGTACACATGACGACCTTATTCATGGCAGTGATGAAGCAAAGGAAAAGTCCTGTTACCATATTATGCCCCGCTAGTTGTGGGGCGGGTGGGGGAGGAAAAAAAAGCTTTAATCGAGGATGCCCGACAACCTTCTGCTGGGCAGCCCAGGCTGAGTACAGCCCCCCAAGCCTAAGACTCCAGGACCACTCCGCGTTTTCTCATCTTTTTTACACCAGCTCTGGCAGCAGTTAGTATCTCAGGCCACCGCCCCCAGGAGCGAGGCAATGGAGAAACAAGCCCTCCATCCCAATTTTGGTTTGTGCTTAAATGCCAAAGGCATTTCAAAGGATCTCCCGAGCCTGCCAGCCTGCACCCAGGTAGAAAGCGACCAGGGGAGGGGAGAGAAGCAGCTGGGCTGGAGCTGTACTTACACGACACACTCGTAGCGGTTCTCTCTGGCTGCAATATGCAGGGGCGAGTCCCCGTGAATATTCACTGCGTGTAAATCACACTTAGCAGCCAGCAGTATCTCCGCTATGTCAACACAGCCAGAAAAAGCAGCCCAGTGCAAACAAATATTTTCTTCCTGGAGGGAAAGAAAACAGAGTAGAGGCTGTTTAGTGCATTAAAACCCTATCGCTTTGGGAGCTCTACACCTGCAGGATGCAACATGTGGCTTGCAGTCTCCTTCCCTGCATTGCTCCTTCTGGCTGGGACTGCCAGGGCGGGCAGGGAAATCTCCACGCAGACAAGCAGGGAGTTCTCACTCCCGCCGCCTCCGCGCGCCAAAGACAGGGAGGCTGCACATAAAGCGGTCCGTCGCCTGCCTTATACACGCAGGCAAATCGTCTGTCTCTAAGCCACAAAACAATCTGGATCAATCCACAAGAGAGGTGACAGACATGAACAAACATGCTGGAAAAGGCTAGAAGCTGAGTTTCCCCAGCCCAGACAGACAGAAAAGCTAGCATGTCTCCCAGTGCTACAAAATGAAAAGAGAAAAAGAGCAGAGCACAAGCTATAGGGTATATGAAGGTACTAGAAAGCGAACCACAAGCCACAGGGAAAGCAATCAATCCGACTTCAGGCATCTCTTAAATACTGTATGTACTCATCTCTCACTAGCGGCACTAGAAATAGCTGAACACTCATCTTTTTGATGGAGATATTTTAAGCGATGATACTCTGTTTTCTGTTACAGTGCAATTTGCAGCACACTTTGAACACTTCCCCACGACAAGCTCTAAAGACGTCGATTACAACAGTGCAATAATAGTAATGATCACCTTACTTTCCTCGTGTTTTTTGGGTTTTTTTTAAGCGAAAATAAAGCACATCTTTTAGTCACTGCATCTTAACTTATATCCCTCCTTAAATAGGGAGGCTACTGACATACACCAGAGAGTGGGGAGCCCTTTTTCTATACAGCTTCTGCCTCCCATTATGGTAACATCTAGAAAAAAAAAAAACCCTAATCACATCATATACCAATCTACACAAAAAATTAATCCTGTCGATTGCACACCACATGCTGCTGCTCAGACAGGTTACAGACACCGAGGCTCACTGCTCTGCCTTGCATCGGCTACTGCCCTAACAGTGGCATAATTACAATCAAAAGCATTTCTCCCGGAGTATGATGTTTCCCAGCACAAGTGACATTGCTTCTTAATGACTGCAATCAGGAGACACCAAACGTAGGTACAGTAACGGATATGCGATACATATATCTACTAAGAGGATATTTTTCTTTCAAGTAAATTGTTGACTGAGCTGATTTGATTTTCATCATTCAATGTGTGATCTTGTAACTGGTAGCCAAAGGCTTCTGTGACACATCAAACAAGTCAGTTTTGTTCAGAGTCAGCAGTAGGGCTCTGAAGCAATGCAGCAACCCAAAAAGCCCCCTCTCCCACCTTGACTTTTGCTTTTAGGCACAGTATAAGATCCGGACCTGCCTGGGAACTGTCTAAGCTATTGAGGAAACAGAGGTTCCTACCAAGCAGGGGCTTTCAGACCGGGGACGGCAACTCCTCAGGCACAGCTGGAGCCTTTCTGAGCCCCATGAGACAAACATGCCAACACCTACCTCTGCTAGCACCCAAGACACAAAGTGAGGCATTTAGGGAGACAAATACAAACCAGCTGCTTAAATCCCTTGGATTAAAAAAGCACTAAGAGCCTTGGACAAGAAAACAGACTGCCATGAGGCATGCTAGAGCGTGAACTGATGGTGGGGAAGGTACTTCACTGTAACAACTCCATGAAGAAAGCAGTGAAGCCAGTTACCTTTCATTTATCAAACTACCTCACATCTACAGGCCAATGCCTGGAATATCTAATCGCACCCCGGTTCACACTCAAGCCTGCCTTGCAGGTACTTCTGGGGTTTCAATATCCTTAAAGACAGAAAGGAAAAAAAGAGAAATACACTATTAAGAAAAAAAGAAGAGGAGCAGTGCTGATATAATGTCTCCTGAACAGAAACCTGGATGACTGGGGAAAAAAAGAGACAACACCTCCCTTGCATCTTCCCTGTTTACTTGAAAATCCCCGTGAAGCTGCCTGGCACAGCCCCACACTCAGCACTGCTGGGCCCATGGAGCTCCCAGAGACTCAAATATGGAGTACGTCCCACTTGAGGAGTATTTACGGAGGTGAATAGCAGGCCAAGAGCCAGCTCCAGCACGTTTTGCCGCCAGCCTGGGCACGCTCTGTCCACATTGGTGGCTACATGCCTGTTATGCCTAGGAAAAGCCAGGCTTGTGATACTTGCTGGCAGAGGGTCTGCCCAATCCATCCAGAAAACCTAAGTACAAGCTTACACCCCTTAAAAGGCACGCAGGATGCCTGCGCCCCTAACCCATGCCCAGTGCACACTGGCCTGTGACCAGCGTGGAGCTGGTAAGTCTGGAGTCAAGGGGGATCTGGCTGGTGCAGTGTCCAAGCGGCAGCATGGTGGACCCAGGTGCATGAGAAGCAGCGAGGCACAGAGCTGACTACAGCCTGCAGCGCTGCGTACAGCATCCTTATGGGCTATGTCAGAAGAGCTGAAGGAAAAGGACTTCTTGCCAGCTTCTAAACTTCTCCCCAGAATACGGAGGAAAATTCTCCCACCAGATACTTTTCACTCACTGCCCCAAACAACCTGTGTCAAGGGACGACTGCACCTCCCTGCACTGAGCCCAGAATCTGCCTCCTTGGGTTTGTTTGGCTTTTAGACAGAGATCGTGGTTCATTTCCAAAACAGATTCCAGGAAGAACCTTACATTGTCACGGATGTTGATGTCCGACCCCTTCGCAAGCAGCAGTTTCACCAGCTCAATATGCTTGTACTCGGTGGCCCAGATCATCGGCGTCCAGCCTCCGTCATCCTGAGGAGGGAAAGGAAAGTGTGAGACATGCAGAATGGGCAAGACAATCTCCCGCTGGCTTCAGTCTCCTGCTGGCTTCACAAGCCCCTTGGCAGCTGCAGCAGGGTGCACCCTGCCTGGGAGCCACGGACCCTTTCCCTCGCCATGTCTCTCTCATCACTCTCCTTCAGTCTACACCACTTCAGGGAGAGGTCCCTCAGGGTCCTGCAGCACCCAGCATGATTCGAACCAACACGCCTCAGCAGGCTGGGGTTTATTTGCAGCTCAGCACACTGGCAATGGATCTCCGGGTTGTTCAAACACAGCTGACTGTCCAGAAGGCACAACAAACATCCAGCTTGTGTAAAAGCCCTTACAAAAGCTCCCTGAGAAGCCTGGGGGAGCTGGCCTTCCCCCAGAATGAGGAACCCCAATGCCTCACCCCACCGCAATGGATAAGCTCTGCCATGGCGAATGCCAGGCTCGACCCATTCCACAGCACATCCATGATGCTACCACCCCCGCTGCTAGGAAGAACCCCACCAGCAAATTCAGGGTCAAGGACAAACTGCAGATGAAGGCACATGGAAGGAAAGTTTCCATGAGGTCAATGGAGGGGATCGCCTTCTCTGGCAGACCAGGATGCCCATGGCACTGCCACCCCATAATTTTTCAGGTGCCCCCCACCAGCAGGACTGTATTTGAGCAATGACGGCGCAGACAGCACACTGCTGAGACTTGAGTCCCTGACCTGAGAAAAGGAGTCTCTGCCCCTTGCAGGAAGGCCTCACCTGGCAGTTGACATCCATCTTCCCGTTGGAGAGGAGGTACTGAACAACATCGTAGTGCCCCTTCTTGGCAGCCAAGTGCAGACATGTGGAGCCCTCCGCATCCTGGACATAACCACAGAACAAGCACTCAGGAAACATGGCTTCCTAGTGTTTCCCATGTTGGCATGACACCAGTGATGCTCAGGAACATCAGAGAAGTTCTCAGACAGAGCAGAGGACTCCAAACCCCCCAGCCCACTGCCAGGAGGAGAGAGAGCACGAACCAACACCACCACTGAGCAGAGGGAGCTTTACACAAAGCTCAGAGGTGCAACCCATGCAGAGCAGGAGGCTGAGAGCACAAAGGCTACGGGAACAGATGCCTTTGCAAAGCCCAGGGAAGGTACCAGCCCCAAACCCTGGCAGATTGATGCTCCCCTTCTCCAACAGACCCTCTCCAACTCTTCCTCCCCATGTGCTGGAGAACCAAGGGAGGCAGAAATCCCTTACACAGGCAGAGCTTGCACTTTACATCAGAAAAGTAGCCTTGTCTCAACCTGAAATGCTCCATTTGTACCAGATTTTTTTGCTGTGTTTTATTAGCGCAAGGCCTTATTATCCCAGCTCCTGGCATCAGGGCAAAGAAAGGGGTACCAGGGGCTACCAGGCTCCCGAGAGATCAAGTCCCCAGCGTGCCTGCAATTGTCTACTGAGATAGGAGATTAAAAAACACAAAACGTGAAGGTTGAAAGGAAAAATGCCTTTGGGAGCTGAGAATACAGGGTCCGGTGGAGATGGACAGGCTGTGAGTCACGACGGAGACACTCCCACACTAACAGGAAAGGTCTCGGTGGCTGAAGCCTGATTTTTATCAGGCGTTTATATCCCAAGAGCAAGTAGCAAGGCCCAGAGACCAGGAAATAAGGAGGAGGAAATGAAAGACTGAAAACCCAAACGACTCCTTCCAGCTAAGACTCTGGAAGCAACGTTGGAGGTGAGAGTTTTTGGATGGAGCTGAGCAGAGAGCGTGGTGGCACAGGGCTAGGGAGCAACCCTCTGAGCAAGGATGGGACATCTTGGATTAGGGGTTACACTGTGTGGGCTTCTTTGGGTAAAGAAGGGATTTCTACAGCCCCATATTGCCTGCCACATCTGAATCACACTACAGCTTTCCCCTTAGATTAGCATGAGCCAAGTGCAGCTTCTCAACCCTACAGACAGCAGGCATATTTTAATAAAAAGTTCCTGCAGATTTTGTGTGTGAGCTTTTAACAGGATCAAAACCTTCGCCCTGGGGTCTGAGAAGTCCCCATCCACCCCACCACTGCCCTCAGCATCTCCTCCACCCGGCAGCCCTGCCAGGCCAGGCTGGGCAGGCTCAGCACACCCACAGCAGTTAACGTCTGGATTCCTCATCGAAATGGCTGATTTTTAAACTGCAATGTTGCTGCTTTCAAAAAGATGACTAATTCGGTGCAAGAAACTAATTAACATAATAAACTAGTCTAGACTTCAGATGTGATCTCAGGCTTCTAATTTGCTTTTGCAAGCTCAGGATTTTCTTCCTTCCTTTAGAAGCTAAAAACCCCCCTCTTTTCCACAGGAATAAATCAGGTGAGAGACATCTGGATTGCTCCACAACACTTAGGACAGTGGCCAGCAAGAGCCCACATGTGCCTGTCCTGTCTTTTCCCCCTTCCCAGCTCAGAACCAGGCTCCTGAGGATCTGTTTAAGGCTCAGGGTGGGCAGCACTCGGTATCTTGTGCAATCCTCCTAGCCCTGCTAGCTCCTTCACGAAAAGAACATCCTGACCCTGCCGTACTCCCCAGCAATAGCAGAGGAGTGTGCCTACGGCAGCAGGTTGTAACAATAAGAAGTTCACATGGGGAGGGTTCCTGTGTTTCAAATAGCATCTGATTTATAGGACTAATAAACGATCTGTACATTTTCCAAGATTGTGAAGTAACCAGAGCATGCTAAAGGCAAACAGACAGCTGCATTTTATTGTATTTGTTTAAATTAAAGGGTAGAGTTTAAAGATGGGGTCCAATTTTGCCACTGCAGCGTGACTGCAAGAAACCACACATCAGTCCTTTGGAAAGCAAAGCTTCCTCTGTCATTTTCGCTGGCTTGGCAAGCACCTAATTACCGGCTCATTTTAAAATGTCACCCCAAAATCCTCATTATTAGAGTCTATAGAGAAGGAAGCTCTGAAATCAAACTCCACATTCAAATGCAATGGATTTGTGACACTAATACTTAGTGGCCCCATACAAAATCAAATACCTGCTACATTTGGGGCCACAAACTAATGTAGCAAGTGGCAGCACTTGCCCCAGAGTGCTCCCAGCCAGGACACAACACCATTAAAATGATACTACCAACAAGCACAGCCTTGCCAAGCCTTCATGCCCAAGACAAGCAGGTCCGTTTCCCCTCTGCCTGTGTACTCCCACCCAAGACTTAAAACCTATCAATAAATGGTGAACAGAAGTTTCTTCAAGAGAAAAAGAGAAGAAATAAACTGCTACCTTAGGATCTACTAGTGCTCCAGCCTTGATAAGGTATTTCACAGTTTCCAGATGGTTGTTTTCTGCTGCTTCCATCAGTGGGGTCCTCTGGTCTTCAGAGCAGGTGTCTATATTAGCACCAGCCTGTTACAGAGGCCAAGGCAAACACAAGGACAGTTATAATCATCACTAGTTAGCAGAGGAAGGATGTGGGAGCAGAGATTTAGTAGGAAGTTTTTTCCTGAAATTTAGCCATATTAAGCAGAGGCGGGGGGGGGGGAGGGGGGGAAAGAAAGAAAAACAGGAAAGAAGGCAGTCCAAATTCACCTGTTTTGGAAAGCAGCACACATTGCCTGCCCCCTCTCCTGCCTTCTACAGCCAGTAACTGGGGCACAAGGAAGCCAACAGCCGGTATTAACTAACTCCTGTTATTAATGGATTTTGTATCGCTACTTTCTAGATACTGTTTGCGTAACAGTTTGGAAAAATCAGCCACCTCCTTTTTCCAGCAGCTTCGTTTTCCCTGGTCTATCATTTCTACGGACACAATGAACAAAACAACCAGCTCTTCCCAATGCCGCAAGCAGTAGGAACAACTTGCTGATTGCAACAGAGGTAGGAGCTGTAAAAAAAAATAATCCTAGAGATTGGCTAACTATTCCTGTTGAAGTCAATGTTAACGTTTCTACAGAGGTATCTGAGCACATGTTCAGTTCAACATGGAGTACCTTGGACCAGAATCTTACTTTTTTCCAAAACACTACTGTGTCATGTACCTTGCCTGCTCTAACTCTTCAGCTTAGCTCAGTAACTCACCCAATACTTAAAACCAAAAGAAAATCGTAGAGACGGCACAATTCTGGGTAGGCCACACACGCCACATGTACGTGTGAAGCACAGAGCTGTTTACAGCAGCCACACACTGACTCAGGTTCACCTGGCACAAGAAGTTGGCCCCATGGCTTCCAGGTGCCTCCCACTGAATGCATTTGTTTTGATCACTTTTAAATAGCTACAGCTATTTAAACCAGACCAGAGAAGAGGAACTTCAAGTTCAACATGCTGGGGACATTCCCAGCCAAATACTGTGCTACTGCAGTAGCCAGACATCAGGGAAGAGACAAGAAGATGAAGGACTCTGGATACAAACCAACCCTACTGAGACTCAATTCAAATTGTTTGTCACACCTTGCAAATTTTGCTCCTTTTACTAATACGAGTCATTCCATTGCCTTCATGTACAGTAACTGAAGTGAGTGAGAGCAGCAGGGTAGACCCACAGCTGCATCTTTGGACAGCACTCTGAAAGCATCTTAACTCCAGATGCCGAAATGCAACATCCCAGTAGGCTCATTTTCAAAGATGTGGCATTGTTTTCTCGAAAGCCCTTTAAGGTTTCCCAGTCACACAGGGTAAAGAAAACATACTTCCAGTCACTCCAGACAATGTACACCAGTACAAAAACCAAAAGCTGTAACTTTTTAAATCCTCCTTTTTTCTTCACATCATTTTGGAGTGGGTCAACAAGAGCACCTCTATGTCTTTGACCATCTTCCCTCAATTAGAATCCAAATCTCAGACAATAAGCCAAACTTGCATCTTTTCTTCCCTCCTCTCCACATGCAGGACATTTACACCATAGAGGAAAATCCTGCTGGAGTTATTCAGGTTTTGACATAAGGGAAGACAGGGTCTGCTAGCTTCCATGCTCCAGAGCCTACCTGCCTTCGATACAAAGAGCAACTTGGCAGCAGCTTGCGGACCATGCGCAGCCTGCCAGCGGTCAGCCTGTGCTGGCACCGCACTGCTCTGCGGCTCTGCTTAGGCAAAGAGGCTCCCACATGCTCCACTGTGCCCTGCATCGAAGTTTCACATGCTCATTGCCCAGACAGTGAAACTTGCTTGGAGAACAGCCTAGAAAGACAGCTTCGGTCCTCCTGTCTAAGACCTCACGGTACCCTGCACCACTCCTCCCTTAGCAAACCCTGAGAACGAGAAGGTTTTGTACAGGAGGGACGCTTCAGTGCTGATTTCCAAGCGTGTTTTAGCCATGTGAGGCAGGAGACCAAAAACCACAGAAAATTACTTGTACAGAAGAATGTAAGTGGAGACAGACCTGAATCAGCATATGGCAGATGTCCACATGGCCAGACTCAGCGGCAGCATGGAGAGGGGTTCTCTTATTCTGATGCTCCATTTTAAAATTAGGGTCAATCCCATCCACTGAAAAAGAGAGCAGAGATGCTTTCAACCACAATTCAGAGATTAGAGAAAAGTGTAACAGGAGAACCAGGTCTCAACTAAAGGCTTTTAAAGGACAGGTTCCCAGTCCATCCTCAGCCCTTCTCAAGGCTCACTACACATTCAAGCCAGAAAGCTCTCAGGGTAGTCCCATGGACATTCGATATGCAACAGCCCTCAAACCAAGAGCTTCAGAAACACAATGGAATTTAATACCTTCAAGGCATTACAATTTCTACACAAGCCCTCTTCCTCAGATTCACAATTCACCATCTCTCAGTGCAACAAAACCAACAAACACTATACAATGATAAAAAGAAAAAAAATATGCTGCTTTGTTTAAAGCAACACAGAAGTTGAAAACAGAGTCAGTACTACCTGGGCTTTTTGTCTCATCACTATTAACTGCAATTAATATTAGCGATCCTTGTTGCATCCTTGCAAACACAGAGCTACAAAATGGATGGAGCTTCTTCAACTAACACAAGCTTGGGATCTGGCCAGAGATTCACACAGCTGTGCAAAGACTGACAGATGATGATGCCAGCCAGACAAAGATGTCTGGGCATGATAACATGTTGCATATGATGAGGCCGTAGTTAAATATCAATGAATAACATTTTTGTGCTATTGAAGACACAAACAATGAAGCTAACACTTGCTAGACAAAAAAAGAAGAATCTGATAAATGACAAGAACAGAAAGCATCCAAAAATGTACTGCAAAGTACTGGAGCGGAAAGGAAATGATCCCAAGGAAACACTGTGTCCTTCAAAGGGGGAGATTCCTCGGGAATATTTGTTGGTAAAAAGAAGCTCAGAAGCTCAAAGTCATCTGGTAACAGACAACAATGTACCCCAAAACAAACTCTGTATATTGAAGGGCTCTTCCTTTCTGCTCTCTTGCTCATGCATCTCAGCTTAAGCTGACTCCCATCTTTTTACCTCTCTACTGGATGCGAAAACCTGACTATCCCATGGCATGGAGAGGAAAAGTTCTGTTGAACTGGAAAAATCACACATAGGTCATCTGGGGACAGAAACAGCTTCTCTGGATAAAACCATGCCCAAATGCAGAAACAGGTTGGGAGCAGGTCCACATTTCACAGAAAGATGAAGCCATTTCCAATGACACATCACTTGCAAAGTGGCTTTCTCCTCCAACTCCACTCACAAGGGGCAGTGGGGAATATGACGTGCTGCCATGCTGGGAACTGGACTCTGGCAGCTGCCTGGCAGGAGCTGGGAGTACTGCCAGACACGCAATGTCCTGGGAAGGAGCTACCTACCCAACATAAGCAGGACTTTTTGCAGCTCTCCTTGCCTCGCAGAGAAGTACAACTGCTTTGGATGGAACCGTAACTTCTTGGGTCTACAGGAGGGGAGGAAAGAGGCACAATTAATACTCACTGAGTAACACGCCTGGCATTTCATCCCACCCCACTCTACCCCACATGCCTGACAAAGTCTGTCCCTATGGTACAGCTCCATAGTGCCAGCAAAACACAAGAATAACAAGTCTGCAGAAGGAGGTCTTAAAACTTCCAGCCCCAACTACAGACAGGCTTGTGCTAACGAGGGTCGCATCTACTCAGTGCTGCTCATCAACAGATTCTGGGTCTTACTAGTGTAAATAGACACTCCCAGTAGTTACAGCTGTGGCTGGAGGGTCAGTGAAAAACTAAATCCTCCAGACAAATCAATACGACATTTAGAGCTGTAACTGTTCTCTTGAATCAGTGATCTGTTGGGGGTGACAAATGACTGAAAAAGGGTCTGGGTGGGACCAAAATCCAGAGAAGCTAAACCTCATTTTTCTCTAGGTTAAACAACTTTGCTGGGAACTGGAGAGACCCAGAGGTCTTTTTCTTACTTTTCGGAGTCCAGGGCGATCAGGGCACTTTCCAGAGTTTCTTTAACTGGTCCCTGGGTCAGGCTAGTAGTAGGCTTTGGAAAAACTGAAGACCCAGCCATGTCAAACCCCTCAGCAGCTGAACTTTCTGGCTTGTCTTCCTCTGACAACCGCGACCCAGTGCCACTGAAGAGAAAAAATGAGAGACAGCCAAAGCACAACCATTAAAAATACACAACAGTGTGTATCTTATGCCAAAGAAGGAAAGGAAATGGATTTTAAATACAGATAAGCATAAGTGAAATTGAAACACAAACCAATATATTTTACAGCCTTTTCGGTAAGAACTTGCCCCAAAGAAGAGCTGCACTGCCCTATGATTACATTTTGATGTACTCCGTGCTACAGGAAACCCTGGAACATAGTGCAAGTCCTAACAGCCACCAGAACAAGATCAGGTCGGACAGGAACTCAGAGCACTTTTCAGCACAGGGATGGCTTGATTTGTGCTTTCCTCTGTGTTTTCATCCTCTCTTTACACCTGTGCCCACTGGTGCAAGTCAGGAGCTACAGCTAGATACTGTATGAATTTCCCTGTCACTTAGCAGACCTGGCAACATCAACTTGTTCCACTACTATTTCCATTCCTAACAATAAGAGGAAGGAATGGGTTTAACTCCTGAACCCCTCCTATCTTCAGAGCCTCTGCCCCAGCTCACCCTGTGGCTGCTGTGCAACTCTCCAGCACAGCGAGCAACACGAAACACACTTGCAGATTCCTGCAGCTGAGTTTGGCTCATCAGAGCAGGACCAGAAAGCACTTTGCTTTCAGGAGGAGCACAAGCATTCCAACGCAAAGCACGGTCTGGCATGAGGTTTGAGGTCACCACACGCTCCCGAGCTCACCTCCCCGTTGTGGTGTCAGCCCTTCCCTCCACAGCCGCTGGTTTCTGCTGCTCATAGGTCAGCGACACTGTCGAGGTTGTGTCTGCTTTTGCTATTGTCACCTCCTTTGCCTTGGAGGCCTCTTCCCCGCAGTGTGGGCAGTAGCTCATGTCGTTGACCTGGGAGGCACAGTTCTTGTGGAAACGGTGGGAGATGCTGCTCTCCGGCTGACACTCCATGAAAGTGCCCTAAAAAAACCACACGAAAGAAATTCACACCCTGGTCACTACATGCCTTACCCCTTCTACATGCTTCATCCGCAGATCTCTTAAACACTTCCTTCATCACCACTCTTGTCCCTGGCGCTTCCAATACAGTAAGCAAGCACTGCCACTTCTTTAGAAGAGAACAAAAGCAAGGTAACGGGGAGAAAAACTCACTTGGTTAGGGACTGCAAAGCAAGTTTTTTAATTGCGCTTGGGAAACAGAACCAAGAAGTCCCAATTTCCAGCTCTTTCCTCTTAATGCTTGAAGTTCTCACTTATGTTCCTAGAAGTGCCAGTGTACTGTAAGGACGCCCCCAAAACTGGAAAAAGAAAACTTCAGACCTGTGTGCTGAGCCAGCATGAAAACTACCTAACAAAGTTGCGCACAAACCATTCAAGGACCTACATGAATATAATTACATCAGCTGTTAACCCCAGTGTAACCTCAAGTATGTGACTTCTCTGCTTGGACCAGCCCCACATGCTGTTTAATGCCAATGATGTGGCTGACTGCACATTCAACAAACTTGGGCAACTTTGCTTAAAATTAGTTTCCCTTTCCAACGGTGTCCTTCGAACTGAACTGAAGGTACCCCAGAATTCACTTCCCTGTGATACCAGTGCTACCCAAAGCCCTGCTGTGCTCTGTGTTACTGGTGATGGATAGCACAGACAAACCCTCCCAGGTTCACCTGTGTGAACTATGACATGTCACTGAGAGATGTACAAGCATGTAAGGGAAGGCTAGTTAAAACCCACTCTTCTCCTGAATTCACGGTCCTCCCAAGCAATCTAATTAACTCTGTTTCAACTTTGCAAAATGCCTTTAAGGGTTTTGAGGATTTTATCTTTTAAATGATCTTTGACTCAGCATGAAAACCCAGGATGGCTCCATTTATTACAATAACGCTTAAGACTACTGTAGCATCTTTCATTGAGTCATCTTGAAGAACACTACCATCAGACAATTAAGCCTCCTCGTCACCCCGTGAGGCCCTCAATTGGTGTTTTTCAGCTTTACCAACAGGGAAACTAGAACGCTGATGACTTAAAGGACTGGACCAATGCTATTAAAAGCCTCGGTGGCAGAGGTGGAAGAAGCAGCAGCAGATCTCAAAGACTGCCTTGTTCCAGTGCCATCAATCAGGTTCCCCATCTAAACTGTCATGAGCAGGCTGGGGAGACACAGATGTGTGTACACAGCTTCATTTACAAACCAAGCTAATACAATTTTTGATGTGATTGGTCTGTACAGAGAAAGAAAAAAAACCCCTTGTTCCAAAGAAATTAATTCCTAAGGCAAGTCTTCCACTGTGTGAAATCCCAGTGAAAACCCTTCAGTAACACCCCTCGGGGTCTCCAGGAAGCTAAAAGGTGACGATTGCAGCTACCCTCACACACATTCCTGTTGAAAACACCACCTGATGTGCTGTGGAACGAGGTGGAGCTGATGCCAGGAAGTCAGTAAACCCCTTTAGGTACCATCTCCACCTTCAGCTCTTCCAGCTACTGCGACAGGTACCCCCTTCCCTAGATTGAGAGCACGGACTTACTGCAGTGCAAAAGTATCCACAGCCAGGGCAACACTGGTGTTTCACCATCCTCCCTCTATGGTCCTCACACAGCACCAAAAGCTGGACTTTGTTAGACGGGCGCATCAGTTCATACTTAACCACACTGTTTGTGCATCGGCCCAGCTGGAACAGGAGAAATTAAAGGAAATGAAATTACTGGAGACCAAAACACTCTCTGTGCTTGTGCGGAGGAAGATTTTGCACACTGCTTTGATGAGCCCTGGCTTTTTCACAGTAATTCAGATGTGTGCCAGATAGCATTAGCAGTGCAGCAGGAAGCTGTGAAAGCTGCTCTCTCAGGAAGAAATGCATCATTTACTAACATGCATGTGGACCCCGAGCCATTTGCTCCTTGCAAGAAAAAAAAATCGTCATGGGAAATATGCAACAGCCAAGCAGCGGCAGAAGGGGCAGTCCCAGGGGCCTGACTCACACAACGTACACTCTCCTTCTGCCAGGAAGAGTGGGTGTCGGTGACCAAGAGAACAAGACCATATGCACTAAATCTTGTTACTGTTCAAAAGTATAAGTCACAGGAAGATAAAGGGAAAATAATTGCTCTTCATTGCTAGCAAAATTATCGTCTGCACTGGTTCCAGCACTGGCCCCTGCCCAGACCACCGGGATGAATAGCCAGGCTTTCACAAGAGCTCAGCTAAAGTCACATTTTGAGCGTGTTTTCTGAAGGATTTCAACAACGTACAGCTCTGGGCTTAGAAAGCTGTCTTCCCGTGCACCACCTTGTTCTGTTAATGACAGCAGGCTCTGTAATTGGGGTTCACTCTTCCCAATCAGTGCTACTTGTTCTGCTGCCTCAGAAGGATCAGCGCTTCCTTCTGCTGCCCCATTCATACCTCTACATTTTCACGTCCCTGTTGCCACCTGCTAGCGTGCCACAACGCTGTTTGGGTTCTCTAAGTTCCTCTGGATAATAACCTTGCCTTCCCCAGATGCTTGGCAAAGGACATTTATAAACTAGAAATATAAACATGAAAGGCTGCTACAAGGAAACATCCCTACCGAAATCTGTGCATGGTTAACTGCGCGCTGTCACCGTGAGCAGAGGAGTCAGTCAGGAACCTGCTCAACACCAACAGACTGTCCCTCTGGTCTAGCTGTTTCATTTGCTGCTTTTTCTCAACAAAACTAGACATTCTAATTATTTTTTTAAAAATTCCACTTCTGCGGAATCAACACCCCTACCGAAAAAAGAGAACAGATTTTAACCTAGGCTCACCACTCACCCCTAGAATCTCTCATTCGACTTACCCAAATTCCAGCTGCAAAGTCTACCTGTGGCTGTGACACTTTGGCTAGACTGATCACCGCTAACACACAGACCCCAGGGGCTGCAGGGGTGGCAGGAAAGGACCATTGCATCTATTTTTACTTATGAGCTGAGGAAATTTCATTAACATGTGAAAAGCTGCACTGTCCATGTGAGGAAGTCCCTGCATTATTATGTCACACTACTTATTTGTTAGAAACTCTAAAAAACTACGAAATGATTAATTGCTATTTTCCAACCATTAGAGAGTGCAGCAGGGTGCTCATAACTATTTATAACACTCTCCAAGGACATCACAGTCTGGAGAACCCACTATTCACACGTATAATATTCTTATAACATCTATGAGTCACTTAGCCCACTGCAAAAAAGAATCTAACATAAAGCATGGCCTTTTCTATTCCTCTCTGATTTATCCAGGGACAGAATTGTCAAACCACTGCATACACGAGAAGGAACTCTTTCACTACCTTTTGTTTATTTAGAAACCCTGGGGTCCCCCTCTCTCCTGTAAGTCTTCAGGGCATTCTCCCCTTAATGAATCAATTCTGCCATGCTTCGGAAACTCCTTTCTCTACAGGTACCAGCACATACTAACAGAAGCAAAGCTGGGATGCAAATCTGATTATCCCTTTCTTCCTCCATCCACCCTTCTCCTGGGATCCTACAGGAGAACCAGGGATATTCTCACTCCTTGTCCTACTACCAGCAAGTATCCAAGCACTGCAGTGTGACTGCAGCCCAGCTGAAGCTTAGAAGAAACCCAAGAGCATCCCAGCAAAAGGAAGATCTACCGAGCGTGTTCCTGTCCTGCAGTCTCACTCTCCAGCCTCTGAGAGGGAGTCACTTCTGCCACTTACTTCCACACTTCTGGAACCAGTAGAGTCCAACTAGCCCAGCTGTGATCGACTGAAAAGCATCGAGTGCAGCAATTTTCAGTCAGCCAGACCTGGAGGCTGCGCAGGGCTGCCAGGACATAGGAAGCTTTGTAACAGAAGCCTCTTAGGGGAGGAAGGGAGAGGAAGGCTGGGGCAGGCTGAGCCGGCGGAGGGCATGCCAAGTTCCCGAAGCTCAAGAGCTGGCTACAGAAAGGTTTGCATCAGCTCCTTCGTAGTCAAGGGAAACCAGCTCCAAGCTTCCTCTGATTGGATTTTCTCACTTTGATGCATGCTAATGTATTTTAGCCCACTTGGCCTCAAGTGTGCCTGTTACATCAACTTGATCCAGCCGCACAGGCCAGGACAAGCAGGAGAGATCCACCCAGCGCCTCTCCAACTACAGACCGCACCACCTCCTCCCTTCTGCGTGCTTCAACCCAACCGTGCAATACACGCAGAGTGCCAGAGCCCTGAGCTTAGCGAGCAAGATGTTTGCCCTGCCATTCCCGTACACCAGTGGGTTCCCAGTCTAGCAGGCTACAGAGCCCCTGCGTGACCCGACACATGTTCCTGGCACAGCTTTTTATTCTTTGTGTCTTTGTCCTCAGCAGAAAAGTCTGTGAGAAGCTGAAAGACAGGCTCCTACCTCATTATCCACACTCTCCGTGGCCATGCACTGGTTGTTGGCTAGCGTGGTGATCTCTCTGCTTTTGGGGGTCTCCATTCGACAGCTACAGAGGGGCACTTCCTGGAGACCATCTACTTCCATTGCTTCAGGACCATTGGAAAGACCTGGAGTACAGAAGACCAGTAAATCAATCAGAAACTCTCTTCCAGAAGAACGGACGCAGCCCGTCAACACCACCCCTGTCCTGTGGCATCTTTCCATTCCATGTCCTGAAATGCTCTCAAGGCATTATCTAAACCCTGTGAGACCCCTTTCTTACACCAGCTGGAGTTTGGAAAAGCATCCTGTACTTTTCTAAGTCCAGCCACACTACTGCTGACTGTGCTGAAATCAGGAATAGTAAGTTAAGAACAGTTTACTCTAAGAAAACCTCAACAAGGAAAAGCAATGATAAGGCACAGATTTTTATCAGCCTGTCTCTCCTCCCCACCTGCCCCACAACACTGCTCTGGCATCAGAGTGTTTGTAGGAAACCACCCGGAGCTGGAAATTTGAATAGTTAGTGGAGTGATAAATAGAGAAGATCAGGAAAGCACAAACTTCTATTTGTAGAGGCTTATTACACAGATGGGAAAACAAAATTCTTGGGACTGTTTGGTCTCAGTCAACCAAGAATTATTTATTTTGGAAAGACAACAAACCAGGGAAAAGAAAGCAACAAGATGCTGAGACGTTCGATTCCTTCTCCTCAACTCTTTCTCTCAGATTTTAAACATTTTCAAACCTATGTAAAGGCGGATAACGGCTTTTGAAGGGGTTCACCACCAGGTACGGGGGCACAGAGTGAATGTTCTTGTGGCTCCTCTGGATTCAACTCAATCACGAGGTCACCTGTGATTGCAAAACACTGGCCTGATGACAAAGGGGTTGCTTCTAGTCCTACACTCCTATTCTAATCCTACACAGTCATAACACCTCTTTGCAACATTTTTAATACAGAAGCAAACCCTCACACATTTGCCTTTGGAGTGGTTCACCCTGAAGTGCCACAAGCTCTCCCCACCCAAGGCTGCTGTGGGATTGAGTCCCAGTGCGAAGGAAGCATGTTGCTGGCTTTTCAGCTTTTGAAAGGGGAATTATTTTGCTGCAAAGTTTCGAAGATGAATTTCATTGCTGGGGAAGATTCCTCTTGAGCTGCTCTGGCAATGGCAGCACTCTCCCCCGCAGCACCCTGCCCATGGCTATGGCCCCATCAGCTGAGCACAAGCCCCTTTCACCTTGTAAGGGGTTTCCTTTAGCCAACAAGTTCCAAGACCAAGCCGAGAGTGCAGATGGGGTATTTCAAGACATACAAGCAGAGCGGAAGTCCTTACAGTTTTCATGTACAATCCTGTCAAGATCTTAAAAGGTTTAAGATCTTCTAGGACTGCAAATCACAAAGCTCCTTCCTCGCCCTCCGAGCTGCCACTTTCACAATCTTTTTGACATCCAGAGGCTCTCGTGAAAGCATCCCTCATCCAGCCAGACCCTCCCTTGGTAGTGAGTGCTCCCACCCACTCCTTGTTGCGCCTCTAGCAGAAGAGCCAGACAACCTTGGAAAGCACAAGAGTGATGGGGGACAGACGGACGGCTCCGGGTCAGCCAGGAGACGCTGGATCTGGGGCAAGTTCAGCACTGGGAACAGCAGCTGGGGGTGAGCACCCAGGAACCAACACTATCCCCCCTCTTCCCGGGGCTGAACAAGAGGATCTTGGGGTGCAGCAGCAGCGATGCGGGGAGATGCTAAACCAGCATCCTTCAAGGAACGGAGGGAGCTGCCCAGTGGGACCAGAGGGCTGGCACAGCACCTTGCACCCCTTGAAGGGTGCCCTCCCGAGCCACAGCGCCCTCCCCGGGCTGGTGTCCCCCACCCCGGGCTGGTGTCCCCCATCCCTGCCGCAGCCCGGCGCGGAGGGGTCGGCGGGTGCGCAGCGGCAGGGCCG
>JAVJGI010000065.1:9519700-9544215 GCA_035590275.1 Ibycter americanus | reverse complement strand
TGACGCATCGCAGCCTGGCCCCCGCGCGCCGCCCAGCTGCGCCCCGTGGAACAAAGGCCCGGCCCCATCCCGGCCCCATCCCGGCTCCATCCCGGGCCCGATCCCGGCTCCGGCCCCTCTCACCTCCCGCCGGCGAGGAGAGGATCCCCTTCACCCGGAGATCCAGGGAATCCAGGGACACCTCCATGTACTCCATGCTGTTCTCCTGGCCGGGGCCCTCTCTGCCTCCCAGAGATGGTTTATAGGCTTCGGCACCTAGATGGAAACACACACCTATTTACACAGCTATGAAAAAAAGAAAAGAATAATACAAGAAATAAAACCGCCTGCAAGCACGTGCGGGTGTAAGGGCCATATCTAAGCCAGCAGGCTGTATGCAGGCTCCTCAGAGAGGCCACGAGCAACGCGCACTGAATTATGGAAATGCAACATCTGGGCATACATGGCACGATCGATCTCCGATATCCTCCCCTGTCTGATCACAAAGATTTTTCACTTAGGTAGGTAACACATGAAAAAAAAAAAAAAAAAAAAGAGAGAATAAATGAGACAAGTTCTGCCTCTGAAAGGCACATCTGCCTGCTGCCGTACTGCACCGGCAGCAGCTGGAATGGCACGAGGCAGGGATGCAACAGGGCTCAGCGCATCCTCCTGCCCCCGGCTCGCTGCCAAGGGCTCCAGGGGCGCCCTGGCCAGGCAGAGCGAGCCAGCTCCTCATCTGCGTCCCACAGAGGGTGAGACAGGCGACATTCCGCTTAACGGGAAGGGGAAAAACATAAAAGCCAAGTTCTGGCTCTAAGTGAACAAAGCTGCTGCTGGGAAGAGATTGCATGGGGATCCCTCGCTGGGAAGAGATTGCATGGGGTTCCCTCACTGGGAAGAGATTGCATGGGGATCCCTCACTGGGAACAGATTGCATGGGGATCCCTCACTGGGAAGAGATTGCATGGGGATCCCTCACTGGGAACAGATTGCATGGGGTTCCCTCACTGGGAAGAGATTGCATCGGGATCCCTCGTGGGAAAAGATTGCATGGGGATCCCTTGCTGGGAACAGATTGCATGGGGATCCCTCGGAGCCTTCATGGGAATTGTCAAATCTCTTTGCACGCCCTTGTTTCGCTTCCTCTCCTGGTTTGCTTCTTCCACTCCAGCTTGGCCAAAAGACTTTTGTTAGCCTGGAAGACTGGCTGCCACCTTTACTGAAAGGCCAGAAAACCAGTCTGCATCTGAAATGATGAATCAGCTATTTGCTGTGAAAGGGACTGATGGCCCCCACTTTGTCTTAAGAAAGGGGCTGTGGTGGGAGGAAGAGGAGCAAGCCAGATGACTGACGAACCCCAGGCACAGACCAGAGGCTGAAACCTGGTCATTTAGCTCAGAAGTAGCCACAAATCTGCTGATTAAAAAAAAAAAAAAAAAAAAGAAGCCTGTTTGCAAAGAATTAGCAAGCATAGAAGAATAAACCCTTTGATAGCAAAGGATGCATGAAACCCTAATAACCAAAGCTGAAGGCACAGCTTCACTCCTGAGACTATCCACTTCTTTTTACCCATGTTGCTATCTTTCCTGAAAAAGTATCACATCCAGCCTGCGCGGCTGGCTCTCCCCACAGCTTTCAGAAGACAAAGGCCCCTGAAACCTTCTTTCGAGTGCTAGGTAACTTGGGCCAAACAAGCGTGACCCCCTGAACAACACCCACACCATGAGATGAGCCACAGGTAGCTCATTACAAACCTTACAGCGCTTTCAGAATAAGCAGAGACAACCTGCACATTCCATTCAGCTGGACAAACATCCACACAAAAGCAACGGAGTATCACTCTAGGGTGGTTCTTCCTTTCCCTTTTGCATCTAACCACACTCCCCGAGCTCGTGGGACATGAGTCTACGTGGACATGAGTCCACGAGGTCTTTTTTGGATACTCTAAAATAAAGGGAGTTCATGAACGAAAAAATATTCCTCCAGCATGCCACCTCACGCGTATGCTGCTGTTCAAGTGTGCCCACCAGCAGCTACCGGCAAGTGAGATGCCAGTTCACACCCTGGTTTATCATACATCCTTGCAAAGGATGAGCGAGCCCTGCAGACAGCCAATGCCTTATGGGCCTCAGGTCCTTACCCCTCCACCTGGAAGGCTAATTTCTGTGTAGTTAAGGAACAAACCACAATTAGTTACCTAGCACACTGGCTTGTTTCTTTTTATTCCTCCGTCTCCTCTTGCGGGTGGGTTTCAGCCATGGACTGTCTGTCTTTCCTTTCCTCTTCAGGAGCTTCTTCTTGACGCTGGACTCCGAGCTCTGAATAACCAGAGAGGCCACGTGCATGTAAGGCATGTTGGCATCAGCGTCCCAGCAGTCCTTTGCGCCCATGCGAAAGAGCCTTCTCGCAGCTTGAGTTGTGCGAAAAGGCCTTAAGGACTGGGGGTTTAAAATCAAGTGGTGCTAAGATGTCTTTATAACGCCGAAAAGGAAACACAAGCACATGTGTGGGTGTATTTCCTGTCATTTCAATAGTGCATGCTTCACTTTCTCTTCCATGTAGGCTCTTACACCACACTCATTGCAGTAGTAGCTGAGCACCTCCACGCAGCAAGGCAAGGATGCAGGCACACGCACGCTTTTAGCTTCTCCCCAGAAAAACTGTGGTTTTTTCAAACTACAATATTCACATTGCTCCACAGTCATGCTAGAAAAAGCCAGCAAAAACCCACCTTTCACCTGAAGAGCCACCTTACAGGGTTGGGATGGACTCTGGGGAATTGAACTCTACGGTAGCAGACCAGTCCCCTCTCTGAGCACAGCACAGGGTAGCACAGACTAATCATGCAGCAAATATTCAGACATATATGAATCTAAACAGGGTTTGGGTTTAAGAAAATACAGTTGCCTAGGGTGGGTTTTTAAAGTCAACATTGGGACACGGAATCAGGCACCCCAACCCTGTAAGGCGGTCTTCAATGCATCAATCATAAAATCCATGTTCAAATTGAAACTGTCAGCTCCTGATGCTTATTTATCTCCCACCAAAGCCTACAAAACCTCCTGCTACCACTAACAGTCCCTGGATCACGCCCTACCTTCATAGGAAGCCGATGCTGTACCATGCCCTGTTATCAGTGAGGGAAGCCAGGCAAACGCGGTGCTGAGCCCTGGCTCTCCGGGGCAGCTCTCCAGCGTGTCTACGCTGTCCCTGATAACTGTCCCAGAGCGTGGGCTCAGTTGTGCCCCGCCACGTGGCTTACACCAATTGCATGACACTGCTTGTGGGGGAGAGGTTTGCATTTGAGCCAGTCCCTGTCTGGGGAACTGACTGACTCACCAGATATGAGCAAGCAAAAACCACCGTCTAGGATGTGGAGATATGACTTGGGAGTTTGGACTTGCAAGTTCAACCTTTGGTTTGAGCTAATGTTACAGACTGGTCTCAGCTACCCAAAGAAAGGGGCAGGCTACACAGCCCCTGCTGCTTGGTCCTCTCTGGCTCCTGTAGCGTCAGAGCACAAGGAACAAGACCCTAAAGAGCTTCAGTGGTTCACTTGGTATAGTCATTTCTACCTTCAGCCCAAAACATCAAGAAAATGAAGCCAAGAATTTTCTCAAGGTGACTGAAGAGTTGGGGTGCCTTAAATGCTGGCTCCTCAACTTGAGATGCTGTGGAAAGGGAGCAAAATTTTTAAGTAAAGGGGAGGGCAGGGGACAATCAATGAACAACAATTTAAATTAAAAAATAAATAAGCAGGTTCTCTTCACCAGCCATCTAAAAATAAAAGTAAAAATCACTAGCAGCTGGTGAAAGTCTTGCCCTAGCACTATACAACAACCTCCTAGAGAGAGTGTTGTTGTACCTGTCTGTCTGCTATTTGTATGTCTCCCTGGTAAGAGCTGCTCATCTGGTGCAGTGAGGTGGCACGTCAGATCAATGTGAATTTAGGCTGTGGGCTGGGCCAATGGATTTGTGAACAACTCCACCTGAGCTCCAAAAAGCCACGAAGAGCTTCAGGCTGTTAAGAACACATTGCTGGCTCCCACCACTTGCCACATCTGCATCTGAAGAATTTAAGCATCTTTAAATATTTCTACTAACATTCCAATGATTTAAAGCAGACAACATCTTGCTGAAAACAACAACAGCCCATTAATTAGCATCAGAAAGCAATTAACTGTAACGCAGATCAGGGCTAAGCACCTTGTAGAAAACAATACTCTGTGTGTGGGTGGTTTCCGAGAGTGAGTTTTGTAGAAGAGACATGAAACTACACCGCTGTGCTCTCTGGCTCTCTCTTTCTGGCAGCAGCGCAAAAGGGAAATTATTATCAACAGGACAAAGGCTGGAAGACATCTAGCAGCCAGGCTTACCAAGTCAGACTCATCTCCATCTTCCTCCTCCTCCCCAGACTCTCCAGACTCTTGCTCCTCCTCAGACTCACCATCATCAATCTGCAGCCACCATTTGCCCAAGACAGAAAGAGTCAGTCAAGCCAGGTCTCTCAAAGTGGAGCATCCCCCCCATCACCCTGCTGCGCCCAGCACCAGCCCCAGCCTGCACATGCACCAAGAGAATTTCCTCTCCAGGGCAAGAACTCCAAGGTTGCGAATGCACATCATGGTATATCCATGGGGGATTGTACAGGGAAAAAATCTTTGACTCCAGAAGCCAGTTTTCCAACCAAATCTTAACTTCCTTGATTATCCAAAACCAGCCTCATGTCTACAGTATGTAGCACAATATGGGAAGAAAAGAACCAAACTAATTTTAGTGCTTTACCAGCCCGTTACAAGCAAGATTAGGAAGATGTCTCTTACTGGTTCAGTGAATCCCATAACTAAATGTGGTGGGGGTTTTGCATGTGTAATGGACCACAGACTTATGTAGTAAGGCTGAAACTGGGGGGTAGGTGGGGAAACTCTCACAGGTGCAGCGGGGAGCAGAAAGTGGTCATCAAAAAGCCTCACTACCACTGCTGCACTTTCTGCCATCTTGCAGGCTAAGAAAACCCAGAAATTGCTTCAACTCATGCCAGTCCTACCCCACGTGTACAAGCAGTGCCCCATCTCGCTCCTTCAAGTCCTGCACAGGGCATGCGAATACCTTTCTGGCGTTGTCTGCATCGGATGCGCTGTCTTTAGAGGTCCTGTTATCATCTGCAGGAAACATAGCTGCCTGTTCTGCTCCATGATCATCCTCCTCTTCCAACTCATCAGAGTCTTCCTCTTCAGAGTCTACATCTATGCTCTCCCCGTTCACATGAGGGCTGGCATCACCCAGGTCCTTTTCGCTCTGAAAGTCATCCAAGCACATGAGCCACAGAGACAACATCAATTCATAGGACAGAGCAGCTGAATCCACCCCAGACCGCCTCTGTGCTAGGAGCCTTAAAGCTGCCAGGGGAAAGCTGGCTGTATTTCCCTCCAGAGCTCATCAGTGCTGCCAGCAAAGTCAGCCTGAGAGCCTGCCATGTGTCACCTAACCCCGTCAGTCTGGGGACCAAGGAGCCACGAGGAGTCATTCCAGACTCACGTGGCTGTACGAGGCAATAAGGGGAGGAGGGCTGCTGGGCAGGAGCCGTCAGACAGAACCCTGAAGTCCAACTCAAACATGAAAGGGCATGTTTGAAGGTCTCTAAGGGAATGGAAAGGGAAGATAAATCATAGAGGGGTTTTCACACCACTCCATGAAAGCCTAGCACTGTCCTCCTTGAATTTGAAGAACAAAACTTCAGGGCATGGGTTGCAGCAAAAGCAGAATTTGATCAGGAGTGAGTCCCTGTTTAAACCTTTTCAAGTAACCAGTTGTTTTGCTGTACAGCCTCAAGCAGCAACACTATACAGTGTTACCTTGAGGACACTGAAACAGAAAAGTTACCACGTGGGGTATGCTTGAAATTTCTCCACAGTTCCACAGGACTCATAGGACAGAAGGGGAACATCCACTTGAAAACGTCCGTTTAAGAGCTGGTATCTAACCAGCCACCCTCAAAAAGCCATTTTCAAAGCAGCAAGGCTGCTACGGGCAGGATGCTGTCATCAGAGAGAAGATGTAGGCTCAGAATAGAAGATGGCAACCACAACAAGCCAGCGTGCTCCTGCCTTTACATGGGGTTGGTGTGCCAGGATAAGGGACACACATGGTGACAACAAACAGGTCCAGTGGGCTCAGCGCTCCCCTTACCTTGGCACCCGCTGAGGAATGAGTTATGCTCTTAAACATCTCAATCATTGTTCTCTGTTTTAACACTTTGGTCTTTTTCTTGGGAACCAGGCTATAGGTTCCCATTCTCCGTTTTTTCTTCCGAGATACTGCAGCAGCTGGAAGAAAGAAGCAAAAGAAACCCAAAGTTTGCTCAGGAATGAAAAGAGTAAAGGATAGAGAGTAGAGGCGGAGAGATGGGGGGAGATCGCATCTGAGGGCACGATCTGAGAAAAAGGCTTTCCCCTCCCACTAATTTATTTACAAGTCAACCAAAAGATGACACACATATGTGCAAACAAAGAGCTTTCTGCCAGTGCTGCAAACCCACCCAAATTCTGAGTATCCTCGCCACACTCCTTCTGGCCCCTCCATCACCATACACAATATCAAATCCTTAAATTAGCCTGCGTTTGGCAGTACTGCTGTGCTGTAGGAGGCTGAATAGAATCCAACTTGCTCAAATAGATACTGCAACGCTAATAATACTGACTTACAACGAAAGCAATTGTACAATAACTGAAGAACACACAAGGAAAAGGTACCTGAAATAAAAAGCTGTTTGCCATTTAACCTCATTTCACACCTACTATGGAAGTTTGTTTGATTCCTTTCACTACTTTGATTGGGTCTTAATTTGTTAAGTCTCCCTCCTGGCCTTCTAATCAAATCAGTCATCACACTTCACTGCCTGATGCTGTCTTTGGTGAATACACATCAGAAGGACGCTTAGTACGGGCTCTTTTAAGAATAGCATACAGCAGGGAACAGCCAGCTTCAGTACCAGTATTATCGTTTGCAACTGCACAGCCTGTTCCTTGAAAGCATTTCCTCATCTCCCACTATGATGAAATTTCACCAAAAATCTATGAAGAGACCTCTCAAAAGAATGCTGTTAACCCAATTAATTTTATTTATAAGGCTGTAGTTCACAGTAAGCAGTTGTTGCAGTGATATACAAAACCCTTCAGACCTGACAGAAACATCTTCAGAGTGTCACAAGGGAAGATGGGATGAAAGGGTCTCCTCTAACAAAAACCTTTAGCAGAAGAGAGATCCTTGGTGTGGTGGTGCCTGACAGAGCAGCATGCCTGCCTGCCCACGCCACCTGGGAGGGACCTGCACCCCACGAAACAAGGCAGCGCAGGAAGGACTGCATGGCAGGTGCTCCCCGTGGAGCAGAAAACTGGTGGACCTCACTTGGGAGGCTGCTGTAACAGGGGACCACAAGAACATGCCCTGTACAACACCCAGAGGTGAGCAGAAGGGAGTCCAGAGGACACAAGCATCGCACTTGCAGTGCAACAGCCACAGAGAAGCAGCCAGATGAAACGGCCTCTGCCAAACGAGGTCTGTGGCAGCAGCCCTACTGATGCCAGCAGGAAAGGAAACCCTGAAGGACATTCAGTGGGAAAAAGGTACTAACAGAGGTTTCAGTTAACCAGGTTAACCTGCCTCATCTCCCACTCAGCCACACATACACACAGCTTTGGGAGGTGGGTGCTGCTAAGGGCTTTAACTCTCTCCTTTTTACCTGTCTGCGACTTCGTGGTGGCCACATAGCTCTGGTTCTGAGGTAGTGACTGGTGAAGGCCCGGGAGAGAGGGCAACGGCAACGGCTTCCCAAACTCCAGGATGTTTTTGTTGCCTTCCTCCTTGGATTCTTTTTGATCTCTGCTGTCTCTCCCATCTTTGGGGTCTTTACTTGCATGCTGGAAAACAAAACGCCAGTTAAATTGCGTCTCTGCATTTTAAAAAAAATAATATAATATCAGAAAATAAACTGAATTCCTTTTTCTCAAGCATAATCACTTTCATTTGAAGATGGGACCATGCATTCAGAGCAAACGCACATAGCCCCTGCTCTGGCACATAATGGTACTTTGCCTAAACACTGCAAAACACTCCCAGCCTGCTGCCCCCTCGCTTGGTGAAGGCTGCTGCCTTTGAAGGTGAAAGGCTGCCTCGCAAAGGCACAGCAGCAGAGCCAGAGCAACTGCAGATAATGAAAAGGATCAGACACTATTTACACAGGCGTTTGGTTGGCTCTGGAGAAGACGGACAAATGCAACAAATAACATCTATTCCCTGAAACACTCCCCAAGCGCGGCTGTCACATCAAGCATTCACAAGAACAGTCTCGCAGAGATGTTTTGGAAGAGCAGGCAGCAACGGGAAAGCGTCCTTCCTTTTGGACAGCATTTGGCACAATCGAATCTTAGCAAAGGCTCCCACCTCTAGCCTAGCATACAACAAAACACGGGCAAAGAAGACATTTGCTTGACGTTGCAGGTTCATGCCACTGCCGCAGCACAGACCTGCCCAAGCTTAGTTTAAAGCAGGCACTCCTGACCTAGCTTCTGCATCACCAGAGCAAGCTACAAGCTCCTACTGAAAACCAAGAGAATTCTGTAGTTGCCACTGCCCTGCCTGTCACTGGGGCCAGGCTCCCAGGTGCCAAGGCAGCTTGCACCCGCTCTGACTTGAGCTTGCACTTAAGGCAAAGTTTCATCCAGCATCTTTGGTCAGGAAAGCAGGGTTCCTACGGCTCCACGTCCCACAGTGCTGCACCTTTGGCAGCAACCACTGTATTAACAGAGCGTGGGGTAAATGCTGCCACTCTGACTTGACATTTTACACTGGATTTGCCCCTCTTATGTATTTAACAGATGACCTAGCTGCATCCACGCCTCTCCATACATCTGTCCACTCAGCTGTCAGGTAGGAGGCAGGTTTGGCAAAGATGCTCCAGCAAACCAAAAGCACAGTTAGCAGATCATGAGGTCTGCAGTGGCAATGTTTTAGTGCTGCTCCGTTTGCAGGAAAATACTTCCTACGGGACTTCTGAAGCAACAGCTGAAATACCAAAACAGAAGAGAGGAATCCAAGCGAAAGAAAGAAAGGAATAAAAAGAAGCAAGCAATAAAAACACTCTTTAAAGTCCAGGTTCAGATAGGCACTCCCAGACACTGCTTTCAAGTGATGTGACCTTGTGAACAAATGGGGAAGAGACTGATTCTCGTAATTACGGCTCTGCCATGTGCACACTGCTGGCAGAAAGCAAGGACTCGGTCACAGACAAAAAAGCCATAATGATAATCAGAAATGACCTGCATAAAAAGGCCATCAAACTGCCAATGAGTCCTGCATCAAGCCCATAACTTATGGCTGAATTGCCACATCTTTTCTTAAAAGGCATCTAGTCTTGGATTAACAATTTCAAAGATGACAAATCTACCATATCCTTTGATATGTTGTTCCAATGCTTAATTGCTCTCGCTGTCAAATAATTAAATGCATTATGCTTTTTCAACTAAATTAAAAAGCCCTGTATCATCAGAAACTCTCACTCCAAGCAGATACTTATAGACTATGACCAACTTTCTTTAAAAAAAAAAACCACCCAACTTTCTCTTCAATAAGTTAACTAGAACGACCAAATTAAGTGTCCATAGGATCATTTTCTGGCCATTGAATCACTTCTGAGACTGCTCCCACTTGTTCTACCCCTTAAAAGTGTACATCAGGAGTGCTGGGCACAGTATACCAATAATAGTCTCAACAATACTATTTATACCTCTTAAAATTCCCCAGTTTACAGATCTAAAGGTTAACGGTAACTCTTGGCTACAGGATTATTCTGAGAATTCCCAAGTCCCCTGGAACATCCACTGCTTTCCATTTTAAACTTGAAATTAGAAAAATGAGCTTGGGAGAGGCAGATCTGACACAGAGCTGCCTGCAACAAGTATAGGCAAGGGCTACACTTTCTTTAAGTGCAGATTCTTGCAACTGGTCTCTGATAAAATGTGCTGTTACTCCAAAACATCAAGAATTCACATTCAGACCATGCCAGATGGTTTGGAAGAACATAATCAAATTTTAAATGAAAAAGTAGTATGTTATTAGCTTGGGGTTTTTCTCTCCCCCTGTAATTACAGTATGGAAATAAATTTAAAATCTTCAATAGGGCTGCTAGACAACTGTTAAATGTGACTTTTTCATGGCAATTCCAGTAAAATAGTTTTTTAAATCAAATTAAGCCTTGTGAGATCTGGATTATTACTTGGAGGCATATGCAGTAATGTTAAAGAACACGAATTCCCGCAGAGAGGTGACCAGATCTCTCAGGAAGCCTGATGGGCATGGGAAGCTGAGCAGGCCAGCAGTAAAACCTACGTATCTCTCACACACAAACGTGTGTGTACATATATATATAAAGACTAAATCTAACGATTACAATAAAAAGGATCAGCAAAGATTTGAAAGCACTTACACTGAGTTTTCTCACCACCTTTCATCACTCTTAGCTAGACAGAAGTTCTATCTTTACTGTTCTGATTAAATTTTACTCTTCCAGCAAGTAAGAGTGTTCAGTGGATGAAACTTTACATTCTTTTCTCATTTCTAATGTCTCTGAGTTCTGCCAGTTCCTTAACTCCAGTCTGTAAGTACAGCCCATCCTGGTCTCCTACACTGCGCCTTTATGCTCTGCTCTATCTGCTCCAAATGTAAACACTCCCAGATTACAGCGATCCACTTAAACACAAAGCTCACAAATCCACCTGCAAGCCCCCAGCACCATCAGAAGACTTCTCAAAAGACTGCACATCCATTTAGCTCCAGCAAGTTCCCTGCTAGGGAAAAGGCTGTCCAAGGAAAACCTCAGGTCAAGGTTTCTCCTGCAGAAGAGGCAGGGCAGGCAGAGCAGCCACCTCCAGCCCTGCCACCCCATGCCCCAGCCCGGGGCTGGTAGGACCCAGCTCTAAGCCACCTCTGTGGGCTACACAGTCACTGGCACAGCTGATGGCAGTTAATGCTCCTTCTTCCAGTTTCATGATGCATGGGTTCCTCCTGCCCTCCCTGTTCCTAGCACAAGCACAGCATCAAGCAGGTACCTGTAAAACTGCTTGCGGCTCAGTATCCATCCAAGTAAACTCTCTCTCCTTGGCTTACAGCCTCTCTTACCTTTTCCCAGCAGAGGACACTCGTGCTGGCAAAGCTCAAAGGGGGTTGCAAACAGCAGGCGCTTCAAAGAACCCAATGGAGCTGATTGTTAGTCAACATCTACACATCCAATCTGCTGTGACAAATCCTAACACGCTCCTGCTTCATTTTCTGAAGATCCAGAGTCCTGTGCTAAAGGTGGAAAATGCAGACCAGCAATGCTGGTGCCTGTACCAGAAGCGACCACGCTGGGAAAACGATGCACAGCTTTCAGTGATCTGTTGGGCATGGACTGCTCTGCTAAGAATACTAACGAGGCACACTTTGAGTTGCCCACATTTTTAACTAAGCAGACTCCTACACCCAGAAATTGGATGAAGATCATCTTCCTTCACTTAAACCAACAAACATTTAAGAGAGCAGAGGTGCTTTCATCTAACACCTACATGGGCTCCACTGCAAACAGCAAAATTAGAAGCAAGACGCACTATTCCTGACCCTTATAAGTAAACTCCACTGCTGTGTGTTATCCTTGTCCAAAACAGCCATGGTCTTTTTCTTTTTTCCCCTATTATATTTAACAGTTAAGCACAGTTTTCATCTCCATTTTTAGAGAAGCACGGTGAGGAGAATCCCATGCAAAGGCAACTTCAATCTGAGCTCCCTGTGTTCGCATGTTGTCCTAACCACCCACATGTGGGCCACTGAAGGCCAAGAAAGGACCAAAAACAATAAAGAAAGAAACCGTGTCACTAACATCTTCATTTCTTGCAGCTTCTCACGTGGTACCAGTTCATTCTATGGAAAAGGCTGTAATGTCACTATTTCATGTTGGGCATTGCAAGGAATAAAGAAGCTGAAGACAGCTATTCCAAGGCTCAGGCCAGCATTTGCAGAGATGTTTGTGTCTGGAAACAGCAAAAATGGGACCACAACTATGTTCGACACCACTGGGAGAAAAATAGTCAAGAAAACTGCTTAGGCTGGGACAAGAACACAGAATTTTACGTGTTCATAAAAATTAAACTCAAGTGCTCTCTACATTTTAATAGGATCAACGATGTTTCTATTATTGGCACAGAAGTCCCCTACAGCAGCAGGGAGAAGTTACTAAAAATGGCAAAAGACAGAATATCCCTTTTTTTTCCCCCCTTCCCAAAAGCAAAAATACAGAATAAACAAACCTTACTAATTAAACCCCACGCTAGTTCGATAGACTGCACCCTGCATTCTTACCACAGCCCAGCAACTAAGAGGTCTTTCTGTTACCAAACCAAGCAAGCTAGGAACAACGGAAGAGAAACCAGACCAGAACTCCATCCGTGTGCTGGTGCAAGGATGCAAGGACACTGGCAAAGGTCCTGCGGGTCCTGCCTTGGAGCAGGGCAGCTTTGACGAGCACCACAGAAGGGCTGCTGCTTGCTCTCGACACCTGAAACCATCTCCAGCTTAGACAGCTGTCTTATTTCTCTTCTTTTAAAGACTTTCATCTCCAGCACAGTACGAGCTTGAAACCAAAGCCAACTAGCCAGGAGGACTAAACTAACTGCCACCGCCACCGGGCATCACAGCAGCTGTCACAGAGCAACCCGCTTCTCTCCATCCATCACGCAGAGGGGTAACGAGATTTGTACCAAGGCGCTGCCTTTGAACAGCACAAAGCAGCAGCTCCCAGGGGTATCTGCCTCTAACAACTGGTGAATGATATTTAAGCAAGAAATATCAGCCTGCTATAAAAAATTTATCACAAGCAGATGACAGTGCCTGTAGGAGCTGTAGTGGTGTTACTCTGCCTTTCCTCCACTGCTGCAGAATTACACTTTTCACTACCGAATTTCAGCACAGCTGCCGGGCGGTCCCGACCACTGCCTAAGCCTTAGCCTGGAGCAATAAACCTGCATGGCTTTGGTCTTCTTCTAGACCAAACAAGCTGCCAGGCTGATTCACCTATTAATGCCCTTTTATCTGCAGATTAACATGCCCATTAGAAGTGGGATTCTGGTGTGACCTGGTTACAATTGCACTAATTTGTGTGCAGTCACATATCTGCATAATATCATAGTGGTTTAGGCTGTCAGGCAGACTGTGCTTAAGCGTAGATGTTCCTAAACCAAGCGCCTAACTTGCATTTAATGGATTTCTGAACCGGCATCGGCATCGTTCAGAGGTGTGGACTCCACTGGGTCAGGGGGTGACACCCCACTCCTCGTCCCTGTGCCCTCCTAGATGGAGCAGCTCCAGAGGAAAGGAGCGTCACACATCAGTCAAAACGAAACCAGGTAACACAAACCAGTTTCCATTGCAAGCGTCCTGACAGAAACAGGTCTGCTGGGGACCTGGGACTGGGACAGTTATTTCTGAGGGCTGTGGTCAGCAGCTGGGGCAGTCACCCTCAGCCAGTGTGGCCATGTCAGCAACACAAGCACAACAAGCTAAATATAAAATTAAAAGTACTGCGCAATATGCATTCATTTTCTACTTTCCTCTGCAGTAAACCCTCTGCTTAGGAAGTCCAGTGGTAGCCTATGGCCTCGTCATGCCATATCCATAGGGGATATTAAACTGTGGCCAAGCTCACAAACATGGACTTTGCACTTTCAGTCCGCCTGTGCACCCCTGGGTCTGGGTCTGGAGAGGGCTCCTCGATGGGTGCACCTTCCAGGTCCAGACAAGCTGACAGCAGCACTTGCAGTCAGATGGAGACTCTATCTCACTAAGCCCTGTACTCTTAATTTTATTTTTTCCCCCCCTCAAGGAGACAGTATCTCCATCACCATTTGAGTTTTCTGCATATTAGAAGGTCTTAGCCTGCTGAGCAATTCCAGATGCTTGCAAACCACCAACTGCCACCTGCCTGGCCCCCAGAGATGAACACAAGATGTTCTTAAGCCAGGAGCTCCTGCAGAGCATCCCACAGACCTCCTCAGCACATTGCTGCAGTACTGCCGGGCACTGACATGGAAAACAATACTTTACAGCAACAGCAACACCTGTGTGCACACAGAAAGAAAGCAGTTTGCCAGTCCTGGAGTCAGATATTTAGTGGCAATGCTGCTTAAAGGTATAGTTTGATGCATACTGGTAGAAACACCAACATAGGCAATGTGTGTCCTGCTCCAAGCTCCTCCTTCCTTCCTTCCCAGGCTTTGTCACCCCCAGTTAAATTGGTACTCTACATTTTGGGTTCACACTGCAAATCAGGCTGAGAGATTAATGTCACAGATTTCTGCACTATTTCTTCTGACAGTTCAGTTCCCCTGACCCAGTCCTCTGCACAGCATAAAAAAATACCACCACAGATACACACCTCAAACTACAGCCTCGTGGTCACCAAGTAATGAACGGAAACATAAATTGGAATTCCCAATTCAGCCACCTGCTCTTCCTATCTCAAGAGATAACTATGGGATGCTTTCACTACCTTTACCATCCTTTATCCCTTCCAGACACGCCTTAGTGACATTAAGCTCAGAAACTGGAGTTTCTAAGCAGGAGGGGCCTTCTCCAAGCACAGGACACACACACACGCATACACGTGCCTTTCAGTCTGTTGCCTGGCCCTGGAAACCTTTGAGTTCTTAATGGGATTGTAAATGAATGGGGAAGGAAAGAGATTATTCCAAAAGGTGCAAAGCTGGTGTTACTGCACTATTCAGAAGGGGAGCAGAAATGATGCTGTCAACTACTCTTCTGAGGTCTCTGTTCAAAAAACACCTTAACATGCAACAATATCAATTAAAACTGTCACCTGTTTCAGATTCAGCTTCGATCCCAATTCAGGAAGCAAATCCTAGACAGAGAAAAAGCTGGTTAAATTTGTGAGAAAATTATTTTCTTCCCTTCAAAGACCAATCCACATGTGCAGGAAAAGGCTACCAAGGTCCCCTGACAGCTATTGGATTACAGAAAATAACTTTTTGGCCCCAGTGGGTTTCTGCAGGAGCCAGGGGGAACAAATGTTTACACTCTGCAGGCAACAAAATACCTTCCTCCCCTCCTTCTCCAGGCAGCACAGGTCAGCAAGAACAGTCTACCAAGAAAACAACAATGCTTTAAAAAATATTAGCAGAGAAAACTACTGTGTACTGTAACGTCACTTTCTGAGTTATTTCCACAATTTATTTCCTGGAATACAGCACCTGCTATGGCGGTGTTTTTGAACGGGAAAAAGCATGAACGTGGAGGCTGGTGCACGAAAAGTTACTGCAGTGCTGTGCTGCCGAGCCTCTTACAAGCAGCTCAACAGAGAAATCATCAGGACAGAAAAATGACAACTAGCAAGGACTCTGCTGCTCAAAAGAAAATAGCATGTAAATTCGAAAGACAATGGGGAAAAATTAGGTAGTAATTATCAGACAGGCTGAACAAAACAGCTGTTTCATTGTCTTGCAGACATGAGATCAAATCTTGGGTTCACATTCAGATGCAAAGGCTTGAGCAGAGCACATGGGAACAGCCTCTTCTTACCACCCTCCCCGAGAATTTTGTTTCTCTCCCTATTTTAAGCCCCAGGTCAATGGCCAGAGGTGCTGAGGACAGGCTATGAGCTCTCGAGAGTGGCCCAACAACTGCATGGTTCGGGTTTTGAAGCCACTGTTACCGTGTGAGCAAGTAACGATGAACAGCACCATCGCAGCCACTCAAGTACCGGCGCGCTGCAAGCCTTCCCAGATGCGGCACGCAGCTTTCTAGAGACAAACCTTGAAGCCCAAGGGGTTGTGCAAAAATATTCTTTTGATGTATCATCAAATATGAATGAGGAAAACACTCCCTCCTAACCTCGCACTCATCTTTTAGAAGGGAATTGCCTCTTTCAATTGCTCAGCCCCAAGGGATCTCTCCCTGTCAAATTCCACAAGGGTCTGGGGGTTTGCCCGGCCTAATTTAAGCGCACAACAGGCTGCTGGAGGAAAGCTGCGAGGCAGTTTTGGTCACAAAGCCTTGTTTGGGTAAGAGACAGCCTCATGCGAGATTTTCATCAGGCTGCGTGTACTGCATCTGGGCTTCCCTGCCTGCTAGCCAGAAAACACAGCAGGGGGGCAAGAGCGAGAGAAACGAAACGCAATCAGGGGAAGACAGAGGGGAAATCAGCGGTTTAGGAGAATGGTTGAGAAATCATGGCAGGCGTGGTTTCTGCCCTACTACTGAAGCTGGGCGCCCACGAGGTTTATAATCTTGATGTGCTCTTTGGACTCCCACCTGCTTCCGGAGGTACAGGTGGCACCACAGCCTAGGGCACCTTTCCCCATCTGTGGCTGGCTAGGTGCCACCCATCTTTTTTTTTTCTTCTCCCTTCCCCTACTCCAAACCACAGCGATTCACAGCTTTGAGACCTTCACCCCTTGTATCATTGCTGTGCTGCAACACGTGGGTGACATCTGAGGATCACTTTGCATGTGCTGGGCCATGATATGCTGGTAGCCAACGGCAATCCATTGCACCAACCCTTACAAAGCTGCAGCAGCTTCCCATTTATTTCTGGGCATGACTCACATTGCCAAGCAGGGCTCGTAATCCTTTCCCAGGTGCAGGATACCTAAAGGCCAGTCTGTCTCCATCATTAGCACAATGAGAGGATCTAGCTCACTGCAGCTAAATATAAAGCGTCACAGGGCTGGAGACCAAGTGCTCATAGTGGAGATCTGCCTGTTCCAGCACCTATTCCCTACCTTTGGCAAAAGAGCCAAAAAGTAACCAAAAGAACCAAACTTGGCCAGTGACAAAGGCCCGTTTCTGTTCACCCTGCTATAACATTAACACACCAGATGACTTCACATCTCCTTTTGCCTCCTAGAAAAAAGGCAGAACTCTGTTTAAGCGATGGTAAATCCACCCCTAAGCATTCTGGAGTGAAGATTTCTGAACAAGTTGCATTACTGCAGGCAACATAAAGAGAGAGAGAAAACATCGTCCGGTTTACCACTATAACAATATGGCAATGCAATCAAGTTGCCTAACGTATCAGTTTCTTGACAGCTTCCAAGCTTAGGAGAAGCCTCAAGTTAACATACTATGCTTAATTTCCTTTGGGTCAAACTTGTAAGAAATCTAATTTGTTTCACAAGCAGCTTTGGATTTCAGCTGACGGCTGATGAGCAATACAGCCAAGAGAGAAAGGCCATTTAGTGTCTCACATAAATCTGTTGGAGAAGGTAATTGATCAATTACATATTTAGAAACACACTGAGGAAGAGGGCTGATGGTGGCCATGTGACTGTTTTAACACCTCTGTCTCTCTGTAGCAAGAGAGGAAAAATATAAAAATAAAATATATACATTAAAAAAATAATCAATCCACTCAGCGGGACACCTCCAAACTGCAGGTGTTCCCAATGCAGCGAGGTATCCCTCTCACACGCGCAAAGCAAGCCAAGAGCAATCGCAGCAGCAGCAGCAGCCGCCCATATACATTACCAGGCTAGGGGTGGGTTTAGGCATTGTCTTCCGTGCTCTGTGGACCTTGACTTCAGCGTTAGCAGCGGTGGCCTTTTTAGCATCCATGTCCTTACTGCCCTCCCCGAGCTTGGCTGGCATCGTGGCTTGCATCTGAGAAAAGGAGCCCACAGTTCTCCCTTTGCTTGCTCCTCCTGGAAGGGTTTTTGCAGCATGGCCGGTGAGAGAAGCAAAGGTGCTGGTAGTCCTTAGAGGTTGCTCCTGTGCCATCTGCTTGGTTAGAATATATCCATTGCTCCCTGTTACAGAAGTCTGTGTGAAGTCATTAGCTTTCATATGGTTTTGCTTCCCAGTCTCGCCATCTCGTTCAGAAATGCCATTTTCTGCTATCCTATTTAATTTAGTACTAGAGTCCTGCTGGCTCACTTTCGTATTGTCCTGAGTGTTTTTAGCTGGGTTTGGGTGGCTACCAGCTTCACTGTGCTCACAGGAACCGTTGGTTTCACCGTCTACTGCCATTTTTGGTTCCCCTGCTTGCTTTTCTGTAGCACTTTCATCTGCAGCCATGGCATTAAACCCTGGAGAAAGAGGGAGGGTAAGCAGGAAGAGAGGAGGAAGAAAAGGGTCACAAGCAGTATCAAAACTCCAAAAAAGAAGGTACAGCTACTTACAGTGGCTAACGAAGAGCAAACCTCTCCTCCAGAACACTGCTTGCTCTATACATAAATATATATACACATGTATATCTCCATTTAGATTGCTTACCTACCTGACTGGCTTGCCTGGATCCTCAGATGGTGAAAATTGGGGTGGGTGGCTCAGTTGAAAGCAGTGCACTCATTCTCACTTGCCTCAGCTGCAGATGTGGCCATTTATTCCCCAACTATGGATTTTTCAAGGTAAATATTATCTTTAGCTTTTCCAGTAACTACATTTATTGGACCATATGTCAACACCTCGCATGTCAAACAAAAGGCTGCCCCATCTTGCATTCAGGTCTCTGGCAAAGCTCTTCACGATGCCAGACTGAGACAAGAAAAGCTTGCTGGTGGGGCTGTACCGGTGAGCTTTTGTGGCACAGACACTGCTGAGCAGCCAAATGCCTACATCAGGGCTCTGCCACTACATGAAACATCGCAAGGAATAACCCCCTGGCAATCACAGCTCTCCTGGCAATGTTGTCCACTGGAGACTGGCTCTTGTGCTGGGATGAAGCAGCACAGGAGCAGGATTCACAGTGTCATTTCAGAGGCAACAGCCAGAGGAAAGACAGGAATGAAGCATGTTAAATGCAATTCTAGACTAAAATAATTACATGATTCAAATGCAGCTTGACAGACTAAAAGCTCATGCACAGATAAAACAGGAGTGTCCATGTAAAAAGATTGGGTTTTTTCCTCCTTTCCAAACATCCTCCCCCGTCAATGAATTTGTCCCATCAGAGATTTCAGACCTGAGCTGAAAAAAACCCAAGTACAAATGCCATGCACTTGCAGAAAGGTTTCCAACATGACAAACTAGCAGCTCCCCAGGCAACCAGGAGTGATAACAATTCACTGGCATGATCAGTAAAATGATTAAATCAACCTGCTGTTAGGGATTCCTTGTATTGTTTTCCTTCCAGAGGCCAGACAGTTATGAAAAGCATCACAAGAAGTACCAGCGAAAGCTCTGTCCGAGTGGGCTGTCAAAGCAGGTAGGACTGATTTACAACCAGCTCAAACCAAAGCAGTTTTCACCTACAGTATTCAGAAGGAGCCGGAGTCAAACCAACAGACAACTCTGCAAGCCAGACCAGCACGCTGGGTATCAGCATCTCATTTCACGCTGCTCCCGAAGCCCAAACACTCAAGGAAAACAACACTCTGAGTGTCTCTGCTGACCAGGCAAAAACCTGATGCAAGGCTAAAGCATGAAGAAGATCCAAATCCTGAATCCCAGGATGTCAAGTCCAATATACCTGGGCTGACTGTTCAAAGCCAAGTTCTGCAGGGCTTTGCTGCATGCCCCTAAGCACAGGCAGCTCAGTGCAAAGGTCTGCAGAGAGGAGAAGCAGCACTGCACAGCTCACCAGAACTGCTCTTCCCAAAAAAGCACCAAATTCCCTCTCCAGTCAGTGGCAATCGGGAAAAAAATCTCTCCCCAACTATTTGAGGGCCTACCCACCTCCCCTCCTTCCTACCCCTTTTCAATGCGTACATTCAGTCCATCTCCTTACCATTGGGTCGACCTAAAAGATACTGATACAGATTTCTGCACAAAAAGCACTTGCAGATCTAGACTCTAAAAGCAATGCATTCCAGTACCTGAAACAACTGTAGTATTCCCCAAACTTCCTGGGTTTGATGTTCATCTGAGATTTAAAGACAAACATTTCCAGCATCAAACTGAAAGCCCCCTTAGAACCAGTCAATACACTTAGACCACCCAATCCAACCTCTGGCCTGAAGCATTCAACACTGAATTCAAACCAGGTTGGTGAGGGTTCTGCCCAGGTGGGTCTCAAAGACCTGCTGCAGCGCCCGACTTGCTCCAGCCTAGTCCTACCCATAAATTATGAGGGGCACAGTCCTAGTCCTGGCTCCATATTTCCAACTGAAAGCCACAGACGCCGGGCACAAAGCATCTTACTGGAAGGCATCTTCAAACCCTGATGAGTGGTAACTACTCCCTGGCATTCAACTCTGGCCGTTTTTCCTGATGAGACACCTGCACTAAGCAGTCCATTCCCCCCAAACTCAGGCTACCCAACCTGTGATTGCCTCCCACATGGAATCTGCTGGCTCAGAGCCTCCAAAAAGAGCTCCAAAGCAAGTTCATCGCTGCTTGCTGGAGCACACACAGTGGGGCAGAGGCAGAAACCCCACCTCCAGTAGGCAGTCACTGACTGGCTTTCCAAGCACGATTCAAAGCCATCGTCTCCATCTGCTGCCCTCTCTGAGCACCCAGACCACCTTCTGTGTACTGAAAGCTCTGATAAGACACACAAGGGTTTGTTTTGGGTAGCAACAACTCTGGGAGAAGATAATGTGCTAAGTTTTTCACTCATTTAACTATTTGCAAAGTCTTGGACAGAGGGAACCAACAACCATGCCCTTATTCTTTCAATCCTTGTTTCTCTTTCCACAACCAGTGTCTTTAAAAGGTTGTGCTGCAGCCATTTAAACAACTGTTTCAGCAAAGTCAGTGCCAGAAGAAAACAAAAAATGAGCTCCCTAACCACAGATGGAGGTTTCTAGTGCTCAGCACTAGGCACCTGGCCGAATGAAGCCTTCAAGATTTGTTGATTTAAATTCTGCGCACTCCCACCACAGCAGTCAAGTAACTGCAGTGGCTGGGTATTAGATAAACTGTAAAAGCAGAGGGCAAGAATTGCTCTATCTGCCACAAAGGTGACCAAACCAAGGTAAATCAGAGCACTGCCCTAGGGGAAAGAATAACTGCATTACTCCAGAAAACGTCACAGACTTTATGAAAAATCTATGAAGCTAAAATTAAAATCCCACATACGGTTTCCCACACACACACACTCTTATTAAGTGTGCAAAATGCAATCTGGTTGACTGTGGAAGTGCCATCAATTCCCTATAAACAGGCACCAGACATCCAAATCTGTATGACTAGAGATTTGACAAAAGAAAAGATAGGAAATATCATAGTCCCTGAAGTTGTGCAGAACTGCAGAACTTCACAGCAGTTGTCAGGGGTATGGTTTTGATTTAACAGGATTATGCACCCACTCTGCCCTGCCATAGATGACTGCTCACATTGCAGGGCAAAGCAAGGTCCCAGGGCTTCCAGCTCCAGCCCCAAACATCTGTGCTGCCACCGCTCAGCAAGCAGTGAAATCCGTCATGGGGTGTTACAATTTGGTGCCTAACGGTCACGCATCCACACGACAAAAACTATTATGGCAACTGTCGTCACACGGCTCGCTGGCTGGCGAGAGTCAGCGGAGGCCAGTGGGAATGGGAAAAGAGACCATGTCCCTCTCCAGCCTGCAATGAGTCTGAAGCACCGCAGGCAGGGCTGTCCTGAGCTGCTGCTTCCTTTGGGGAATGATCATGTCCATCCTCCTGCTCCCTTTTCTGGCAGCACTAAAAAAAAAATCATAAATAGTTTGAAACGGCGCTGTTTTCTACAGACTGAGCTCCTGCACAGCACAGGGCTCCTGCGAGAAGCACCACAGCCAACCCACCCACCGCAGGAGCTTGTCATCCCAGGGCTCTACCTGGACACTGAACAGAAGAGACCCCATGAAGAACTGGTTTATGTCAGGAGCTACACTGCTTACTAAGATGTGGTAACCCAAGTAAGCTAGTCTGGCTTTCAAAACCAAAATACTTGGTCTGGTAACAGGAAAACAGGAGTTGCCATCGCAGGCTAGGCTCCTGCTCCACTTGCCATGATGCTCTGCCGCTAACTCCATGCTCCATCCTTGTGTCACAGGACACGTCTGCAAGTCTGACCACATTCAACAAGTCTAAGGTACACTAAGTACACATTTACAAGCATTGCTGAATAGACACAATTCAATATATATTTACACTTTTGCTGAAAAATGGCCTATAGATGGGGATGAGAACACAAACTAGAGATAGCAGGAACATCACAATGGAGAAATACTGAATAAAACAGCCTATCGAAGCTCTTCAACAGCACCAGACAGCTAAAGAAACACTTGTTCCTGATGTGACCTTTACATCTCCCCTTTTTCATTGTTAAAAAAAGGTTTCACTGCAAACCTGCAAAATCTTGGCTTCAAATACACCTTGTGGCAACAAGTTCTCTTCTTGAAAATGCTGTTCAACAGCTTTTCTGCTCTTGCGCTGCAAGTGCAAGTGAATAAAAACCTAAAATTGGTATTTCTCTAAACTTTACAACTTGACAGCATCAATTCCTTCCAAGTACACCAAAATGACACTTCCTCCATATTCACTTTTCACTCCAACTCACTCACTGTTCTTTCATCTACCACCATTCTTTCTTTAATAAAAAAAAAAAAAAAAGGTAGAAAGATATAGCCTATGTCCACAGAAGTGTAACCTCATTTACTAGAAGCGTCCCAGTATTTTCAGAGCTCCCTTGAGCATCCCCTATGCCATATGCAGCAGTAGCAGCTCGTCACATTGACCACAATGCTGCCTGCATCCCGATTCAAGCATTTGGTACTAATTTAAAATCCAGCAATGTGTAGGACAGGTAATTTGCTCAAGAGATTTACTTTCTGTTATGGTGCCTGTTCTCCCCGGCTGCAACCAACTTCAGTAAAGGTGTGTTATTTAGGAGCTTGACTGCATTTTAGTAACACAAAGAATTTAAGACTCAGAAAGTCATGCAGATCATCATCCCTGCAACTCCACGTGGCAAAGAATAATCAGGAATATATTTAAATCACTCCTCTGAATTAACAACTCATTGAGAGCAATGCAGAGTTCCCAGCCCTCCCACCTCTCCCCAGGCTCAAGCAGACCCTCTGCAGAAGTTTCAGTCTTCAGCTTTCTTAATATCACAGTCATTCAAAACTGAACTGACATTCCCATGAAGAGAACAGAATCCTATGAAAGTTGGGGAGAAGCTAAGTCAGAAAGGATGAGGACACCTCACCTAATTTTAGGTGCCTAAAAGGTATCTCAAACACCAGGGTGCCCTAAGCCACTGTTCCAACCAACGGAGAGAAGGTGACAGTGCCAAAAAAGCACGGTCTGACTTCAGGCATCTATCTTCGGATAAACTAATCACCACTGGACATGCCTATCACGTAGAAGCAGAAATGAGCTGGGCTAGTTCAGAATTATCATAACTTCAAAAAACCCCTAAATTAGGCAAAATGAAACCCACCTCTGCTCTCCTACCCCAGACTCCTGCAGTGCAGGTTCTTCTCCACCGCCTTTGCCTGTAAGGTTTCCAGCCCTTTCAGCAGAGCCAGACCTGGCTCCCGTCCTGCCCCGGAGCTTGCCGGAGCTCGCTCCAGCCTGCCAGAACCTGCCCAAGGCACAGCCTGTCTAACAGATGCGCTGCCGTCCCCACCAGCCATCCCAGCCACAGCCAGAGGGAACCGAATCGCCTCTGCGGAGACCAAAGGGGATGAGTAGCCACCAGAAACTTTCCATATTCAGACAGCCAGATGATCAGCTCAAAACCGTGTCTTACTTTGAGAATGCTCTAGTCTTAAAATGTTTTGTTTTTTTTCAAATTCAGATCTCGCTGCTCAATGAGACAAAGTAAGAAAAATACGCAATCATTATGAGCCCTTATGCAAAGGCCAAAATGCAATCATGACTAGTCTGAGGGGGAAAAAAATAAAAAAAGAAAGAAAAAAACTATCCTACAAGCAAATGCACTAACATCTGATCTGGAACTTTTACATGTTTTTCTGAACATCTCGGTAGAGGCGAGACACCCTGCTGCCCACGTTTTGCACAGTATTTTCCATGCATTTCAAGTGCCCCAGCACGGAGCACAGGGCAACTCAGCACAGCCATGAGCCTTCAGCCGCTGCAGGAGAAACGTCAAACTCTGAACTAAGCAAAGACAGAGCTTAAATGAAAAGCTCAAAATTCTGAAGTGCCGTACAAGTACTACATACATGTCTATTTATATATATATATATATATGCATATTCCATGTATGTTTTACCTTAAGCACTGTGCAGACGATCTTTAAAACACCTCAGATACCAACGTCATTTATTGAATACCCAACTATCCTGCTGGATGAACTTTTAAAAGTAAGATATGCACCTGCTTATAATTCTTGTGTTGCAACAGTTCCCTCCGCCCTTCTTCCTCCAAGTCAAATAAATAAATAAATAAATAAAATTCTCAAGGAGAGAGAAGCCCAGCTGACACAAAAAGGACTCCAAAGAGATGGGGGCTGAAACCACACAGACTAAAGAGGATGGGTGGCTGGAGATCCCGTATCCATTGGAAAGGAAAGCACCACCTCTATCACTGAAGCCAAAAAGCAGAGCATTTTGAAGCCAA
>JAVJGI010000065.1:9505312-9519600 GCA_035590275.1 Ibycter americanus | reverse complement strand
TGGAGATCCCGTATCCATTGGAAAGGAAAGCACCACCTCTATCACTGAAGCCAAAAAGCAGAGCATTTTGAAGCCAAAAAGCAGAGCATTTTGAAGCCAAGAAATGAACAGAATTATGTTTTCAGGGCAAAATTCCTCTCTGGGGTGAGTTACTGATGTTCTCTTCTTCCCCCCACCCCCACTCCTTTAAATCCGTGAAGGCAGGTGATATCCATACAAGAGCCTGCCTTGTATTTCCAAAACACAAGTGCCACTCCTCCCAGTGCCCTGGAGCACTGTCACCCTGTGGCAGTATCACTGCTTCCCATCTCCTCAGACACACTGAGAGTCAAAACAGGAAAAGAAAAGTTAAAAAAAAAGACAAAAGAAAAAAGAACAACTTCTGTTGTGAATGCTCAGTACTGCGATTACACAGGCTGGGTAAATGGGATTCGGCATCTCGCTGGTGGGCTGCCTGTGAATACCGGCAGGGACTCAAAGCAGTTTAACAGCCTGCGTGAAATTAATTCGTTCCTTTGCCATGGGATCAGGTCCACAGTGTTACAGCACTGACCACAGGGCCTTGAGCCCATCTCTGACTGGGATGCTCCCGCTCTGGGGCTGCCGGAGCTTGAGGCTCCAAGCATGTTCCTTCTGCTGCTGCAGCCCGTCTGCTGCGGGGCACAGCCTCCCCTGGAGCACGGGTCTTGAACACCGAGAGCACCTGGGTGCACATCTGGGTGAACATTTAAAATACCTAAGCATCATTTTGCTCGTCTGGGCTCCTGGCTGTCAGTCTCAGCCAGGGATCCAAGTGCTGAGTATGCTGAGGTGAGGAGATTATTCTTTTTCTCCTTTTAAAGCGGCCATCCCTGCACCTGGGAATGCAAAGGTTGCAGCTGCTCAGTGGAAAGCAACACTTCCCTCACTCACGGCAGCTTCCTATCTGCAGTAAGAGGGAGAAAAAGAAATACACACACCAGAGAGAGGGGGGGATGGGGCGCCTCCAGGAATTTAAACCCCTGACACTTTCTAAAAGTAATTTTATTTGAGAGCAAAGTGACTGTGCACGTCTCATCCAGCACTACGCTCCAGCACCGTGGCTCTTGTAAAACAGCTGCCTCGGGTGAAGTCTCAGAACGCTGAGGCTAATGGAGAACTTCGTTACCAACTCCCCTTCCTGCTCCTTCATGCCGCTGCTTTAGTGGAACTTTCCACCTCTGGGGCTGGGGAATCAGAAAAAGATCAGTTTGTCTTGAAAGGTCAAGTGAGATGCAGCACAGGGTTAGGAGCTATGTACATTAGGAGGAGAACTGAAATCACTTGTAATTCTCGCAAAGAAACCACTTTTTAATTAGTTTCTCTCTGAGTCAGACTAAAGACAATATGGCCTAATAAAACATGAGAGCAACTTTTTTCTGCTCATCTCTTCCATCTCCCTGTCAAAGGGAAAGATGGACCTAAACCCACACCCACATGTAAAACTGAACTGGAACATTTCCCCACAACTGAACTGGAACATTTCCCCACAACTGAACTGGAACATCTCCCCACAGACAACAAAACAGTTCCATCCATAGCTTTTTTTTTTTCTATCTCTATTGAGCAATTTTACACAGAAGGGGACACTGAGTCTAGCGCGCAGCTTACACTGGGCTTTACATGGGCTGGGACTCAACTCCAGAACTGGAAATGAAAGTGCTGGGAACACGCAAAGATCTTGTTTCTACAGATATATGGTGAATTTATAGTTCAATTATTTCTCTTCATCGGTGCCAGGATGAAGCCAGAAGAGGACATCCCACCTGGTAACAACACTGCATTTCTGCAGTACCTTGCACTGGCAGAACAAAGAGCAAACCACCACGACTGGCCACCCAAGGCCCTCCGACCTCCAGGCTGCCCCCAGGAGCACCCTCCCAGCTCCCTGCCCCAGCCCATCGCACCGACAACGCTTCCCCTGCGGCAGCAGCTACTGTTGTCACAAATGACAGGCTGGCACGCTGAGGACAACCAAGAAAGACGATGCACTGCTTCAAACCAGCAGATTATAAACTGGGGCAGCTCAGCTATTGCCCTACAAGAGTGCAAGCCTTCCCTGCAACAGGAGATCTTCACAGAGATCTCCAACGTGATGGTGATCATCAGTGGTGGAGTCAGACTGCAGTCGCAGGCACTGCTGCAGTGGTGCTGATGTGCCTTGCTTGCGAGACAGAGCCCTAAATCTCATTCAAGGCTGCAAGCTACCCAAATTTCCCAGCTCATCTTGGACACAGAAAGCACAAGCTGGCACGTAGAGATGTAACTTGTAAAAGGCCATTCAGAGAGGCAGCAGTGGAGCTATGGTATGTGCTAATACACTTCAAATAGGGATCTGATACTGACCTCAGTATCAGTACCCTTCTGAGTCAAGGGGGAGTAAACAGAGGGAAAACCACAATAATTCACACTAAGTCTTTATCCCAAACAGCACCTCTGGTCAGTCTTTGGATCTGCAAGTTCAAGCCCCTGAAAATTTTAGATCCCAGGTTCAATATTGACAAATAACTTGCCAAGGGGATTTTCCCAAACGGAACAAAACCCAAAACAGATCTAGCCTTACGCTGTAGGCCAACGTCGTTGCCTTTAAAGGTCATCTAGCCCAACACCTCTGCAGGGAGCAGGGACATCTTCAACCAGATCAGGTTGCTCAGAGCAATTCAGCTTGGTGTCATCTGCAAACTTGCTGAGGGTGCACTCAATCCTGCTATGTCCTTGATGAAAATATTAAACAGTACTGGTCCCATCCTCCTCGCTAAAGGAAAATGACTGTTCAAGCAAACTGAAATACAGAAATCTCAGACTTCAGGGTGCTTTTCCAGTCCACGCATCCCAGCTCCATATGCTGCCACTCATCACTGAGTCAGGAAACAAGGCTCAAAGAAACTATTTCATGCCATCTTGCAAGTCTGCCGTAATGATTTCATGTTTACGCAATGCTCAAAAATATAAATTCTCTGCCAATACTAAACACTGTTATTAACAGACCTTAGGGACTGCTAATCAAACTGCTATGATGATCACAGCTGGGTAACGAAGGTCAGCGAACAATGCATAGAGCACAACAACCATGCAAACACGCATTGTCTTATACACACGTGGTATGCTTGGGAAGAGAAGGGTACAATCTGAACATTGCCACAAAAATGGAGACTGTGCAGTTCTCCTTTTAGGACCCTTCCTTCCCCTGTAACAGAAATGGACAATAAGCTGAAGTGGTTAGAATTTGAGCACCTTGGGAAGCCTCGAGACCATTCCTGCCCAGGAACAGTTTTCAGCTCCCTTTTGATACACAGCATTTGCTTGAAGTCAAAATCAGTCAAGACATACAGGGAGCAGAAATGTCTCTTCCCAACCTCCTCCTGGATTTTTACCTCCATAGGCTCTTGACGCTTACCTTAGGATCAACCAAGAGCTAAATAAACTAACTTTGTAGTCCTGAGCCAAGCAAGGCAAGGGATCGAAGCGAGAGCCTCCTCTCAGAGTAACACAACCTCCCAATGACACCTCAGGCTTCGTCTCTGGTCTGCCCAGACCAGAGGTCCATATGCAGCCGGCGTCAGCAGCAGCGCTCACACGCTCCCAGTTAATATGCAAGCACTGTGGTCACATCTGATATGGCACTCAATATTTTGCCTGTTCTGAGCTTCACTTTCTAAATAGAGCAGCTTGACAAAAAATTATGCTGGACAGAAGAGCAAGAAAAAGCAATGCTGTCCTCACCACACCTGAATTAAGTCCAAAATTTTGTTTCTAGCTAAGACTAGGTATTTTGATGGGGCTAGTTCAGTGCTTTTCTAATGCTCTGTTAAGGAAAACAGAACAAAAATACATCAGATCCCTGCAGAGCTATGAGATGTAACTAATAAAGGAGTAATAAAGCCATGGAAAGAAAGGAGAGGGGTGAAAGATAAAGGGCGGTGCGTTTTTTTTCCTAATCCCACTGACTCATTTATTAAGCCCTCTGATTTGTGTGCATGCAACTCACAGAGAACTACACAGGAAAGACTTCGTCAAATCAACATGTGCTCTGTATCCTGCAAAGTAAAAGCAAGCAGAAACAATGCAGAAGTCATGAAGCATCCCACAACGGCATGAGGGGTGGAGTGTCTAACCCCACCGGCCATCCTGCAGCAGTTGGTGCCTGATCTGGAGCAACAGAGAAACTCACAGGAGAACAGAAAGTTAACTTTAATAGAGGGAGGAAAAGGGCTAGGTCATCATGTGGCAGGGATCAGAGTTCAGTTAAAACAAGTTACACAGAGGAGGTTCAAAGTAATTCCTTTGTGCTTCACAGCCACACCAAAGCAGAAGTGAAAATTAGATACCGTTCTTTAGGTGGTGGCAATAGATGGACTGAAAAGCAAATTTGCATCTTCTGGGGAAGAGCCCTGTTCAGAATAAACACAGGAGAATGGAGCTACTCTGTTTGTGGGAGCTCAGGGGACAGAACCCATCTCTGAACCCCCAGTTTTGTTCCCATCACATGCCAACCTCACAACAAGGTCTGGCCCTCAACCAAGGCAGACGCTCACCTTCCTCTTTGTTGTTGGTGATATCTTTCAGCAGCTCAGTCTTCATGCAGGCGTCTTTCCTTGTCTCTCCCTTACTCAGCACTGTTCGCTAGGGGTGGGAAGAGAAGGGACAGGGGGTGGGAAAAAAGAAACATCATGGTTTAGCTCAACGTTCATACACACGTTGCATTTAAAAGAAGAGACAATCATGGACACATCCTGTTTACATCACCAGCAAACCTCATTCTGCAAAATAACGCTGCCAGGAAACTGCCACCAAGGCACAGGTCAAAGATAAAAAACGGCAAGGCTCGCCCCAGCTGACAGCCCGTCTCGCCCGAGAAGCAGAGGGACTTCGAGCTGTGCCCTGAGCCGAGACCTCACAGCTCTTTGGTCAAGATGCAGCCAGGCAGATCTTCCCAGCCTAATGTGCTTGGGAATCCAGCTGAACGTGTCTGTAGAGGCGCAGATTAAAACAGTCATGAAAGGCATCTCGAGGAGCTGACCCTTACTCCCCCCAAACTTCTTAGGTTTTGAGTGGGGGAAGGCAGATCTATCAGACCCATCATTTATCAACATTTACAGCCTGAGTATGCTTTTGGTGGTTTGTCTGGAGTTTTTTTGTAGTTCATTCAAAAGTAACATACAAACTGCAAACCATCAGTGAGCTAACTCATCACTCGTAACATCCATGTTTATTACAGTTAATGAGCTCTATTTTTAATTTTATAGAAAGTAATTTTTCTTTTTTCTCCTCTTCATTTTTTGTAAAAAAGGAACACCTGCTCGTCTCCTCTGCCTTTCACACACCTGCAGTCACGTTGCTAGATCAGGTTTGCAGCCTTAATACCTTCCCTTTCTCTTTGCCTTTTGAGGTGGCAAGACAAAAAAAAGAAGCTACCAGAACAAAACAAAAGGAGAAAGGTATTAAAAAACCCCAAACACACAAGAGAAGGGTTCTTTTGACACAGTTTAAGGAGACAAGCTGTTCTGAAAGGTAAAGAAGGCGACTACCTTGCAGAGCTGCCCGCCACTGGGGCCGGGGCCAGGCTGGGTGAAGGGTTCACCGCACACTGCCTGCCTCGCAGGAGAAGAATAAGCCCAGGTCAAGCCAACTGTTGTAGGCCACCACAGAGAGCAGATGGTGCCTGCAGCCATGCAAATCACAAGATTTAAAGCACACTGAGTGATAAAGGGGGAAAAAAAAAAAAAGCAACCTGCCCATCTCCCATAAAACAAGCAAAAGAGATGGGATGCACACAGGCACCCAGTGTAGCAGCTCCAAAACCATCCCCAGCAGTGGCTCGCCCTTCCCCACACCAGTTTCTGTCCGAAGCTAGCAGGGGAGACGAGCTTTGGTGTTGCGATCGCTATTACCAGCCACCCTTGTCATGTTTGTTTCCACGTGAACTCAGCTGCAACGCCAGGTGCCGGCAGGTCCTGCAGCGGGGTCTGCCTTCCCCCCGCCAATTTCAGCAGCCCTCCCACCCCACGCAGCCAGCGAGGGCTCACCCAGCACCAGGTCCCTGGCCCCTTGGTGCCTGCATGACCACCCTGCCCTGCAACCTGAACACCACTACCTGCAAAGCACCACACAGCTGGTGGGAAGGAGAAGACTCGAGGGACACCGGCTGGGCGCAGGTTGGTGGGAAAGCCTGCACCGCCTGCCGAGCCTACCCGCGCGGAGCCGAGGGCACCTTCAAGGATCGCTCCTCCAGCGAGGAGGAAGGTGGTTGTGGGTGGCTGCCTGCCCCCCCAGCGCAAGCAAACAGCAAACACGGCCACGTCTAGATGCTCTCAGCAAGAGGGAACTTGTGCCCCAAGCGCACCACCTGCAGATTTTCAGACACAGACCAAGAAACAAGCTGTAAGCATTTGAAACCTCAGCTCAGCCAACCGATCAGATAGCCTCGAACAGAACATACCTCCACTACACACTGGCCAACAGCTTCCACTGAAAAACAACTATAAAAACACAGCCCAAAGTTTAAACATAGACCAGCTTTTTTTTTTATTTATTTGCTAATCCAATACTACATAACCTTGCTGCAAGCATCTGCTTGTAAACCCTACCTCTCCTCTAGCCGGACTTCTTGTAAACTGGGAATAACTTCATTTTTCTCAGGGACTTATCCTGCTACGAGACTAAGGCAATGAGAGCTGCAGAGAGGAGGGGCTCAAGCACAGCCCCACGGTTCCCACCCATGGCAAGGGGCACCCAGGCCCTCGCCACAGACACTGGCAGCACATAAAGAGCCTCAGTCTGTCTAACAGGGACCAGCTTGTTTTCCCAACCTTTGTTGCAACAAGGAAAGGTCTTGATATTCCTGCTGCAAAACTGACTGATGCTAGAAGCCCCAGGGTTTCCAGCAGGTCATTCTTAGCCATTCCATTCCAAGTTTATTTTATAAGCAGTACCCCCAACTTCACAAAGCATCCACGCTCTCCCTTCCACAGAGGTAGTGCTGCTTGCTCAGCCCATGATGCCTGAAGAAAAGCCACTGCAGGGACCCTGGAGTCAATCAGACCTCGGCTGCTAACAACCACCCTCCCTCCTCGCCGCAATTACCAGAAGCTTGGGGCTGCCCTGGGTCTTGCCCAGCAGCGGCAGCTCTCAAAGCAGAAATTCCAATGCCAAGAGAGAAACCATGGCTTTTTTCCTGTGAGAGTAAAAATGCTGTGTGCCAAGGCAAGGCTGAGCGAGGTGGCACCTGACGGGCTCTCCCAGTTCCTATCTCAGAGACACATCCCTGGCTAGCAGCGGCGGCAGCTTTACAACTTCCATGCCTTGCTCTGAAACAAACATAAACTCAGCATCAAGGTAGAAAATAAAATAATAATTAAAAAAAAAAAAAAAGAAGAAAAAAGCCAACTGTGAATTTTGAAGCATTTTGATCAAAAGGAAGCTACAGGAACCCTCTGCAAAGCACTCGAAGCCTCTTCCCCCCAGGCCAGCGCTCTCCCCTCCTTGCTCCATCACCAGCCAGCAGATGAAGCAGCGGGCACCCAGCACCCAGGGCACCCAGCACCGAAGGCACCCAGCACCAGCCAGGCAACGCTGCCCATTCATTCCCACCAGCCCACAGCTCCACCCAGCCAACTTAGAAGCAACTTCGCCGCAAGTGTCAATACCTCCATTTTTTGTGTGTGTATGTATGTTGGTTGGGGTTTTTTTTTCCCCCCCTCCCCTCCCTTAAATTCAAAGCAAACTTCCCTTTCTGCTCACACTCCCCATGCCCCAATCCGTCGGCTCCCGATTGGCAGGGAAATCCTATACCCACCCTCCCCGCCGAGAAATGTCTGCTCTTGCAGCAGTCCCAACAAAAGCCAACTGCCAAGCACAAGCTGCTTCACAATAAAAGTCTCACTCTCTCCATTATTTTTTTTTTTTCTTCTCCCTCCTTCCCCCCTTTCCCGCAGCCGTCCGCCTCCATTCCCTCGCCGACCCCAGACTGATTATTAACCATCCGTGGCTGGAGAGCCTCCATAACGAGCACACAGCACCAGCAACGAAGCATGATCCCCCCGCCCCAACACTTTTATTTTTAGGTTTCAAGGGGAAGAAAAAAAATTATTCCAACTTAAGAAAGACTGATTAGGTCTTTGAAAGGGCTTTAAAAGCCATGAGGATCCAAGCAGAGGAGCTAGTGCTGGTTTAGTTTTTCCTCTCCACCTCTGTTTACAAGAAAACAGGCTTCCTCTCCTCCATGAGGTCTTTGGAGGGGATGGATGACAGGTCAGACCAGCCAAGGATAGGCTCTGCAGCATTTCCAAACAGACAACGACTAGAAACTACAGTGGTGCCTTTAAAACAAAAAAAAAAAAAAAAAAAGCCCACAAGAAAAAAAAAAAAAGAAGAAGAGAAAAAGAACAAAGCTGGGAAACACAGAAAGAGCTTTCTCAGCCTCCTCCTTGGCATTTTCATCAGCCATCCGGGTGCCCTTCGCGAAGGTCCAAACAGGTTTTATAGTCAAAGACATTACATGCACAGCAGAACTCCAACAGATTGCAGCTTACCAAGCCCAAGAGACCAGTGAGTTACATCATGAACCAGAGCGCTCTCCAGGCAGACCAGGAAGGAGCGGAGGTTGATGTGCTAAGATGTCTACCTTCACCAGGGTCTTTTTTTTTTTTTTTTTTTGTGTTAAAAATCAACCGTCTAGGAACCTGAGGCTTTGCAGCAGCGTTATTCTGCCTGGAGCCATGCAGCTAAAGCAAGTCGATCTGAAAGAGGGCTGGGAGCAGGAGGACCCCTCTGAAACTGCTCGCTCCCATTTGGGGCAGCAGCTGCACCAACACATCTGCCTGCAGAGCCGGTGGGATGGACAGGACTGATCCTGCCCGGCCTGCGAAGCCTCCAGCTAGGAGGTGGACACCAACCCCTCAGAGGTGCCACCAGCAGACATCGCTTCCCACGAGCAGCTGGGGCACGTACCCCAGTGCAGGTCCCCAGTGGGGCCAGGGCGCAGGCAAAGCCCCTGCCAGCCCTTCCACAGGGCACGATTCCACCTCCCGCGCAAGGCAGTGGCCAGGTTTGCAATACACACTGCAGCAAGGCAGAGAGGCAAAGCTCTCAATAAATGATGCAACCGCAGCAGCAGCAGATTCTCATTCACTCTTTTTTCCCTCCCTTCTTCTCCTAAAGAAAAAAACCCCAAAAACAACAAAAACACAACCCAAACCAACTTGCTCATAATAACCTTTGCCTTAAAGAGAAGACAAACATTTTGTAGCTAGCTATGTTGAAAGTAATGATTAAGAAAACACTTGTAGAAAGAGAGTGTTTCTTTTGTAGGCGTGCGAAGGCTGCTCATTTCAGATCTCGGCGCTGCTCAAGTCCTGCTGTGCACGGGCAAGGTCTGGGATCACTGCTCATGGGGACGCTGACCACGGGCCTGTCATTAGAAGCAGCAGAAGCATTTGATCTGGAGAAGGAAGGAAACGTAACCACCAGCATACCTGGCCTACAAAGCAGTCACCAGTCTCAAAGCTCCTTTTTTTTTTTTTTTTTTTTTTAGGTTAAGGCCACTTCCTTGTAAGCCTCGTGCAATCATGTGAACATGGAATTTTATCTGCAGCTCACAAGCAGCACTGCCCTCAGCCTGAAGTTTGTCCCCAAATCAAACTCTTTGCAATTCTTTTGTCTCCTGAATTCCTTTCATCCAGGCTCTCCCTAAAAGAAAAGAAACATTTCCTCCTCGACCCCCATGTCCTCTCTCCTATTCCAGCCGCACAAATCAACTCCCGAAACAGGGGGAAGCATAGAAACGAGGCGCAAGGTCCCTGCATGCAACAGCTGGGGAAAAGGAGACACGTGCATGGAACACAACAGGACTTAAAGTGACTTCTCGGAAGGCAACGCGGTCCACAATGGCGTGCAGGCTTCAGGCAAGGGGGGTTTGCGCAGCCCATGCCCTCCTGGAAAGGGGAGATCCGACTCCCACTCCCTCACCGCCTCCACACTGGGAAGCCTCATACCCATCTAGCTGTGTCCCAGTAGAGTTAAAGCCAGTGCAACTGGTACGTGCAGGCGAGTGTCAATCCAGAGCAGACAAAGGCATCTCCTCCTTCCACGGGCTGAGGTTAGCAAGGAGTACAGCTGCTGCCTGCCTTCTCCTAGCACCCGTGAGGGGAAGGGGGGCAGGGAAGAAAACCCTAAAATGGAGACCAAGATTCATCACTATCTCTAGCAAAAGCAAACCAGCCATTTCAGAAACACCCGGTCCCCAGGAAGGCTCAGCCAGGACAAAACCGTAGCACCAAGAGGAGCCTGGAGCAAGCGGGCTGCAGCAGCCCGGGGCGGAGGAGCTGGAAGGCAGCTTGCCCCCATCGACGGGGCTCAGGCACCTCTTCAGCCTCCCCGCTCCTCTTCCTCCCACCCCCAAATGACGGCAGCCAGCGGAGCAGCTCCCTCGCCCCCTGCCCGCCCCGGCGGCGCCCGGCGGAGGGGCTCCTTGGGGCGGCGGCGGAGGGAAAGCCCTGCATGGGCTTCCCTGGGGACCTGGAGGACCTTGCTCAGCTGCCCACACCACCTCTGTCTGGGGCACCTCCAGCCATCCAGAGGCCAGCAGCAAGACAGCCATGCCTGCGAGCCGGAAAAGCGGATGGGGAAAAGGGGGGAGGAAAAAAAATAATAATAAAAAGAAGAAGAATAAAAAAAATAATAATAAAACTTGCACCCTCGGGCCTGTCCCTCTAATAACTACAGCAAAACCTCACCAAGGCTTTACTCTCCTGGAGGGTGAGAAAGCGACACAGCGCTGCCCAGCACCCGAAGTCCTAGAGGTGGGAGATCCTCACACCCTCTCCTCCATGGCCTACGGGCTTCGTCCCCGGCGTGGGGCCTTTTTTTTCTGCTCTGTCATTAAGAGTGGAGCCTGGTCTTTTCCTTCAATCCCAAGAATTGCACTGAATTAGCTCATCGTTCTGGGCTCACCTCCCCCTGCAGGCTGCTCCCGAGCATGCTCAGCTCGGCCTGGCGCTGCCATTTCATAACGGCATTGTTTACAGACACACACTGACCTGCCATTTTTTGACAGGAGGAGAGGAGCAGGCGTTCGCCTCCCGACCGCTCGCGGCCCCCCAGCCCCTCGCCATAAAAATCCGCTTTGGAGAAGGGAAATTGCAAAAGCAGCAGGCTGTGGGTTTGTGGTGGTGGGTCTGTTGGGGTTTTTTTGTGTTGCCCTTTTTTTTGTTGTTGTTTTTTTGTTTGTTTGTTTTTCCTTTTCCCTCCTTGATTTAGGTCAAAATCCACCTGCTTTTGGGGGGAGAAGTTAACCCCTCTGGGGGCTGGGGAGGGAGCGTGGAGGAGAGGTCTCGCAGAGCTCGATGCAAAATGCCAGCCATGATTTTTAGCTTCTTCGAATCACAACCGTGCTTCGATGTCGCCTAAAAATATAATACCCAGCCCAGTCTGCCATCCTCTGTCAAGCCTTCCTCTGCGAGAAAAAGGGTTGGAAATATGGTATTTCCCTTGAATAAACAAGTTGGCTTAGTCCCAGCACATACAGTTTTCTCCTTTAAATGCAAACCAGAGTATTTTTGCAGGCACACAGGAAAATGAGAGGAGGAGGGGAAAAGTTCCTCATTTAACACCAAGAGCTCCATGAAAAGCCTTGCAAGGTTGCTCCTCAGCCCCTCTCCTTTCCAGTCCTCTCCCTGTCCACGCTGATTGTACTTTACAGGTGAAAGCAGCTCTGACTTATGACGGAGAGAAAATGCCAGAAGAGCTGGAAGTTTCCTCACCCTTGGAACAAGGACAAGTTGTGAAAAGCTTCCTTTGCAAGAGGCACTGTGCTGCTCCGACACAGTATGGCTGCGTTGCAGGGAAGACACTTGCATGTCAGATCTTCTTAACCCCCACTGCCTCAACCCTTCTCCACCACGTCCACCAGCCTTCCCCCTCCTGATGGGGACCAAAGGAAAAAAGATAAATAAATTACCTGGTTTGGGGGAAGCAAACTGCTATGTTGGATCCCAACATATTTTTTGAGAAAGCTCGTTCTACCTTTTTCCCCTGTTTTTTTTTTAAGGATACTTTCCAATTAGCTCATACAGTGTGTGAGCTTCGCTCCTGCTGCTTTCCTGACTACTGTAAATCCTGGCAGGCAGTGCTGCCTGCTGCCCGTCCTCCTCCTCTGCCACCGTACAGCAAAGCCAGACATTCCCCCTCCACCCAAGAGACCAAGGAGCTCACCCTTGGGAGGGACGGATCCCACAGGACCAAGGGAAACACAAGGGGACACAAGGGTCTCCTCTGCAAGGAGGGTTTGCTATTAAAAGTCGAAATTCACAGGAGTCAAAAAATAACCGGCTGAAAATGGTAGTTAAGGATTATAAATTCAAGGTTCGTTTCCAAATCACTGACATTACATGTCACTGCAGGAACATATGGTCTTCCCAGCCTCACGGGCGGGAAGCACGCACTGTCAGAGCCCCGAGCCTTTCAGCTGAACCAAAGTAAGGTAACTCTCCTGCCGCGGAGATTCCTCGACTGCTCTCGGCTCCAGGAGCAGGAAGGGGAGCAGGAAAAACTTCAGGGAAAAGCCACAAAAGGACAACGAAGAGGAGCAGCAGGAATCAAGCCAGCCCTCCCCCAAACCAGCTAGCCAGAAGGGTGAAGCTCCTTAAAACTCCTTGTTTGCCCGAATCAAATAGCTCCCTGCCACTGCACCAGAGGCACACGGTCCTCTTCCCTTAGGAGGTGCCACCGCATGGGAGAGCCCCGGGAGCCGGGCTCCAGCGGCCCCAGGACAACCACCGCAGCCCGAACCCCCGTCCTGGGCCTGATCCTGCCCCCTGCCCCCAGGCCCAGGGTTCGTCTAACAGGAGCTGATCAGCAGAAAATATGCCCCATGTGTGCTCTGTCCAAACATGTTCTTGGGAAGAGGGGAAGAGCTCGTCCTGGCACTTAAAAAGTCAGTTAAATACATGAGGGGGAAGAAACCCAAGACCCCACTTTGGGGCTCTTAACCCTTGCTGAAAAGCAGCGTGAAGTCCAGACCTCGGGCTTCTCTCTTCCCTCCAAAGTAGGTCAGGCTTTTCAGTGTCTCTCCGCAGATGCTTTTCAAAGGGCATCAGCCGGCAGGGATGGAGCATTAGCTGTTTTCGGCCGGCTGTCACGCCGGTGGCACTGTGGTCACCACCACACCAGAGCACACGTTGCACACCTCGGTGTGTTTCTGGTTGCTTGTTTCCTTCATCAGATCCAAAGCACATTTTTTTCCCCTGGATGGGAGCTGATCAGGCAGCACATCAAGGCCTCTGCTCTTGGCTGTTAAAAACAAAATCTCGTTTCTCTCCTGGCTTCTTCTGATGCCTTTTCCTTCAGCAGACATCCTCTAGATGACGAACACTGAGCATACTTATAGTCCAGTGGAGACACGATAGATATTTAGATTAGGTATCACAGATCATCCTGTAAGCTCCCTAATCTTTTAAATGCCATCTTCACATCTCGCTCCTCGACTGAAAATTCAGTATCATGTCTGCATGGCAGCTTCGGGGGTCTCTCTAGAGCACAGCAAGCTCAGGGCAGTGCTTTGCCTGCTGGCAGGGGTGCCCGGACCCCCCATGGCTCTGGGACCTTCGGTGTCCACCCCAAGTCCCACCAAGGTCTGTGGCAGCCAACAGAGCTGTCTGCACGTAACACAAGTGACAGCAAAAAAACCCAACAAAACCCAAGAGCATGGCAGGGCCAGTGATCTGAATTTCAGGCAACCTTTAAAATAAGCTGCAGACATGGGCCTCCTGCCATGAAATCAACCACGGATGTTTCATTTTAATCAGCTGTTCCCTTGGATTACGAGCTACTATTTAAAAAAAAAAGAGAGAGAGAGAGAGGGGAGGAAGCCACCCCAAAATAAAAAGGATTATTTCTTCTTCCTGGCAAAATAATGTTTGCTTTTGCCTCCACCCGCAGATGTGAGCTGCCGGCTCGCCTGCTGCGAGCAGAAGCTCTCAAAGGAGCCGAGCAAGGAGGTGCCATGTGGCCTCAGGCCCTCTCCTCCCCTTTGGAAGTTCAGCCTTCAAGCAGCTCGGACACCCCAGGGTTTGCGCTTCTTGCTTACCAGAGCTGCAAGCAGGGAGGGCTCCTGGGAGAATTTTCCAGAAACTTCACACTTTAGAAAGTATTTTTAAAAAAGCACCAAAAAGCGAAACAAAACAAAACAAAAAAAAACCCGACCCCAAACAAGCCTCCCCACCTCAGAAGAGAAATAAAAGACCACGCAGACGCGAGGAAACAAAGGCCGAGCT
>JAVJGI010000065.1:9486168-9505212 GCA_035590275.1 Ibycter americanus | reverse complement strand
CCCCCCGACGCGAGGAAACAAAGGCCGAGCTGTCCCGGAGCCAGGCGCTGTGGGATGCCCAGGTACCTGCAAGCCCATGGCCCAGCACCCGCAGCGAGCGGCACAGCACCGCCGCGGCCAGGCCAGCCTCCGCAGCCCGCTCCCCCGCGCGCCCGCCCGCCCACGCAGCGGGCAGGAGAACTCATCCCTACAGAAGCAAATAAATAAATAACCCCCAGCCATGATTCCCCAAAACTGTCTTCCTCCTCTCCAAGGCTTCTCCTTCCCCAGCCTGCCTGCAGCCAGGGCCAGCGGGGAGCCGCTCTGTGCGAGGCACGGGAGGTGGACCCTGCGGTACCTGCGGACATCTGTTGTCTTCTTCTGGTGAAGACTCAAAGAGTTGCATATTCCAGATCCTCATGAGCCGTGATTCAGTTTCTGCTCATGTGATAAAAGCTCCCTCTACAGAGTGAGCATGCCCAGAGGAGACCATTTCACTGCTCCCTCCAAGCTGCAGCCATTTCACAGAGAACCTGCCGGCTCCAGGGCGTCCATTGGAGCGCGATTATCCCGGGCATCCCGGGGACGCACCGGTAATGCAGATCATCTGTCAACTTTCTGACAGGGTGCCAGGCCTCAAAACTGATCGCTCGCCTGAAAAAAATAAAAAGCCTTTTAAACCATAGAGCGAGGTGTTCTCTCTCGGTGGCCTTCAAGAGTAGCCCTTGCCCGCAGGAAAAGGAGAGGCGGGAGGGACAGGCAGGGATGCTGCGCGGCCGGGGGATGCTCCCGTGACGATTTTGTTCTGCTTAATAAAGCGCCCGACCTCTGAGCGCGGGGATGAAGGCACACGGGTTAAACTGATGCAGCATGCAGTGTCCAACTGCAAGTGCATTCGAGATCCGATCTGCTGAGCTGAAGGGGAGCTGTTTTTCACTTTGGGGATTAATAAGACAACCTGACCCGGTACAACCAACCTTAAAAGGGTATCATGAACACAGTCGTTAAAAAGAGGGGGGTCGGGGGGTGGGATGAGGGGGGAAAACCCTAGTGGAGTGGTAGTGCACTAGTGGGTGCAGGAGCTCCGAGCTCAGCCCATGTCAAACCATATGATACAGCTTGGCCCAGCCAGCAAGATAAAAGAAGAAATTTTAGCTTCAAAATAAAAGTAGTTTGTCTCTGTTCCACTTAACAATTAAGCATAAACTCTTGGCAACCTCCGCATCTGCTCAAGCTCCCAGTAAAACTGCCAGAGCAAGTCGCAGGAACATCTGTAAGCAGAGATCGGCTGGAAGGGATTCAAGCGCAAGGCTGGCATTTATGGGAGGCAGGAGCAGGAGGCTGCTGGAGCCCTTGTGGCGCTGGAGAACCTCCCACCGAGCAGGGGGAGGGCAGCCGGCAACCCCGGAGAGGAGGCCAGAAGGAAGAGGAAACTCAGCACTGGACTGTGGCACCACCCGCTTGATCCTGGCCAAAGGAAAAAGAGCTTTCAAAAATAATAATAAAAAAATAATGCAAGAGAATCGAAGATAGTTCTCTTTAAGAGCAGACATTGAAATGAAGACGAGCTGAGTGCAACGTGTTACGGTGGGCTGGGGGGCGGGGCAGGGAGCAGCCTGCGCCGTAGGGAGATAAAAAAGCCATCCCAATCCATAGTGAGGTTTTCAGGAGCCCAAGGATTCCGTTTGCCCTACACCTTGCCCCAGAAGCAGGCATGCACATTCAGGCCTTCAGCATGAAGCCATCGCCTGCTCTGCTCTGCCCGTCCCCTCCTCTGTGCCCAACATCAGCAGCGTGTCCTGCCACTGCAGTATTGCAGGCTGGAAACACCAACCAGCCACATTTTCTCCAGCCCAAGCAGCTAATTCACCACCGTGTCCAGGGCACATCTGCAAAACAGCAATAGTTAAAGCAGAAGAGCCTGCTACAGATCTGCCTCAGCTACGAGGACGTTGTTTTCCTCTCCACACTCTGGAGAGGTTTCACTGCTCAACAGTTAACACGCACAAGGCTAAACTGAGATGACTGAAATTCGTAGGGAAGAAATATTTGAGGTGACAGTATAAAGCAAGGCGCGCTCTTTCACCCACTGGGTTTTTGTTTGATGTAAATCTTAAGTTTTAATATACACAAAATGAGATTGTCCTGGCCTTTCTATCAGTCACTGAGAGGTGTAGAGGTAACTCATTTAAGACAAACTCAAAAATCCCCAAACAAAAGCAACAAAAACTGACTACACAGGCAGAAGTTGTATTATCCACTGCATCAAAAGATTACTGTGGTTCAAACCAAAGATGGCTTTAAAACAGTTGACACGTTGCCCTTCCTTGCAGCATGAAATTACCAAGCTTTCATTAAATATCCAGAAATAGAAACAAAGATATTAACAAAGGCAGTGTCAATGAACTACCACAGTCAACATCCCCTTTCACGGATAAAATAACGATGGAGCACCACGCCGCAGCCTCAGCCTTCCTGTGCATGCAGAAGGGCAGCACTCCCCACTCCATCTCAACACTAGACATGTTTTTACTGCCAAGGTTAAATATATACAGGGAGCAGAAGCTACCAGAGATGCTTTTCACATCTCACGGCCATCTCTGAAAGCATTAAACACTGTTTGAAAAAAAAAAAAAGCAAAGCTGATCGGGGTATTGCAGGTGCTTCAATCAACTTGAGCAAAGCGATCGATCACCATCATACCAGCATCTCTGCACAGACCCGCATTTATGGGGGTTGCTTGTGCACTGATAAATAAGACTTCAAATTTATGCCACCTGAAAGGAGAAGGAAGCTTCCAGGGCACAGCCGCCCCTGCGCCCGAGCAGGGGCTGTGGGAGTGGTACCTCCTGCCCCAGCACCCCCAGGACCCCCATCTCCCCCCATTCTGCAGAGGTCAGCTGCTGTGCCGGCTCTTTTCTAACCAGCTGGTTATCCAGTTCCAGGCTGGCCAAAGAAGCAGGTTTTCTAATGGTGTAGGATAAGAACAAGCCCGTCCCCTGTGAGACTTTCTCCTTTATTTAACCCACGTACTCGCCAGCAGTTTCCCCCCCAAGCCAACATGAGACAGCACAGCACCCCCCTTCCAAACCATCTTTGATCAGGGACCATAGAACCACAAGGTGTTTTTCCTCCTGCACTCTCTGGCCTCCATTCTCTGATTCAAGGCTTGAATATCCCTTTCAGAAATCTCACATTTTCAGGAGGAAGGCAGCAGCACAACAACCTCCCTTCACAAAGGACACTGGGTTCCTCAGGGCTTTCGCTTAATTACACCAGTACGTATGGCATTTTCACAGCTCCCTTGCAGAGGAAGCGCAAGTGGGAGGCAAGGGGAGATTTTTCTTTCTATAGCAAGAACAATATTCAGGTCTGCAAAATACAAGAGGTTTCCCTTATTTCCATCAGGCTCCTCTTCTTCCAGACCCTCCAACTGCTCAAATCCAAAGCTCCCTTTCAGCCTCCCCGGAAGCGATCCCAAAAGCGCGACAAGCTGAAGGGACTTTCGATACAAGATGAGCATTCCTGCTGGAATCCTGATTTGCTCCTGCACTGCTACGAACCACTCCCCAGCTCTGCCGGAAGCTGTTAAAATGCCTCCCTTCCCTCCTCAGCCATGACGTCTGACATTTCTTAACCAGAACATCCCAGGACACACTGAGTGTCCTCAGCATCCTCCAGGGGAGCGCGGATGTCCGGCTCCAGGCTCAGGTAGCCACCTCGAAGGAGCAGGCAGTCATTCATGCACACTTCTGGAATCGGAGCTTTCTCCACCTTTCAAAACCTGCTTTTTTCCCCCTCAAAGCTTCCAAGCCATCTCCCTTCCTCCCCCTCTTTCCCCAGCAAAGTTGAAAACTGCTTTTACTTAATAGGAAACATGAAATGTTCCCAGGGACACAGCATTAAGTACATCACACACGTCAAGAAGAAGAAAAAAAATGAAAAAGAGAAAGAAAAAAAAGAGTCTGTTGCGACAGATGTTGAGACGTAAGCTCTCAGGGAGATGTTGCTATGTTTTGATAAGAATATGCGTTGAGTATTTCATTTACAGGGCTATCCTAGAACTTTATTTAGAAGCATATTGGCCAGACAGCTGTAATTTAGAACATACTGTATTCCTAACAGTTCCCAATTATAAACTCCTTCAGCTTTAACTTATAGTAACCACAGCTCTATTTTGGAAATCTAAAAACACCCTTTCTCCCCTTCATTCAGCTATCGCATATCAAGAGTTTCTACCATACAAACACAGCCTTGCTCGAGAAGGATCCTAAATACAGCATCCCATCTCAGCAACAGCGAGCAAGCTCATCCCTCTCACCGCACTCACCGTTCGCTCCACAGGCAAATGTTTTGTTGGTTTATTTGGGGGACAGTAGATGGGGTGGGAATCAGACCCATGTCCGTGCAAAGCCATCCGGCTCATTAGTAGTCTTGTGCCAGCAGAGGCGGCTGTAAAAATGGCTGCTCACATTCAATCTGGCTTCTGCTGCAACACTTCGCTGAAACAAACGCTGGAGCTCGGGTGTAGATTCTGCCGATGAGCCTCACGTGTTCAACGTGTCCCTGTTCTTTGACCTCACACCTATTTTTTTTAAGGATTAGGGCATTCACATGAAAATAAGCCAAGTTCTTCGCTGGAGGAGAATCAGTGCTTCATGATGCTTTTGTGTCTCTCCCCACATCATGAACTCGCCTATGAAATATCGCAGTTGATGGCTCTACAAGCAATTCCGCTGACATTATAAAATTTCTGCAAGGAACAGAAGGAGCAGATGAACTCTTTAAAAACAAAGCTCCTGCCTTCATGCAAATATCACTAGTTAAGAAGAGTGGAGAAATAAAGCAAGCATGATGTGTATACAGAATTGGCTCTAAAGAGGTTGCTTTTCAGCAACTGCCATAAGGTGGCAGTGGGTCTTTAAGGCTACCTTACACCTTTCGCACAAGCACAATAGGAAATTATCACACGAGTGGTTTTCCAGCATCTGAAACTGTTTTAAGTCAAATTTCCTCATCAAGGGAGACAGACCGTACATGAAAACTTGGGGCTGGGATCACCTCAACACCAGAGTCACACAAGGAGAAAAAGCCATCGGGATCAATTCTGAAAAGCTGTGAATGCAGCCCCCACCAGAGCCAAAGAAAATCAAAACCTCTTCCTTTCCTTGTGCAATTACAATGCCATTTATTTTACAGAAATGCTTTTCTCTGTGCGCTCATCCAACCATCAATAACCCAGCGTCCGTTAAAGAGTAAGAGAAGTTCTGCATGGCCAGCCAGCAAGCTGGGGCTCCAGCAGGCCTTTTTTCAGGGACCATAAAAGCAACACCAGTAAGCAAACTGGTCACCAGCTTAGCGCAGGGCTGACATTATCAAACAGGCTCAGAAAACGTCAAGGAAGCATTGGGCACACAAGAAATTCAGAAGCAGGCAATGAACAGGCAAGTTACTTTAGGTAATGAAGTGACTCACCATGCAGATTGACCCAACTGGGTGAGACCATCACCTGGGACACAGCAATAAAATGAAAATTGACGTTTTGCTCCTTGCCAATCGCCCCCTGAAAAGCAGCCAGAGTTGCCCTGAAGAGCTGACCTACCTCGCTGCACGCACCCGAAAGACAGACCGGGATCGCAGAGATTTCTGTTAATAAAACACAGTAACCTTGTAATACCAATGTATTCGCAGTGCCCTAAGCAGAGCAAACCTCTTGCCTTACCTTTACTTACAGCCAGGCTGAAACAAGCGCGGGCACCCAATGACACACGTCCCATAGGAGACGGGGGTCTGCGAGGGCTGAGGCTCGCGGCTGACGTCTCACCCCCTGCTCCACACAGTCAGATCTTCCCTACACCTCACCGACACAGACAGCGAGAGCCAATGTACATGTTTTATTGGCACCTTACCACGCAGCTTGCTTGTACAACAACTGGAGTCAATCGGCTCACGCAGCACACACCTGCTGGTGCTTACACGCTCCTTGTAAAAAGCTGGCAACTACAGATGAAATCCAAGAGCCCAACCTGGCACAACACAGAGTCCCCTTCCATCCCCCAAACCCACTTGCCAACACGTTAAAACCCCTGCAAGGAGCGTGGAAAATCTCTCAGCCAAAGGAATAAACACATCTATATTCCCTCCTCTCCTTGCCAGTTTGGAGGACCTGATGTGGCAAGGTTTGTTTGCAATTCTTGGAATGCAAAATAAGCCCAAAAAAGGGAGTTTGAGTTTTACATTCTTTCACCCTCCCACAATCACAGACAGATCTCGATTTAAACTGCGGAGCAGGTCTGCGCCCTGCAAGGCTTCCCATTAATAATAATTAGTGACCGAGCCGCGCAGCCCACGACTGAGACGCGATCACATGCCATTCCAATATGAAGGCACAACCCAGCAAGTCCCCGCAGCCCTCGCTGCCAGCCCCTGCCTGCTGTCGCTTTATGTCACCACCCTAACATGAGACAGGTCCGTTCTTTATATAGGTTCGCCAGTCGGTAAAGGTCAGGATTTTAAAACCCCTCCCCGCTGATCCGCAGGAAGCGGTTTGAAGCCATCTCGTGTCAGTGGTTAACTATGCTGCTTTTGAATCAATTCCAACAGTTTTTACTTCATCCAGTCTCCCCGCTCCCCCGGCCCGGGGGCACGGGAAGGAATCGGTGGGATTTGCCCTACCTCCGTCCCGTCTGCGGGGAGCTGCTGGGTCCTTCCAGATCCTGACTCCAGGCCTATCCCTCCTCCAGCCACAAATCCATCTCACTCTATGGGTGCAGCCTCCACCCTGGAGCATGCTCAGTACCGGCTGATCTTCAGCCATTTCAGAGCTTTAATGAAATGTAAGCATAAGGAAGTGTCATTAGGAAGAAGGAAAAAAAAAAAAAAAGATGCAGGATTCATCCCGATCAGGCCAACCTTCCCGTTTCCATCCTCTGTCAAGGAGGTGAAGCTCTCGCTGCGGGGATCACAGGCGTTTTTAGGCAGCAAGCATCTCGTTTTAGAACAAAAGCAAGGAAAATCCTGTCTCAGGCAAGCCTTGTGCAAAACGGAGCATTTCCTAGTGACGCTCAAACCAGCAGGTTTTTCATTCTGGGCCTTCCACAAATTACAATATTTTCATGAAATGCTATTAATATTATCCCCCCCCTTCCCCCCCCTCAATGGTCTTCAACTGAGTCTCCTAGCTCACAATGCAAATAGTGCTTCCCATCCATCTTAAAGCTAAACCTACCCCAGTCTACCCTCTACCACCTTGAAGGTTATTTTAACTCCGTTTGCAAGAAAGTTAAAATGCAGGATGGAAGAGGGGGGGAAAAGAGACAACAGTACAACACACCTCATGCTGTGTTTTCCTAAGGACCTGAATTTTAAGAGAGGTTTATTTTTCCACTAGTCAGCCCCGAAATTACTCCGTCATTACCTACTCCTCAATGCAGTAGGACCATTCTGAAGAATTAATAGAGGATTATTGGGCGGTTTTTTACCCTTTCCAGTTTTCCAAACAACAAAATATGCAAAGACACACAATGCTGAAGTCCACTGGGTATTTTCAGTGCCGGAGGACGACAGCCCTGCACGCTGCAAGCAATCTGCACATGGAACTTGACTGTTCCTTAAAAACTTGTATTTCCCTATATATCCTTTGCACATCCCCTACAGATCCCTACCAGCTCACAGAGCTACTCCAGAAAGCGAAGAGAGTTGTTGCAGGAGTAAAGCTTTGCAGGCCAGGGCAAAAATCTGTTATTTAATCCCAACAAAGTTTTAACGTATACCCTATTCCTCACGTTGGGCCCAAGCCAAAAAAAACTCTGGATGTTCAAATCCGTTAATTGTGTGTGCACTCTGCTGAGCGATGCTTGTTTCCCATGCATGGATGGCTAATATTTCTGCCATGTATGTACAGTGTCTGCTTCAATGCTGAAGTTTTGATTCTTCAAAGGAAGACTAAAAAATAGTAATAATAATAATAAATCAAGTTATTTTATCCACACAGCATTTCAGAAAAATATCAGGGTGACAGATGAATGTCAAACCCCAGCTTTTTTCCTGAACCAAACTTCCAAGGTAGTCACAAAAACACTAAAAGCCTTTCTGTACAATGCAATAAGCCAAGTTAAAGTCGGGATTTTCATCGGCCCACAGCACATTCGTGTCAGATGCGCTCCTCAAACAATCCCTAACATTGCTCTCCCATCTCTTCCCTGATACTCTCAGCCCAGTCCTCAACATCAGGCTACAGCTTTTTAGCGAATTATTTGGGATAGTATTCGTATTTGACTGCTGCACGCCAGGCAGCCTTTCACGCCAAGCGCTGGCAAGTTGCATTTTACTCACATAATTTCAGAGCACAAAAGGTTTGGTAAAGTGACCCAGGATAAATCATCATAATTTGGCACAGGGAGCCCGTGCTTAGCTCCCCTCAGACCTCTGTTTCTGTGGAAGGGTTTCACCGGCTGCCCCTTCTCCAGGCACGTTCGTTAGGGACCTCCATGCTCAGCGCAGGACGCAATTCTCTCTACACCACATTAGGCAACTCTAAGACACCGCACAGTGCTTTCATTAAGCACAGATTGGTAAACCCTGCCGACAAATTCTATTCTCGTCCTCTCCCTTGCCTTTAAATTGGAGGTAGTTTAAAAATAATATTCAGACCATATAATCCTGAGGCATGTCTGCTGAATCTAGCAGTGTTTGCATCTAGCACAGCTCAAGCATGTCAAATTTGTTTCCTTGGAAACAAAGACCAATTTGCAAGCATTGCTTTCTTCCCCCCCTTTTTTTTTTAATGTAACGAAGACATACATACCTGCAGCTCTTGTTGATACAAAGGAATTAAAGCGGATTCACTTACCAACAAGGTTCATAAGAGAATTATTAATATATTTCACTAATGAACAATTGGCTGGCTGCACTAAGGGAAAACCACAGTTCATCGCTATTTAAAAATCCCTTTTTCCCTCAATAGATACACACTCGAGGCATGGCATTTATATTGTTTCCTTGGGGACAGGTAGGAGGAAAAAAAACCCCAAAACCAAACAAACCAAAACTAGAGTCCTTTTCTTATCCTAGGCTAGGAACGCTGGCTCCAGTGGAGGAACAACCTAAGAGGGAAACCCTGTATCGCTCCTACCACATCGCTCCAAAAGATACACTAGTACAGCTCAAAACACACCTGCTTTCAACACAGACTGAAGAGTCAACACAAGCTTAATAAAAGAGAAAGCGGTAACATCTTCTAGATATGCTTTGCCAGTTTTAAGCCCAACTTTTTCCCATCGAGGGCGTGCATTAGGGCTGAAGTGGGAAGCCGGCCTTTCTATGCAGCTGTAATTCTTCTCCTAGAGCCTCCTCACATCAAAGGTCCTCCCGCTGAAGACAGTAAATCCTACGGCGACGACACACAACTGCTCTGTGTGGGTAAGAAAGAGGAGGGAGGGCAAAAAACATCAGAATCTCCACAGCCTCATTTGCAAAGGCAGGCAGTACCTCCACCCTCCAGAGCCTTTGTCAGAACTACAGCAGCTCAGCACCTTTCAAAAAAATCTGTTCAGATACGGCATAAAATGGACACACATGAGAACGGCAAATAAAATTATGGCTCCTTAAACATGCCGTACCGGAGGCTGACTCAGCACAGAGTTCATTTCCCAACATGCTTGGGCTGAGGCCGGGTTGCAACCTCTACCTGAGGAGATTCCCTTCGTATCCAAGGGAGCAGAGCCTGAAACTTCTCTTGTTCCTATTAGCATCACGACATTAGAAAAAGCCAAGGGAGCTGCATGACCAGAAGCTGACAGGAGCAAGAAAAACCTCCCTCCTCCACATAAAGGACAAAGCCTCACGATTCCCTGTCCCTGGAGAATCCCAGAGTCATTGCTAATGCCAGTGTCCAGCACTCAAGCTGACGTGAAACCTGAATGCTTCACATTTCAGAAAATCAGGCCTTGGACTCCAACGCACCAGATACTCCAAAGAGGTTCAGAGTTTGCAAATGCCACTTCGCTGGCAGAGCAGCCTTGCTGTCCTCTTGAACATGCTCACGGTGGGACCAGTGTGGTCACCTGGAGGGTAAACTGTAAACAAAGAGCACCAGAACACCCCGAAACCCTGCAAATGTCCAGCAGAACTGCCCAAGGGTCTCACCCTAGAGCTTGAAAAGTCAATCTGTCTTCAGCACACTGACTTTTCCAATGTGGCTGAAAAGCATTCAAGATGACTAACGCAGGTTTCCATTCCTGCTGCAATCAAGTAAGGAGTTTTGAAGGCTGCTCCAGCCACCATGAGTTCTGGGGGAAGAGCAAGGAAAACAATCCAGTTCTTCCTGAACAAAACCAGAGCATATACTGAAAAACGATCTAAACATTACCATGTAAAAAAGAACCAGACAGATATTGATTTGTTTAAATGTATTGCAACAATACTTCTACTTTGGACATTTTATAAAGCAATTTATAATAAGAGATGGGAATAGGAGGCAGTATTGATGTCCCCATTCTGCAGATGGGAAAAGGAAGGCTTGGAGAATTAACTGCCAAAAATTTCTGGAGTGGTCCTTCACAAACATATGGAGCAGAGGAACATGATATAGGAGACCTGGACGTGAAGTCACACTTTACTGCTGATTTACTGAGTCACCTCGGCTGGCCAAGTCGCAGCAGCAAAGAACATGCAGGGACAGCTCGTCTGGGATGGCCCGACTTTGAATCTCAGTGAAGTCTGAGCACTTTAAGCTCCCTTGAAAAAAACAATCTCATCCTCCATTATTTAAAAACAACCACAAAATGCAAAACATATCAATGTACATAACAAATACATCAGTATTTTTTCCTCTCTCTGTAACATCCCCTATAACTGACATGTTTTTGGAGGGGAGGGGAAATATTTACCCAAACCAGCGAACTTGCAATCACTAAGGAGCTTTTTATGCCCACTGCCAGATTTGAAAGCAGGCGGATGCCGCGTGGGTGGATCTGTGACACCAGGACACAGCCCAGGCTCATGCAAGAAGTCAGTCACATCTGAATCAACCAACAGGAGCAATAAATTCAGATAACTGGGCTGCAGCTCAAAGCCCCTGGGGCAATAAACATGGTTACAGTTCTTTAATGCAGATGCATTAAACACCTAGCAAACACTTAGGTGGAAATATTGTATCGAAACAAAAGCAAATGTGGAAATAGAGTGAGATTACACCACTTACTAACAAATTTCACTACTGCTTCCCTTCCCTTTCTCTTCCCCCTCCAGCCTGGCAGCCACTTCAGCGTGCTGCTTGCAGGTATCAGAGGAACAAAGAGCCAATGGATGCTGTGAGCCCCATGTACGTCTGGCAACTGCTGAACACAGATCAAATTTGGGATGACAGTCATGGGATTTATTTTAATGCCCAAATCATTAAACCATCCTATTTGCTTAGATTCCCAGAGCTACAATGCTAAAGACTTGCTGTAATAGAGAGGACAAGCATGAGGATGGCACCCAAAGCTGAGGTCTAAAGACTGACGAGCTCATTCTGGTGCTTTCCCACATGAAAGCTCTGGGGGAAAAAAACAAAACAAATTTCAAATCAAGAGTCACACACTGATTTTGGGTGACCAGCTCAGACAGAGTTTTTCAACCCTGCTGAGAGCCTGCATCTCCTAGTGATACAGAGACACTAAAGGAAGATCCAAATGGTCAGTACACTTGAAAATTAAGCTCTGGTTTCACATAAAAAAATTAAACCACTATTGAAAAAAATTGCTTCCCTCAAATTCTCCCACCTTCCCCCCCACCCCCTTACTTGCCTCACAAGGAGGCACAGAGCTTAAATTTTGTTAACATTTTAAACTGAAGGACTCAAAAGACAGCAAAACACAAGGAAAAAAAAAAATGAACACAAAATGCTGCAATAATGCAACCAGCTGTCAGAGAGGTGAACCGGAGAATAGGGGACACATGAACATCTGCAGCTGAGCACAGCAGCCCCTCTGCTCCTTTGCCTGCTCTTGGCCACAGCATCCAAAATCTGTTTTGCAGGCCAAGCAAGGGAAGGCAGGAGTCTGCTGTGGAGAAGTTTTGCACACTGAAAAAAACCCACTTGCACTATTTTTAATGATACAAGGAACAGGAAAGGGCTTCACCTTTCCAATGCTCTGTACAGAGCCCAGACTCTCCCTCCTGGTGCTGATCTGAATTCAAGTGTGCTTCAAAAGCATCATGGATCTCTGGAAGTGTCTCTTCCACTCTCATGCAGCCTTACCCCACAGAAAAGGCAAGCAGAAGTGGTCGGTTCTGGTTTGGTAATACTACCTAAAATAAAATAAAATAAAAGTGCACAGGCAATATGAAAAAAAAAAAAAAGAAAATCCCGAATATTTTTCTTCTGTAACAGGAAGCCAAATCCAGCCTTCAGCAGCCGCTTGATCACTCTCAGGCTTCAATTAAACAGTCAGGGACTGCAGAAGTCTGCTTCCTTTCCTCGAGCAGTTTTGTAAGACATTTGCTTGGTAGCTGAAAGCTCTGGAGTTTCACACGAAACTTATTAGCGGCTGGATCATCCCTGTCACTGACTTCAAAACCCAGAACCAGAGCATCACACCAAGACGGCTCGTTCCCGTGTGCCTTTGATTAAAGACTCTTGCTGCACTTGGGGAACTGAATTTCAGCTTTGTTTGCACACACAAGCCAAGAAAAACCAGCCAGCTGGGCAGGATATGGCCCTCAACAAAGATTTCCAGGACTCCCTGCTAGTCAGCAGCTGACAACCTACAGCCAGACACCATCAGCGGAGGGAGGGTGTTGCACAGCGTTACCATGGCACGTCCCTGACGCCTCGCACAGTCTGTGGGATGAGCCTTCCCCAGACGGGTGAGACTCAAGCGAAGAGCTGCTGCATCACCTGGCCAACATCACTCAGCTCTTTTTTTCATTGCCTCCTCCGTGCGTTCGGTTCTCGCGACAGACTGACGTCAACGCAGGGGCTGTGGCTCTGCTCTGACAAAGCACCTGGGAGCCGCAGGTACGGGGCTTGCTCCCGACACCATCCACCAAAACAGTCCCCACTGAAACGCACGGGACTGCTTCAAAAGAAACGTGCCCTCGTTTAGGCTTAGCGATATATGGGTTCAAAGCAAAAACCCTCAGAGGAAGTAAAAACCTTTGCAGTCTATTGCGTGGGTATGTACCCTGACCATTCTGCTGCCCACGATACAATTCCAGCCCAAAAAGCACAGACTTCGAGCAAGGTCCCAAGCCTGCGAGGAAGGGACCTGCCCAGCCAGACCGGAGCACCATCCGCCTGCGACCTGCCTTGGAGACAGCTGTCCTGTCTTCTCCTTGCCACCTCAGGTGTAAGGTATCCGCAGACACTCGATATAAACACAAATGCTTCGAAGCCTTGACTGCAGGTAGACAATATTCTCATCCTAGCAGGAAGACTGCTCAGTGGTTTTTTTCCCCCGCTTTAAGAAAGGGGGAGGGAAAGACCCACACAGATAATGACAATAATGACACCAGCCCAGATGGTTATAATGGGAACATCCCTTGGGTACTGCTGTCATCACAGTAATATTTTTTATATTCCCCTTTCCTGACATGCTTCAGATGTTGGTGTGAAAACCTGCAAGGGTGGGTATTTACAAGTCAATATGCTGTGAGATGCCTGGAGCACCAGTATTTTTTTTTCTAAGCCCTGCTTTAGAAGGAACAGAGTAAAGGGTCAGCTGTAAAGCAACCCAAAATGCTTGTCATTTCAAACGGCATTTAACACTCCTCTTCCTCTCCATACTGAAAAAAGCATTGCAGAAGTTCCTATAAACCCCTGCGTATCCCTCTGCTAATCTAGATATGCCCCACTCCCAAGGAGATTGAATGGATGTCATAAATCAAAGTTTCACTTAAAACTATAAAACCTCAAGAAAAGGCTGCATCCACTGCAATGCACAAGCAAACAAACAAAACAAAAAAAGTTCTTAAGTAACACAAACACATACGAATTTTCCTGCAGCAGTGTAGCTCATACACACCAGTCTAAATAAATGCCAGTCTAAATAAGTGCCAGTCTCACGAGTTTATACAGCAAGATTAACTCTGCAGGGAGGAATGCTAGTAAATGGGAGCTTCTGTTCAGATCTGAGTGATGAAGGAAGGACACCAAGGTATATATAAAGTAACAGAGTCCAGTAATTTGAGAGATTCTTATCCATTTATTTTTATCAGGTTCTTATACCTCATTCCTAATCCCTGTAACGCTGCCTTGCACCCGTCAGTTAACTTCACCTCCAGGAGTCTGCCAGTCTGCTTGGGAAGAAGGAAGGTTGCTGCCATCATTTTGTTTTAAAGAGCTACAACCCGATGGATCCAGCTGCATTGATTTGCACAGCTGCATTACAAGCAGCTCCTTACAGAATTAAGGTCAACTCAGCCTGTTAACTCATCATAAAAATTCACCAAATATTTTGTCAGGTACATAAAACACACTTCTAGAAGTGAAAGCCAAACTGTTTGGTAAGAAGGAAACTCCACCAAGCTCACACCTTTCAGACTTCCAGTGTCTAACAGCGACACAATTCATTTCTTTCTTGCCACGTAATTGATAATTAAACGGAGGATCTATCTTCACTGCAAGAGCCAATGCATGTCTGTGTTAAAAGGGCTACCTGAAGACAGGTTACAGGAAGGTTAAAATTATATTACCTTGCCTTTGCTAGGTACATAGGATAAAATTGCAAATTAAATTAAACTGAGATGTAGAGGTCAAAAAATCCTTTATCTTCACTGAGCTGCAGCACTGAAACAGTCCCCTGTCCTGATGCAAACACGGCGCTTTCGGCATTGTGGACAGTGCAAGACTGACACAACCATGAAGCAGATGTGGGAAACGTGACTTACATGGTTTCTTCATTCATTAGCCAGGTACAGTCGTGCTTGATTTCCTCTCCCTTCAACCATTCACAGGTTTTGCAGGAGACCTTCAAAATCAGAAGGTTTCTCAGCCTAGTAGAGCACTGCCTTCCCCACAGCCTCTCCTAAACGATGGGAACTGGGGACCCTCCGAGATGCTCCCTGTGGAGAACAGATGGGTCAGTCCTTCCCATTCATCACTCCATCCATATCCAGGCTCCGGACCCTTTTTTGTGTCACTTTTTAATCATTGGCATAAAGGACAATTAAAGCAAATATTCTGCAGCCTGCTGTAGAGACAACAACCAGCACTTGCTTCCCAATCCCTCATTTTGTTTGCTATCTTCACCTGTTTCCCATCTTCCTGCCTACATATAGAGGCTCCCTTCCTTTAACCTTGCTTTGGGGATGAGAGATTTTTCTGTTTGCAGTTGTTCACACACACAGATACCCAACCCCTCATGTCTCAAATCTTCATCATCCACTTCATTTTTTCTCTTCTGTTTTGAACTCTCCTCCCCTATTTTTAATTCCTCTGTCTTCTTTCTCCTCTCTTTCCAATTCACTCTCTCCATCCCACTTCTGCCTTTCTAATCCTTTCTTACTATTCTCTTGGGGCAGGTTTTAAAACAAAGATCCTGCTGCTGCTCACCCTGAGGTGCAGGCAGCAACGAGGCTTAACTGCTTTATTCTGCAGATTCTGAAAGTGAGCGAACCCAGATGGAAACAACCAAAATGCAAAAAGCCCTGCCAACATCCCTGCTCCAGTCTCAAAACCCACCAATTTCACTCCAAAGATAGACAGACGCTCCACTAACCCAACAGATAGGAAGGTACTGCTGCCACAGGAATAGTCTCTGGTATCCTAATACAACCGAGGGATAAATCTAAATACTCTTCCCCATTAATGCCTGACCAATGAAAAGTGATAATGTGTATAACTGAACACATATGTGCACGCATCCACATATGCGGAAATACGAGGAAGAGTTTTCTTGCTTCTCTGTCACTTATTTAAGATTTTTCTACAAGCTTGACCTACCTTGTCCTGCCCAACTAATGATGCTGCTCTATCGGATGCATATTGGATCCCGCCTGAAAATTTAGATTTTAAACAGCTGCTCCTACCCCACTTGTAAAGCGAACTGTTAAGCAAGTATTAGCGCTGCAAAAATATGAACCCAGTCCAACAATGAAGAGAAACATCCCTTCGCAAATCAAATTGGTGAGCAAACAAGCAGTGGAGCTGAAGCCTCCCAGCGCACACTGCAGCCCGCTGGCAGCCCTAGCTGCCCGTCCTGCCGCACCGCTGCGGCTTTGCACACCCACAGCTCTTAGCTCAGGCAACACCAGATACCTCTTCTCATACAGCACTCAACTGCACGTAACCCAGGCTTTACTGCTTAATCAAACCCCCCAGAGTTCATGCTTAATCTGAAAAAGTGCAGACCTCGTAGGTGAAGGTGGTCTGGGCAAGGCTGCTGGCACTGTCACCCTGGGGAAGGGGGTCTCAACCAGCCCTGCACAGCTAACACACAGACTGGGGGGAAAGCATCCCTCTGAGCCTCTCCTGCCTCCCACAGCCTTGACTCTGCAAGCTTCAAGGCACTTTGGTCCAACTTAGTGACACATTTTAAGCATTAAAAAATACCTGCTTAAATAAATGTTAATTTGTTTCTGTTAACTTGAAGTTAATTTGTGCTACAAGGTCCCTGCAGCGAAGCTGACAAAGCCAAGAGAGGGACAACGGGATGAGCAATCAAACAAGCAAGCAATGACCGAGCCATCAGCCTCCTGCCAAGGATCTTGTTGGGGCTTGGACCCTCCGCTTGGTGCATTTCACAGCCACAAAAACTAGCCAAAAGAAGGGTTGATGCTGATTTCTCTTCTGACTCTAGACCTCTGCCTCCCCTCCTCGCGTGCCCGTTGGCTTTTGCAGAGGACATTTACAGCGATGACCTCCATTCCATTATACCTTATATTTTCACTTGCTTTCTGCCATCATGAATTGCTACGAATCCCCATTTATCATCATATAGTTGTTCTCGAAATTAAAATAATAAAGGGAATTGCACTGAACCTTCAGGTGGTTTTGTTTGTTGGGTTTTTTTTAACAAAACCCCTAACTATACCACAGAAAACTATGCACTTTATACTAAAGAGGAAAAGAAAAAAAGAAAGAGTAAAGCATGGCTGAGTTTTGAGCCTACTAGCCTTCCACACTGCCCTTTTTATGTCTGACAACAAAGAGGTGTGAATGCTATCAAGTCACACACAGGTACTGGCAACACGAACCTGCTTTGTACCGCTTTCAAGCTAGGTGCTCATTTTAATCCAACACAAGCTGCCATGCAATGAAAAAAAGCCCCAAAACAAAAGGCTGTAGAAAAAACCTGCCAATAGACCTGATTACTCTCATTTTTAACCTGAAACAATGAGCAAGGCAATACAGAACTATTTTTGCAATGTGTCAAATTTAAAAACAAAGAGCCCCCCGTAGCCCGTTACAAACCTGCCCAGCAGTGGTATTTTTTACATGCTATACATCATCACGAGTGTGTGCCCGGGCACTATAGCCTGCGAGCAGCGTTTCATGGCTCCTTCGGCCACCCGCTCCCAACAACGGAGCTGTTCCTTGGCACAGTTGCATTTAAAGCAGAAAAAAGGGAGCTTGCCTCTCCATGAAGCAATTAACTGGGGAAAAAAAGAGAAAATGAAAATGAATACTTGATAAAATGAAGCGCCTTTGCAACCCATGGCCTCACCTGCCGGGGGGCGAGAGGCGCCGGGGAGCCCCCCCAGCAGCAGCACCCTCGGCACAGCCCGCTGCAGAGCACAGCTGGCAAGCGCAGAGGCACCACGCTGCCGGAGCCTCCGGCACCCGGGATAAACTATCCAGGAGACAACCTGCTGCTACGTGCCGCTCAGCCATGTAAGTTTAGAAGCGTTTTGTCCGAGGTAATCTTTAGGAAACCCCAACGGAGCAAAAGAAGCAGCAGTAAAAACCTCTTCAGGAAAGCGTGGCGTGGTGCATACCTCTGCTTGGCCGTGCTGGCTTTTTAGATTCCCGTCAAGGATTTCGGAGGCCTACACCGGCACGTCCACGCGCTCCACACCACGGGAGGTGGCCGGGAGCATGCTCACAGGCGGCAGCATCCTCCCGGCATGCCACGGCTCCGACCCATCGCTGCAAGGGGAAGCGAGGAGCCGGGATGCTGCGCTGCTCCAGGAGCCTGGCGGGGGGAAGGAGGCGAATGGAGCAGAGCCGGGACAGTTTTTAACCGCTCTCGATCATTCCTCAGAATAAAATTTTTAAAAAATTACTCATCGAGCGATTAAAATGTGCAAACATTTTGCTTGGTGTTCCGACTGCCACATTTAATATTTCAAACAACATCCAGGCCAATATTGTTGCTTAATTTAACATAACTGGATCCCGAATGCATTTCTAACAGATTAAACCACAGAAATATCCACATGTTTTAATGAGGATTTGGCACTACTTGGAGCCAAACAGATTTTAGCAATATTTTTGGACTACAAATTCTTTCATAAGAAAAGAAAGCCCACTGGTAATGGATCTGATTCCCTACATTGCAAGCTTTTTTGGATTTAAGTGCAAATTGAGAAACCTAAATATTTAGTGCCATTATAATTCGAGCAACATCTGGACAATTTTCTTTGCCTCGTAAAAGATTTCAGCCAGCTTTGCAGAGACTCAATCCATGTTGCTCAGGCAGAATGGCTCCTTTTACATTTGCATGCTTCACTCAGATTCTGTAGTTTCTATGCCAACAAGCATTTGTAACTCTTTAAAAAGCACATTTGGAAGTGGGGGGGGCGGGGGGAGGATGGAAGATTTGAAACGTGATAAAGATTTTTTTGTTTGGGTTTTTTGTTGTTGTTGTTGTTGTTGTTCCAGATCTAAATCATCCATTCCTCACTTTTTTTCTGAGCCTTGGAAACCTCAAAAAGGCCATCATCTCAGGCATGGCAAGTCTTCCACCTGCTTCAAAATGCAGCAGTGGCTCAGGAAGAGGAAAGTTTGTTGGGTCAATCTCATGTATAAAAATATATATACACACACACGCATATACTTGCTTAATTTTATATAGATATATATTAAAAAAAAAAAAATATATATATATATATAAAAAGTTCCAGTTCTTTCTGCATACA
>JAVJGI010000065.1:9456238-9486068 GCA_035590275.1 Ibycter americanus | reverse complement strand
AAAAAAAAAAAAATATATATATATATATAAAAAGTTCCAGTTCTTTCTGCAGACAAAGAATCAATAGCAAACGTCTATTGGTGTCTCTTCAGACAAGAACTCTGTGGGGAAAGCAAAAAGTCAGCCATGCCGAGGCACGAGCCCTGCAGACGTGCCCCAGTCCAACCCCACCGGGCGAACGCACTCCATGCAAACCGATGTGTCCATCCACCGCCGCAGCGTACAGGGCCTGCATGAGTTTCCAAATCCCAAGGAAAAGTAAACAGAGACAAGCAGCTACTGCTGAGCTGTCACTCAACATCCAGCAGTTTGATTTTTAACCAGACTTCTGGAAGCGCTGCCTCCCCCTCCTCCCCAGCCTTGGTCCCAGGCCACCCAGATGGCTCCGATTTTATAGCGAACACTTGTGCTCGGCGCGGTGATATTATAGGTGCGTGGAGACAGAAAACCACAACCACGAAAAAGCAAAACAAAACATTCAAAGCCAACAATTCGACTGATCTTAGAAAAAAAACCAGAGGAACAAGCTATCTTTTCCTTACACAGATGCAGCCTACTAGATGCATGTTCATCGTGACTCCCTCTCCCAGCTGAAGCTCACACACGGGACACAGCGATGCCTTTGGGGCGACCACCTCGGGCACGCCAGCTCACCACCAAGGTGCCCAACAGAAAAACCAGTCAGCCCAAGCAGCTCTGCAGCAAAGACAGTCAAAACGAGTTGTGCCCTCCAAAATGCAGGATACAGGGGTGTTTCCCGGGGGAGCTGCTCACCAGGAGCAGCTGAGCAGGCAGCCCAAGCAGGTAACATCTACCATCGCCTGCTTCTCATCATTTCCTTGTCCATGAGCTCCAGAGGATGAAAGACCAGAACATACAGTGATACTGCCAGCACTAAACGTTCATTTGCAGGCTCATCACTCATGATGGAGATCTGTTTGCCCCTGCAGCCCACCTCCTGTGCATGTGTAACACATAACCGATGTGCTGGGAGGGGAGAGGAAGGAAAGGCTGTTGATGCTGTGCAATAGTCAGTCCTAACCACAAGACCAAGAGGTAATACTCTTGAGGACCAGAGTATGATAAACTCCTCTTACTTCAGTTACACAGAGGATACACAGAAAGGAAGATTGGATGCCCTTAGCCAAAGCACAATATTAATGCGCTGCTATTCTGGCAGGGCACCAGTTCCTTCCCTCCCTGCACAATCATAGATGATGCAGCTCATCAGACAACTGATTTCATCAGCAACCCGGGATTTGTTTTCGCAAGCAGGAATCAGGATGAGATCCAGGAAGGGCAAGAATTCCCTTGGGGAACAGGAGGCAAAAGGACGAAATTAACAGTATAGTGGTCGTGACTAAAAAAAAAAAAAAAAATTAAATTAATTTTCAAAAGCAGTATTGTCTCACGGGACTAGTAACAGCCCCCAGCTAACAAACACAGTTACTCCTGCAAAGAGCCATCAAAAGACCAGGAGAAAAGGCTATGTCTATAAAACTCTTCTCATTTGAAAAAGGCTCATAGGTCACTGCCTAGCACATGAAATGCCTGGAGCCTGAGGAAGGTGCCTTACAAAATACAGCCATCAACACCCACTCTTCCAGTCTTTGCTGTGCCATAGGAAGGGTAGCACCCCCTCTGCCCAGCTCCTGTCCTTTTGCCCCCTGCCACTATTTCACAACCTTTGTCATTTCAAAAGCCCTTCTGACAACCATGGCAGTCAGCATAGAGCTATTTTATGGAAGCCTCTGTGTGACTGATAAATTCAGGCTTTTCCCTCCACATCATGCATACGTAGCTTATCCCTACAGGTCAGGACCATAACTGCTGTAAATTAGAGTATTTTCACCTACTGCAATGAACTGTATGGGTTTGTACTACCTGGAAATACAGCTCCATCTGCGACTTAAGAGACTGAGCCTAAAATACTGAAATCAAGAGCAGCTTTCACAGACAGGAGGTGGCCACCTGAGTGTTCTCTGTCTGGGATATCTTCTTCCATGCTACGTGCAATGAGCCAAGTGCACCGACAGCAAGCAATAGCAATGCAGATCAGCTACAGAACAAACAACACTGGGCAGGTTTATGTTGCAGCCTACATCTACACCACCCCAGGACTTCTGAAAAGGGAGGAGAGAGATCGATCTCCTATGAAAACTGGGGACAGTGATTGGAAATCAGTCCTTAGCAAAACCAAAGTCTGTCGGGACTCACGTTAATGAATTCCCCTGCCAGGTTTATGATGTTTAAGAAAAAACAAAAGACTGTTGCATGCACGGCATACCAGGTGAGACCTGAGGAGGACATTCACACCCCCGGTTTGATGTTCCCTAAGCTCACTCTACCCAAGAGAGAGCCCTGCTCGCTCCCCTGTGCTAAGGGACATTTGGGCGATGGGCTCTATTCCAGCTGGGTACCGCAGTCTCCTGGGGTTGGGTGGTATTAAGACACCTCCATTCTTCTTCTCGTTGAGATGGCAGCACAAAACTCTGGCTGTAAATGCAACAGGCGGGATCACACATGCTCTTCAGCTAATGGAAATACCTGGGAGCCACGGGCCCTTTGTGCCGAGCCTTCTCCCGGTGGGTCCCTTACAGGATTACCGCAGCAGCCAAGTAAGACAAATCACTATTAGCTGGACTAAGTGCTATGGAAAGATCATGAAAATGAATTAACTCCCACCCTTCTCCCTTCCGTGATGGATTGCACTCTGCTCTTTTGGAGCAATTTCACGTAAGGGGAGAGGGAACATACGACAGATATGAGGAATTTATTGCCATGTGGTTTCTTGTGTTGAAACACAGCACTGAAACCGTCTGCAGCGCCTGCGGCCACGCTGTGAGATGAGGAATGAGTCAGGGCCACATCCAGGTCTGGTGACAGCACCTTTTCCCTACGCCTGGGAGCCCACACATGGGCGTGCAACGCTTACGGGGACCTGGATGACTGGTCAACAAGCCTTTTTTGTTATGCAAGGCTCTTGTTTTTAATACATTGTGCTTCTATCTTCACCTGCTCTCAGTGTAACCCCCCACTGGAAGCACAGCCATCCCCAGTTCTCGAAGTCTGTCGGAATAAAACTGGGAAGCGAAGTAGAGGGCAGGCAGGTTCACCACGCCCCTGGCGCTGGTCTAAATCTGGAGCTGTGCCACTGCTACCGCAACAGCTTCACCAGCGTGCCCGGTTAGTCAGGAGCCCTCAACGCGTAGTCTGGTATCAAAAAATAAATGTGTTAGCTGATAAAATATGAAACTCCCTTCCTCAACCAACGCACCCACAAAAGCTCTAATTTAGCTCTGAGAGTCATCACCGGATAGTACATCACTTTTGAGCCTTTTAAGGAAGCATTCCAGCATTTTCCCAAATTAATCAGGTAACTTTTTTTCAGCCAAAGACAAAGTTAAAAATAACCAAGAGCCAGGCAGGTGCCAGTGAAAAGCTCTCGCAGGGAAAACCTTGCCCCATCACACCCGTAAGGAAGTCAGTCCTTGCCCATCTCCAGGCACTGAAATGCAGTAAAGCCACCTTCCCAGCAAACACACACCACAAAGCCCAAGGACAACGCTCCCCATTAATGCCGGATAATTTTAGGGCTTCAACTGCAGGCAGTCCATATTGCTAGCAAAATCCTACATTAAGACTTGCACTATCTACCACAGCAGGCTTGACCCCATTTTCATATGCAGAAGCAAAAAAAAAAACCCCTTCATAATCCTACAGAACACTGAGCAAATAGCACTCTTTGGGACTACTTGAATACCACCCTATTAAAATACAAACATGTTCCTACAGTAGCTCAATGATCTTAAACATTCACCATCTTTTCATTTCAGGTTTTAAGCACTTTGCCTGGCAACTGTCTGAAGGGCAAATCATTATGGAAATAGGAAGACAATTAATTTTCCTTTATTCTGGAAGAGAGGATTATTGGAATAAATAAAATAATCAGCTTAGACAAGAACACAATTCACAACTTATGAAAAACAGAGGACTTTTTTTCATTTTTCTTTCCAAAGAAAAAATTTTCTTGGATGGAGTTTGCAAGGCAAGTGCAGAAGTTTTGGAGTTAAATAACCTTGGACTGCTAACTCACAAATAACTCCCTACATGCCATCAGCAGGAGGAAGACCGTCATTTTAGACGCTCTTGGAGCCACTCTTTTAATTTTTTAATATAGCAACTTAGAACACCCCCAAAAAAAGTCACAAAGGCTACTTCCCAATCTCATTTTGTACAGAGGTAAGTCCGAAGCAGCCCCAGGCTAGGTGCAGCCCTGGACCGAGTGGGAAAGGTGCCACAGGAGCAAGCACAGCTATGGCAGTGGGCACTGACAACAGCAGGTCACCACTTTTTAGGGTCCCCTCCCCATCCAGGGCTCTGTCCCCAGTTAATCCACATTGAGTCCGTTGAGATTAATGAATTTATCTGGATTCCAGGCACTGCAGAAGTTATCAGAACCAGTTTCAAAAGCAAACAAAGGAAGGTTATATGCTAATGCTTGCTGATGAATGCAAAGCAGAAGAGCAACTGTCTTACCAATGCCACTACTTGACACCAGCCTGTAGCACGAGATGCTCAGCACCATGATTAATATGGTTAAAGGAGTATCCGATACACTGTGACATGCATGTATACCTCCATATATCAATTAAGTTAAAGGTAACGCATTTAACTCCCAAACCCCAGCGGGAGAAGTGAATAAGAGGAAAAGGAGAGCCTTCAAGTTCATATTGGCAAGAGATGAAGTTACTATTTATTCAGAAAATTTTGGGATATCTTGGTAAGAACTGTACAGTTATTTCTGAAGGACTCCTCTAATAAGCAGCGTAAGTTATAAAAATAGTATGGAAACTGTGGTTCAAGGTTGCTACAGCCTTGAAAAAGAAAGAGAGGTAATTGATGGAGGCACAGATTCCCGGGAACGCTGACTGTAAAAGTACTGAGAAATCAAATTGATGATCTGGAAAATAAGATGAGATTAAGAATGATCAGGTTAGTGGGGGCTCCTGAAGGAGCAGAAGCAGGAGAAGCAGACTCTTAGTTTGCAGTGGATTATTAAGGAGGTTAGGGATGAATAATTCCTACTGTTCGTATCATGTCCTGGTGAGCCATGTCCCCAGACAGGCCAGTTACGTAGTGCCCCGCACCCCTCCCGGGGACAGAGCTCGCTCGTGCATCAAGGAGCCCACGTGTTTATGCCAGCTCATAAATCCGAGCCTGGTTCCAGGATCTGGCGCCGTCCCCCTCCACTGCTGTGACACCAGAGGGAAATGCATGACTCAAAGCTGCTCCCTTTGCTTTCTCCAGCAGTGGCTCTACAAACTCCAGGTGCCCAGGCACAGCCACATTGCAGCAGTTGGAGAAAGCACCACTAGAAAAAGCTCCCACACACGTACCGGCACCGCTGCCCTTCCCACAGGGAACAGCCATGTCTTCTATTTGCTTCTCGAACTGCAAATCACTGTGGCAGCAAGTAGGTCACGGACTAGATGGCGCTTGAAGAATCACCTGCAGTTAATTTCCTTCTCTTTTCTTTCTTTTTTTTTTTTTTTTTTTTTTTTTTAGGAGCTACCAAGTCACTTCACCACCACCTTCAAAAGCAGCCTCCTCCGGCACAGCCCCAGCCATCCATCCCTCCTGGTCCTCTCCTCCTCCGGCTGCCATGCTCATAGCTCTGTCTCCTGCATTTCTGTTCTCTCCCTGCTCTGTTTAATTCCATCTTTCCCTGCAGGTGGATGCAGGTCTTTCAAGCAGGATTTTTCTTCCATCTTCCCTTTCACCACAGACCATATTTTTCCAAGCATAACGTACTGCAGTGTATTGCTTCTCTAACACTCAGAAGCCCAAATGTTATGTCCTCCTCCACGCTGATCAATTCATTAAGCCTCATCCACCACGGGAATGTAGTTATCCTGCTAATTTCACAGCCAGGTTAAAAAATGCAGCTCCTTCCCCCGTGTCCATAACTTCACTTATTAATCCTCAGGGAGAAGGGGGGTAGGGAGTCCTCTTTGCCAGCTGCTGCTTTCAGGCTGGCTCCTGTCCCTTCCCAAAACAGGGCTCCATCAGCCCCCCCCTGGAGCACAGGGCTCCCATGGGATCTGCTGGGGAGATGCCACAAGGCCCTTCCCTGCTTTCCCCAGGACCTGCAGAGAGCTGGCAGCCCAGCCGGAGGGCTCGGGGCAGAGGGAGAGCACTGCGAAAGGGCACGAAGCAAGGTTGCAGCAGCAAGGAGCTACTTCAGGGTGTTAAGGGAGCTGACACGCAGCCATAAGCTGGATTCCAATATGGCCAGGAAGGCAGGAGAGCAGGAGATAAAACCTCTCCTCTGAAGCGAGCCTCAGTAAGGCATGAAGGTGGAGAAATGCAGCACGTTACAGAAAACCCTTCCACACAGCTTCACAGCAGAGAGAGGATTCATCACAGCAAATAATTACAAGGCTTGTATCATAACGTCTGGTTTTAAAGTCATTGCCAATTGACTAAAGGTTGGCTGGAGCAGTTAGAAGGGCGAGATGCAAAGACACCAGGCTTTGAAGTGGTCATCATTTGATTATTAAAGACCGGGGCTTTGATGCAATATATTACCCAGCGCAGTAACTTTCCCTGTGATTGCCAGGTTTGCATAAGGTTCCTTTAGATAGACCTGTAAGATTCAGTTCCATTTTGTTCTTTCTGTTTTGAATACAGTCCTTGGCTGCTACGATACCAAAGAGGTGAGCAAGTCCCAAATTCAGGTTTCAGTTCCTCCACTGCACCAAGTTATGCTGATGGAGAACGAGACAAACCTGGCCATACGGGCAGATTTTCTCACAGAAATCTAAAGACAGGAGCCTGCAAATTCAGGCAATGAATCCTCCTGAAAAGCTCGAGTTACTCATCTCGGTAAAAGCATCAGGAGTCCCCTGCGCTGCATTCCCGGCACCACCGCTGTCTGCACAGCCCCATCTGTGCCAACCCGCGGGACGCAGGAGTTAAACACCTGGGGGAAGGTTTTCGGGTGGGATGACAACTCCGCTCCCCCCAGCTGACACCAGCCTGAGCACTGGCCGTTGCCTCTCCCACCAACAGCCCCGTTCCCTGTGGGCTGCTGCTCCTATAGCTGGTGCAGATGTGCCCCATCCCCTCGGCTGCTGGGGCTCACAGCCTGCCCCGCAGCGGGCACTGCGTCCATTTCAGCCCAGGATGAATGAAGAACCAACGTTTGGCCATACCAGAGAGCTGGGGGGGTCGCACGGGGGTGCCCACTCCATAGGAACACCTCTGCAGGGAGCTGCAGAGCTCCTCCAGCAGAGCCCAGGAACCCATCCGCAAATTTTAAACCAAACAAATTAAATTTGGTGGTAGCTATTTTTTTCCTTTCAGACTTATCAGTTCCAGAGCTTGCTGGAGAGGCGCTGAACGCCTTCTCGGCAGAGAAGAGCCCTGCGCAGGAGGGAAGCAGCTGTGGGCTGAGGCTCTCGCAAAAGCTGCTCCGATCCGGAGGCACAAAGTCTCCAACCAGCCAAGGTTTGGTACGGCTGAAGCACAGCGCTCCATGCTAGGGGCTCTCCTCAGCCACTGCAAATGGCTCATTTTCCCCATTTTACTCTAAAACAGGAAGAGTAGGAGGGCTTTGCTCCTTGGCTTCAAGCCAAAAGGCATGGCACTGAGGAAACAGCATCACCTTTGCCCTTTTGCTGAGCCTTTCCCCTGTTTTCTGGTGCCAGAGATGCCCGCCCTGGTACTGAAGACTGAAGGGAAAAGTTTCCAGCCAGTCCAAACCATTTCAGAGATGAATCCGATTCCCTTTCCCAGCGAGGCTGCAATAAAGAATGAGTTGACGAACCCAGGCTCCCTGAAGTCACCCACTGCAAAAGGGAAAGACAGCGATGACCAGGGACAAGCACCTCATTTCAGCCTACAAACCAGTCCTGGTGCCACGGGACCTCTGGGTGCTGTACCAGTAAAGCAGCCCCCTGCTTACACACTTTTGGTTAAAGATGTATTTTTGTTACACCCTGATCATAAATTTTAAGGGCTATTTTCACTTTCTTGCTTTCACCTTGGCTTTTCAAAAAGCTATTTCCCAGCCCTTCAACCAAATGCACTTTCACCAGAATTTGATAGTTTTCCTCTGTACTGAAAACTCCTTGTCATGGTGGCAGATGTGTCGCTGGCATAAGAGAAAAATGTGAAACAGAAAACACTCATCCACCACTGAGAAACACGCAACACCGCTGAATCCCGACAGAACCACGGTCCTCCAAGAGACAAGTCTTTGTTCTCACGATTTCCAAAACAGTATTCTGAAAACAACGTCCCTCCTTATATAGATTTATATTGCTATATCTCTATCATTTTCCTTACACCCATCAAAACAAAGATATAATTAACCCACCCTCAATAGAAATTACAATGATTTTGAAGCAGCAAGAAACAATCTATTTGCATTTGGTAGCTAATTATTCCCCCTACGCACACAGCCACCAATGTTCCCTAAAACCATCCACAGAACAGACAATCTGTGCTAGCCAGAGCTTCTGGAAAGGAGGGGAAAAGGAGGGACTAAGTGAAAACCCTCAACATTGGGGTGGCAGATTTTTTTTTTTTTTCAAATATGCAGCACCTCAGGCTCAGCCAAGTCTGTAATAGAATTGCCCTTCTGAACTCATCCGACAGCATTAGCATCCACCTGTGTCTCACATGTAAGCTGACAGCTACCACAGGACGAATCTAGTGGGAGCCACTGACATTTGCAAAATTATTGAATTATTATTCCCTTCTTCACACCACTCCAAGGAAATACGAAGCCACTTTCCAATACATGCGGTTGGACATAAAATTAACACCAGGTAACACCAAGACTGCTGCCATAGCCATGCAATGAGTTTTCAGTGGCAAAGGCGGAGTTGCACCTATTATTATTATTATTCACTCCCTTGAAAGGAGGAAGGGTGTGCCCTTCTTCCCATCCTACACTGCCCTGGCGACTTGCTGAGGAGTGATCTCTAACAACTCGAGTTCAAGGGGGGTGATTGATTCCAGTTAGGTACATAACACTCAAAACGATGCCCTTCCCCACCTCCCCCCCCCCGCCCCAAGCCAGGCACGTTTTGCTGGCAGTTCACCTCCATCTCCTCATCATTCAGAGGGATCAGCTAGATGTTTTTAAGAGGTAGAGATGCAAGCCGTGGTTAGTGAGCACTGCCTCGCCCAGCTCAAGCACTGCGCTGAAGCAGCCTGAGAAAAATCAAGCCACCCAGGTATTCCTGCTGGACGTCCTGGGAGCCCCCAGGCTGGCCCTCCATCGCCTGTGCTGCAAGTATTTGGAGGAAGTGGATAGAAAGCATCAAGGGTGGTAAATCACATCCTCCTTCACCCACACTTTCTGGAGGCGAGCAGATAAAACACTGTTCACTCACTAGGAGCTAAGAGAGGTTTTCCTTCCTCCAGGATGCACCCGGAAAGCAGCGCCTGGGAAGGAAGGAGCTGGGTTTCACCTTGACGCAACCCGTGTGCCTGCAACACTTACCTCGCTGGCAAGGCATTCGCTCCTCAACATGCGAAAAGTGATCATCCTTTAAAGCAAAGCCAAACAGCTCAACGATTATTTCTCTTCCCCCATCTGACACAGGTTTGCAGCTCCTCAGGCATGGGGAGGAGGGGGAGCAAAATAAAATAAAATAAAATAAAAAAAAGACTATTATTCTGTAGGCAATCAAAGCTAACCCCTTGACACATTTTCTTTTCCAACAGAAGCATGATATCTCGAGCCCCACTGGGTTCTGATCACAACCAAACAGGACGAGGTGTTTTCAGCTCCCTTCTGCCAACACAGCTCAACGTGCAGCAGGCCTCGCCTCGTACAATCATTTAACTCAACACAAAGCCACCCTGGTGCTCTACCCCAGCTCTAGAAAGCCAGCCCGTGCCTCAGCGTGGCCTTGCACGGAAATAGGATTACTTTGGCCTGGAGGAAAAAACAGAAACCACAACATGAAGGTCACCCATAAAATCATTACACAGATCCCTCTTCCCCAGCTCTTAGACAAAAAACCTTCACCAAACCCTCAACCTTAAAGTAGAAACACAAAAAGATATGTACATTAATCCCATATACCTCCGTCAATTTTTTTCCTCGTGTCTTTAGAGCAGTTGTTTACTGCAGCCAACTGCAGAGAAATTACAGTAGCTTAACTCTCCAACTCCCTCTAAAGGATTAATCTTCCAGTGAGCATGCTCACGCGAGATCTTTTTTCAGCAGTTGCATCCATTTCATGAAATGAGGGCTGCTGCAGACATGAGGAAATGCCATTTCAGGACTACAGGCAAAGTTAAACAGCCCCCAAAAATAAGGGCTAATCCCTTCCCAGGGCTCCAGAGAGGCTCTCTGCCCAACCCTCCACCTCCAACGAGGTTTACAGATTTCACGTTCATCTGCCCTTTCAGGAAGAGGGGGGGCTAGTGGTTTCCCTGCGACACACGTTTTAAATGTCTGATCTTGACTTTTCTCTACAAGCTGGTGGACAGTTCACCCACTGAATCTTAAGTCAAAAATAGCTCCTTCTCACCGGCAGATTCTCCCTTTGTGGCACTTGTTGGCTCATCTTTGCTTTTCAAAAACAAAAAAATCAGGAAGGTAATTTGGGGTGCGGGGGGGGGAGGGGGGGGGGAAACATTCAAATAAAAAGAAACAGCTTTAAAAACCTAGTTCTCAACTCTGCATCACAGTAGGTAACAGATCCTGAGACACATTTAACTCCACAGATTAAGGACCCATGCAAATGAGGATTTGCTAGTAGACAACAAATCCAGTATCTAAACAAGGCTGTTCCAGTAATCTTGTCCATTCCCTCCTAGACCGCTGTAGATCAAACTGCTCCATGTGAGGTGTTTCTCCCTCGCCCCACACGGTGCACCTCAAATCCCAGTTTTCCTGGTGAAAATAAAGCTCCAAAACGAAGGACAAATATTTATACTTTAGAAACAGATTCCTCCATTTTCATCTTCCCATATTACCAGGGTTACTGCCGTTCCCCTTCCCATTTATCTATTTTATGTCCTGTTGCTTAATTGTTCTTTGTAGCTGATACAGATCCAAGCCTCCCCCTCCCCCACAAAAGGCTCTTATTTCAAGTTTTAAACCCTGCTTGAGTCTAGGACAGAGACCCTGCTGCATCCCTGGAGCGCTGGGGAAAATCCGGAGTGGGCTACAGCCGAAGGTGTGAGATTGCTTCGCAAATCCAGTCGCCAGCCTTCACCCCAGCCACTACAAAGATCCAAACATTTATTAAAAAAAAAAAAAAAAAAAGAAAAAAGAAAAAAAGTCTTGAATGCCTTTGATGCCAGGAAGCCCCTTTTATGTTGTGAGCCCTACACGTGAATCTACAAAAAAGGCAACATGTCATGATAGTGTTAAATAAGGGCTATGTCTGCTTTTTAAAATGAACGCTCACCATAGCGACAAGTCTCCGTAAGGAATGATAAAACGTATGGTGACACTGGATATTTTGTTCTGTTGTCACCTAAATAGAATCACTCACAGAAAGGAAATCTCTGTTACCATGCATTAAAATAGACGCATTGTTTTATTTATAAAGCATCCAAACTGGTTGGTTTGGATGTGTCATAGCACAGGCTGCTCGTCCACCCCTCCCAGCTCTACCCCTTGGGGACTTGATGAATGATGCCTGCACTCATCCTGCCCTGGCCTCCCACGGATCTCAGGTGGTGCTGAGGCTGCTCCAACTTCTCAGAGGAAGGTCTGGAGCCAGGGTGGGATCTGTCCCTGAAAATCCCTGCGAAGAAAAATCCCAGACTGCAGAGCAGGCAGACGTGAAAGCCTTGATGCAGGAAGATCATGTCCTGCACTTCCTCTTCCATTGCAGGATTACACTCAGACATGAAGTTGGGATATCAGATATGGAGTTATCCTGACCTGTCATTCCCAATTTGGAAACCAGTCATACTCCCTGAGAGTTTAGACTTTGAAGATTGACTGCTATTGATTCTTCTTCAAGCAAACAGCCCAAGCTGGCAATCGGTCAATAATAAGCAATTACTCGACATACTCTTATCTCCAGATGCCAGCCCAGACAGCTCGATTCATAGAGGCAGCAGGTCAATAAATCAAAGCTGTTCTCAAATTTTAAAATATCATCATTTAAAAACCCACCCAGCCTTCAACCTGGCTGAAAAAGCAGCTAGGACAGAGAGGTTCCTGCAGAACGGTACGGTGGCATGTTACTAATATACCACAGAAGAGAGAGTACGTGATGCGGTGAAATTCACCTCTGACACTCATTTGTCACGAGTAGCATGAGAGTTGCAGCTGGATGAAGAAGATGAGAGAGGAGGAAGCAAACCCCTTCTTCAAACAGTTACTTGTAGGGAAGAAGCAGAGCGGGGCAGCCTTCCCAATGCACATCACCGTTCCTGGCTGGCTCACCGTGACCCACCTCGCTGTTCACTGGGAGCCTCGGAAATATCAGCAAAAGCATGTTTAACAACTCCGTGACAGCAAATTGATGGCACCTTTCTAATATCCCTGCTGTGACCTCTATACCCTGGGTATACAATTAATCATTTCATCCTAGGAAATGCACTTCTTTGCTCTTTCATGGACTAAACATGATACAAGCACAGGAGCCAAAGGCTCCCCTTGCACGTTTCGGAGTGACCCAGAGGCAATGCTGTTAAATCCAGTGGTGCCAACACTGTGCAACAGAGAAGAAAACCAGCCTTGCCGAAAACTCCTGTAGGCATTTTATGCTTTCAGTGCAGTCTGCCTTTAAAGACTCATTTGTATGAAAAGAGGTAAGAATTGCCTATATAATTTGCAGGAGACCACGCAGCTGGAACGCAAGCCTAGAGCAACGGTACCCTTCTATCTAGTACTGCAGAACCTAGAAACTCTGGTACTTTCACTGTTTATCCATGGGTTCTTGCGTAAGTCAAGGAAACAATCTAAAAGTACCAAAAGAACAGAGCAATACTGCTTCTGCTGCTAGAGGAGGTAGGTGGCCTACAGGATGCTACATCCTCCGCATCAGGTGTTAACCCGCTGGCACAGGAGGGGGTAAACAAGGTAGCAACGAGCTGCACAAGCACAGTAAATCCAAGACCCCTGGAGCCTGTGAAGCTTTCTGCTTACGCTGCAGAAGCGTCCCAGATTCATTAAGCTTGGGGCAGCCCTGCCACCATGCTGCAGCGTAGCTGTGACCCCATCTAGGCAGGCTGCCAGGGGTCTAGGCAATGCCAGATACAAAAGAGAAGAAGGTGGCGTGACTTGGGACCGTCCCACCAGCAGCTCCCAAAGAGCAGAGCACAGAGGCATCTTGCTTCGTTTGATATGACCGCTGTCCCCAGGAAGGAACATATTTGTATAACGATGACCAAATCTTGCAGACTGAGATCTCCAATCACACTAGCTTGAAAAAAAACCAAGATTTTGAGCCTGATACCTAAACAAAAAGGGGTGACCCACTGGAAGCGGGATCAACCCCATGGCTGGTGCTCACTCCATTTGCTACAAAATGCAGGCATCTGAGGACACATCCTCAGTCTTCAACATCTTTCAGAGGTCTGGGAAAGAAGGTCAGGTGAAAGGCAACAGATACCAAATTACTTCAACTGCACTCGCCAGTTGGGTCAGACTTCTTCTGGAGGAGTCTGCTGAGGTTTCCTCCTCTAGCGACACACAGCGCACTTGGTTCTTCGTTTCATCAGTGGCTGGGACAGCAGGAAGCTGTGGGAATGTATGCCCAAAATCTGAAAAGGATTTCTCCACTTCTTACCCACAAAGCATCTACAGGTGGCTTTTACACTGTCAGCCTAGTCTGCAACATCGTGGCAAAGCATGGAAGAGCACTCGGGAGAAAAAAAATAGTGTTAACACATAACACTGTATCACTATTGCCATTTATAGTAAAGCCACAAAATGCCAAACCAGCTGACAGGATCCCACAAACCGCACTCCAGAGCAACAGCGGGCTCCTGAGTTTTGCAGCCTACCAGAATTATTTTCACACACCACCTGCATTTTTCTGGTATAAAATATAGGGCCCTTTTCTCTCCCCCTCCAAACACCCAGATGAATGGCAGGTCAGCGCATCCACACTGTAGGGACAGTCTAGTCCTTACTCCTTTTGCACAGCTCTAAAGAGAAGCCTGCAAAACTGCTGGAGTTGCTGACCACTGAAATAGTTATTTATTTCGCCACAAAGGAAAGCAACCATGCTGCCAGCTATTGGCCTGGCTTCGATGGATACGTGGCGTCAGCCTAACCTGCGTTGTCATACTCTGCAAAAGGAAAATAATACAGCAACATCACAAACTGTAAATGCGGCAGTAACACAAGACTATTTCTCATCTTCTACAATGAAAACAATGCCAGCTGCAAGACAAGGAGATATCGCAACCTGCTGTTCCTCCTTCCCATCTCAAGGCATGACCATTCCATACAAAAGCTGGTGATCACCTGTTGTGCTCCGCTTCCTTCTTTTAAACCATAGCGTGTGTTAGCACCAGCATCCCGCTGCTTTGGGTCTGAAAGTGTTGCTAGAGCAACAAACGCTAGAAACTAGAGCAGAGAACAAAAGGGCTCCACGGCCCCACCGAGGATGCTATCAAGGAGATAGCAAGAATGTAAAATGGGACCCAGAGACCTCCCTTAGAGCAGGGAACTGCCATCTTCAAGACTTTCGGAGGGCAGAATGATAATTTAGCAAGTCCACCATCTCCGTAAGAAATTACAGCAGCTCAGCCCCATGTCTACTTCTTATCAGGAGCCCCAGGACCACCCAAGGCATTGCCCTCTTCACGAGCCATCATTTCATGCCCTGCACAAACGTGCCGCAGCAGTGCGGGACCTCACGGCTGACTTTGGTGCAGAGAGGCAGGAATTAGGGACATTTCTGTAAAGGCAACGTAAATCCCTGCTTGCATGTCTAGCAGGTTGCCTTTGCAGAAGGAGACGTGGTGGGAGTACCTCCCACTGGACAAATCCAATGTAGGTTAAATTCCAGAAGTTTATTGGGCAGGGTAGACAAAATTAGGCTCTTAATGAGATCTCAGTGCACCTTCCAGGGCTTATCGAAACAGCCCACATGGCTGCAACGAATATGGATGCTTTAGAAAATAATCCTCAAAGCAGACAGATACAGGGACTTTCCTTTGTCCCTTCTAGCACTTTCAGCACGGAGACACTACACCAAAGATGTGTGCACAGTGCCCTAATTGTAAATATTACCTGCTGGAGTGTGGGGAGTGGGAGCACAGTAAACAGCAGACTTCTGTGTGATTGCAACCCACTGTTCAAAATCAATCCATGGTGGCTTGTGTGTGCTGCATCATGCTGCCTGCAGCACCAGTTTCAGGGCTGCAGAACTTTGGAAGAGCTCAGAAGATCCTCATACTTCACACACACATGGATTCGTTTTGCCCTGCACTGGTCGCAAGGACCCGACTCTGATTTGTCTCTCAAGAGAAAAGAACACTGTTTAAAGGGGTCCTTCTCTCATTTACCAAAAACTATCCCTCTGTGCGTGGTCTTCCTGTCACCTACACCAGTGGCTTTCAACCTTCGGTCTGCCAACTACTTCCAGAATGTTCTGAGAGGTCGCTAAGAAAAGCAAGCCACTTGCAGTAGTCGTATTTTCTGTACAGAGATTTAATATCCTACTGGCATGGGATTAAAAACCACTCTGACAAACTAAGGAGAAGTATCAGAGAGGAAGTCCTGGAGGCATCTGGCTGGAAGTATGAAAGCCAAAAAAAAAAAATAAAATTTTTTTTCAAAGCTTAAGCAAATGCCTTAGTGAAGCTGACAAAGGCAGAAATTCTCATAGTGGCTTGTAAAAGCGAGTATGATGGCTAGCAAAAGCAGTACCAGCTTCAAGGCTCTGAGCTGGCCTCACCTCTGGCTTGTAACACCTGTACAGGTTACAAACCAAGCTGTGAAGAGGATGAACATTATTTATCCACCCTCTGGATTAAAATTCAAAGGTGGAGAAGTTACTGTTGAGGATGAAGATCACAGCACTGAGCGCCTGCCTTGCTCTGGGAACAGATGGCCAAGCCCCACGCTCTGAAGCCTGCTGTAATGCACGAGGAGAATCCAGACCTCAGGAAAACTGAAGGGTTTTGCTGCAACTTGATCCAAAGGCCCTCATAACACAAAACTGTGACTGCAACCTTCCAGAACAGCCAGGTATCGATGCTCACATGCCTCCTAGAGCACCCGCTCCCAGCTCTGAGAGAATCATCGCCTCCTCCACACCCTGAGCCTTACTCTGCTTTGTTCAACAACATACCTTTCACATGGCATGCAAAGCAAATGAGCAGTGGGATATGGTCCAGTCTCACCTCAACTGGCATCTACATTCCAGCTTTTCATTTGGATGTTTCCAGAATAGCTTGTTCCCTATTTGACCCATTAAAAAAAAAATAAAAAAAAAATCCCAAACAGAAAAATACGAACACATGGAATGACAAACACTGAAACAGTATAATGTAAAAATAAGTAAATTAATTCAAGGACCTGATTACTGGTCCATCCACAATTTTTGCATCTTTTTAGCTCTCCCTGATAGAGGCATCCATTATAGCATGATAGTTCTGTTGAGACAATTCAAAGTATATTCAAAGTCATACCAACACAAACGCACTCCTATCAACGTGACTTTGGCCAACACATTTACATGATGTGAAGCACAGCCACATTCACACCAGCATAAACGTGCTTCTATCGACATGGCTAAGCCCTGTGTCTTCACACGAATTAGCTATATCAATACAGAAGTGCTAACTTGAACTGCTAATTAGGATTCATAGAGGTTCAGCCTGTATATGCTGAGCTGTATGTAAATGAGCTCTCACAGTACAATCTTCATTAATAGTCATAGCTTTCAATATGCATAGGAACTGCCATGACCACCCTGTCAACGGTTATTTCTACAAATCCAATGGCTCATGGCTGAAAACCTGCAAATGCTGTTTAACACATACCACCAGCATCTCCTGCCTCCTGGCTTCTCTGTGGAGGGCTGTGAGGAACGTGCCTCTGCAGGAGCCCTTAGCCGGGAGGTCTTTACGCCATGGAGGTAGCTTGCTTCATTCAGGAGGGCTGGTTTTGCCAGCAGAACTGCACCCACACCCCACCAGTACAAGACACCTGCAGAGCCTTACCGAGGAAGCATTCCTTGACGGAGGCATGGCTCACGCCGAGCCACGCATCCAGGGCTTAGACATCCAGCCCTACACCCATGGAGCAGCCAGCACGTGAGCCCTTATGTCACCGATGAACAGCTCTCCCCGTGACACTGAATACTATATTAGTAATTATTTCTCAGATGTGTAAATGTTTGCAAGATCAAAACCTACCTGTCTAGCCGCGTTAGGTAATTACAGAGCAGAGCAGTCGGCCGCACATGGTTGTGCTCCTCTTCTGCCTGGTTTGGATCTGCAGCGCACCATCACACGAGGCATCATGGGCTCATTCCCACAGCGGGCTGCGTTCATATAAATAACCTATGTCACAGGTAGACCACCTGGCGCACTCATGGGGGGCTGTCAGGACAGGAAAGGGGGTTTGTCTGATTTTGGGCACCACATCCCTGGAGATGCTGATGCTGTCACATAGGCAACTCAGAGGATCCAGTAGAAAAGATAAAGATTTTAACTACTCCTCCCATATGCTGCTTAGCCCAGAAGGCAGCAACGCGATACAGCACTCTCGTGTCAGGAGAGACAGACGTGCTTAATGCCACAGTGCAGCTGGTGAGTTAAGGGGAGGAGACACATCACCAAGATAATGGCAGCGTCTGCGTGAAGATTAGCTCTAAAACTAAGCTTAGGAAAATAGTCCCTGAATTCATATGGAGAATAACAAAAATTTTGATTCAAGTATTCCTGTAGAAAGAAACAGGGAAATGACTGTATCCTTGGAAATTCATTTCCAGAGGTGGCCTATGTCTAACAGCCCCTGGACAACAATGCTGGAAGCGCAAGCTGTTGAGACACACGTGGCTGGCAACCCAAAGGGGAGGTAATGTCGTCTGGCAGAGGCAGGAAACCCTCTCCCTCCTGCCTTTGCTCCTCTGGTGATGTAACACACAGGAATATTTACAATTAACAGAAACCGTAGAGTGCATTGCCTAAACCTTCACGAAGCTCTGATAAGGCAGTGAAAAAACAACACTGGTTGATTTGCCTTCCATGCAATTTAACTTCTAGTACTCAACGTAACACACTGCTTCCCACTCTTGTGCCCAGAGCCAAACGAAGAGGATCCACTGGAGAGTGAGGTTTAAGTAGGATTTAAGATACGCCTTGAACTTCTGATGGCAGCCCACGAAGGAGTGGACCTTACCCAGCAAGAGACTGTAACCACATGGTTTTGTCACGCACGGAATAAAAGAAAGCATTGTGAATTCATGCCAAAATATTAAGGGCTTTTTCTCATTCAAAAAAATAAAACAGCTGAATCAACCGACAGAGCAGCGCTTTTCCCAGCACTTTTTGCAAAGTCAGATGCGGCCGCAGCCAGACTGTGGCTGGGAGAAACCTGCGCTGGGCGTGCCTGGGCTGCGTGGCCGTGACACAGCCCACGGCAGAGGATGCTGATGGGGGCTCCAGCTCCTTTAGTCCCCTCTCCGCTTTCCTCCAGCCACCTGCAATGTGAAACTAGGCCTGAACCCCCAGCTGCAACTGCTATGCTCTTGCAAAACCACATAAAAAAAAGATACAGATGTATTTAAAAAAAAAAAAAAAGAGGAAAATTCACTAAAGTCACTTTTCTAACCAACATTTTGCTTTAGAAAAGTCAGTGACACGTTGTCAAAGTAGACTTGTTTATTAAAAATGGATTTTTCCTAGCAAGGAGCACAGAACGACTGTACAATAGATGCCATAATTGCATACATTTGTTAATAATTGCATAGGCTGGAACAGGATACATTAACCTAATGTAAGAATGGAATAAGAGAATGTGGGAAAAATTAGATCGTGTTTTCAAGATAAAGACCAATGCTGCTATGAGAAGTCCAAAACAGAGGTGCTGGACGTTTGGAGCCATACTGGCTTTGTCACAAGTAGTTCACGTTCGAGTGCTTTTAGAAGTTTTCTATTTCTCTTAATCAGGCCCACCCATGATCTCAAGGAATGAAGCCAGAAACCAGAGCACATAATCTGGAGCATATAAAACAGTGAATACTTTGACTTGTGTAACTTGCCATCTCCTACCCAGTGAAGATAATCTGTACATTTAAAAATTAACATTCTGCATTTCCACAACAGTCCCAGTTAAAGGCTTCTAACACCAAGTGAAGCGTTATAACTTTGTAAAAAGACTACCTCTGTTTCACAGACTGGAAAAGCACCACAGGCAGCAAAACATCAACCTGTCCACCGCCGGGACAAAGCCTGGGGAGCAGCACAGGCTGCAGAACCCAGCCACGATGTTCAACCAGGACAATTCAAGAGTGGGAGCCTCCGCTCATCCCCAGGGACACCACCAGCACAAAAGGGACTGAGGGGCACGTTAGGATGAAGAGGCCACCTCACAGACTTCACAAGAAAGCAACCTGTACAGATCCACAGAGGTAACTTCAGCAGACTCAAGGGACTTCCAAACAGACAGATCTCAAGCTGAGCTGAAATAGCAAACTCAGAGATGACAGCACACCCCTTCCCCTGCAGATACGCAGGCACCCGGCTGCACCTTTAAGGCACGCAAGCTGCTGACAGCAAGGACACTGCATTTGCAGTAGACAAAGCACCACAATGGGATGCCAGGCCAATTAGCAGAATTTCAATTCATTGGCATTTAACAAGACTAGGATGGGAAGTCATCTTGGGCACAGCGGCTTTTCAGCAGGGACAAATTCTAAGTCTCATAATCAGACTCCACCAACCAGCCTTTCTTGGACAGTTCTTTAACCTCTTTTGTTTAAATTGCTGACTGCCCCATTGCTTGTGTACACTGCAAGCAGGCTGCTCTCGCTGAAGCTGATGGCAAATCCCTCCCTGATTTCTGTGGTTTTGGATCAGGTCCCACGACTCTTTTTAGTGTAATACTCTACTTCAGTCTATGTAATCTTCTGTGTTACGGAGGGGTCAATGCTACAAACTCTCCTTGCACTTAAGTCCTATTATCTGTCTGCACTAATTCTGCATACAGGGCATTTAAAGGTCCTCAGCTCTCTGCTCATACAGCTCCAGTTCCAGCCCCAGTCAGCCATGAAGCTGGGCATCTGCTAAGAGGGGAAAAAGAAAACAAACCCCAGAGATCTACTTTACTTCAATATTCTACTGCACAGTCACTTTTTCCAATACTCTCATTTTGCACATGGCACAACACACACTCCAGAAACTCTGCGAAACAAGCAGGTTATGTTCTGTGCTTGCAAAGCACCATCTATACTTACAGGGCAATAAAAATTAGCTTAATTAATAATACATCAGCAAGAAAATGTTAATGAAGACCCAGCAGGGAAAAGGACTGTTGTCTAATCTCCTTGTGTGGACTCCATGCTTTGGCAGCAATCAGCAACTGCATCAGCATTACCATGCCAGTGCAAGCGAAGATATCTGACTCATCAGGGAATGCACGCAGGAACCACGGTCCTTGTCACCATTTACATTTCTCTTTAAAAGCAGACACTGTTGCATCAGGAGCAGCTCCTGGCAGCTCCACACCAGCTTCCACTTGTGGAGCTTTTGTCATTTAAAGAAGAATTTAGAATATCCCTAGGCATCTGATGTATAAATACACATAGACGACAGGGCCTCCTGCCATGGGCTCTTTGGCCATGTCTGCAAATTACACGGCTCTGCCCCTGCATCGGCTTCAAGCTGCTGGATCCCAGGCATGTGGAGGGGGAACCGTATCCAACCTCCCTACTATGGGGAGCTCACCGAGAACATCCCAGCGCTTTCTTGGGGGCCTGCCTGCCCTCGCTGAGCGAAGAGGCACCGCAAGCTCAAAGCAGCGTGCTGCCCGACGCCTCGGCTAGGTGCGTTTCAAGGCAGATAATGGAAATCCCCCCTCCCAGCTGTTTTTCCTCCACGGTGCCTCCTCGTTGCAGGAGGCTGTTTTGGCAGGAGCCAGCACCCCACGAGTAAGAGCCCAGGGCTCGCAGCTGCCAAGGCAGCTCTGCCACTGGAGCACATCTACACTGGCACTCGGCCGCAGCGCCTGTTCATCAAGGGCTTGTGCCGCATGGGGAGGTGGTTTCCCGCAGCCAATGGAGGAGCTGCCGTTTCTGCCTTTCAGCAGAAGCGTGGCTGGAAACAAAGACCCGGTGAAGAAAGGCAAGTTGGCTGGTAAAACTTCCTAGCCCTAGCCAAGCCTCAGACCTGACAAATCACCCTCATTCCTCATCACCTCCTGACCTTCTCCTCCGCGGCCAGGCTGCCTCTGGGATCACACCGGGACCCGTATTTAAGCCTGCACGCTGGCTGGGGGCGAGGAGGATCTTTGTGTCGTGTGTCATTGCTGACGGCAGCCTCCAGCCACAACTCCAGGCCAAGCAGCAACAACAGCAACATAACGCGCATCTCGTAATTGCATAAAGCACCAGCGTTTGCATCCGCCGCAGAAGGTAAAATTTTAAGTCTGCTGTCACAAAGAGGGAGAAGATAAATTACATCTATAAAACACCCTCCGTGAGGATAGCCTAGAGGTGTGGATTTGAGAAGACATCAATCCAATCAGTTTTTAATAAAAGCCCTAAAAGATCAAGACCAACATGCTATCAACACAGAGCTGCATGAGAAAAGGTGCAAAACTCTTAGAAACCCAAGAACATAACTGTATCGCCAGCACGAAGGGTGCTTTCAATAGGGAAGGAGACCATAAAACTCGCAGACAAAGAAATCCCGAAAACGTGGGAGTTAGGCACAGAGTACACTGTGTGTGAGAGACACCTGGTCTAAATCTTAAAAAAAGATGGGAAATACAACTTGCAGTGACTGGAAAACAAAGTGGAAATAACCGAGATAGAATATGATGCCCCCTCGCTGGCCTTTTCAAACGATGCACGCCGGAGGCAGTGCTAACCTCTCCCCACTGTAAATTCTCAAAAGTCAAAGCAGACGAATCTTCAACAAATGTGCTCAGTAGCTGTTTGTTTGCTCACTGGTGGCGTTTCCCTGGTACAGGGGGATGTTGATTAAAAGACAGCATGGCTCTTCACCTCGCCTCTCCACACACGCTCTGAAAGCTACAGGATCTGGCAGTACAGCAAGAGTAAATATTACATCTCATCCGAAAGACATCTGTAAAGGAACACTCCTTGTTTCTCCTCAAAGTGTGGCAAAAAAGATCAAATATTCCAGATGTCATCTCCAGGTCCTACAGGATACCTGCTTATAAACAATCATCTTTGCATATTAAGAAGGCATTAAAGCACCAACTTGAAACAATGCATCCTAGCAGCACTAAAAACTAGCCTTCCTAATCCAAAGAACAAAAGGATTTCTAGTGTCTGGAATTCACAGATCCTTAACATTTAAAACGGAGAGTTGACAAAAGCTATTACAAACAAGTTTGCAATTAAAAACACCTAATATCTTGGTTACCAGTTCAGCAGCGGTGCTTTTTTGCAAAGCCTTCTGGGTGTTGATTTAATCTATCAAATATTAATAATGCTCCTCAATTAATAAAATATTTAGACTCATCCTTTACGTCCTCATAATCTGGAGATTTATGTTTAAACTTGCAGGCCAACTGGATACTAGATAGAATCATATGAACCAGCTCGCAGCCCGATTGTTAACGCTGTCATCTCCCCAATACAGATGCTCCCCTTTACACTGATAAACCCACGACTGACAGGCTGCATATTCACTACCTACCACCTTGGACATAAGAAAGGCATAAAATAATAAAAAAAAAAAGTTAATTTCTCAGATCCCAAAAATGCAAGTGACTTAAACACCCGTCTCCTATTTAGCACAGGTCCTGATGATCTCCAGGCTGGAGGCACTGCCTCTCCAGCCCCCAAATCCCCCCTGGCCGGCGATACACAGGGTGTGCAGGGCTGACACGAGCCGCACAGCACTGCCAGCCTCCAGCACCTTCCCGCAAGTCCCTGCCACATGCCTAAAGCAAAACTCACAGGGAATGAACTTCAGTCAAGGGCAGCATAAAAACATGCCTTGGGTAACACCCCAGGAACTGAGATTATCGAGAGGATAAATTAAAACTACAGGGAAGAAAATATATCAGGCTTTGCTGCCCAGCTGCTCGCACCTGGGCTGAGCTATTGCAGCATTAAAAACTTTAGAGTCAGTTTGGAGGCAGGGCACAGCTTTCAGTTAAAGGCCTTTGGGCATCTGCATTCACTAGACACCGACGAGCATCACATTTCAGTAACTACCTCCTGATTTTGCGACAGGCGTACTTTCAATTCCCAAATCAACAGCTGGATGAAGCATGTAATTTTGAAACCCATTAATCTTTTCTAACTCTTCTACCATGTGCATGTTTAATTTCCCACTTCTTGAAACAATATTACGATTTTTGAGAGAAACTGACTATAGCTTCTGAATGCTCTGGGCCAGCAGTATGAAGCATCCCCAATTACCACGGAAGCTGGATAAAACATTCGGGTAATTTGCCTTCTGGCTTTGAGCCTTTGGGAGAAATTACCTATTAAAACTTCCTCTGAAACTGCAAGGACCAGAAATGTGCGACTGGAAAGGAAGAAGGTAGCTGAGATTCTCAAGAATCCAGCAGCTCACGCTTTAAAAGGAAAGGAGGCCAAAAAGAAAAAAAAAAAAATGTATTTCACTGCACTCAAGGCTGTATTCAAATGCATCAGCAGGTCATGGCCAATAGTCCTGAGGAGACCAGGGTTCCCTTTTGCCAGTTAATGTGCTAAAATACATCTGTCCACATCTACACTTGAGTTCTAAAATTAATTAAAAAATCTGAAGTAGCACTCTGAATGACACACAGACTTTTAATATAACCAAGGCCAAAGCACAGCATATTTCAGTTTGGACACTGGGACTGCAATTCTCTCTCCACGGAGGTGCCCGTGCTCTCGTGCTGTGTTCCCTTCAGCTCTATGGATGGCTGACGCCATCAGATTCACCCCGGCTGCCCTCTGTTCTCAGAAGCAATAAGCACCATGTTCCTCTTCTTCTTAGCAACGAGACAAGCACAAGCAGGCACGTTCTTCTGCAGCATCACAAGCCTCCTGGACTTGGCTCAAATGCTTTGCCCCAAATCACAGGTAACGGGCCTGCTCTGTACTCTCTGGGCACTACTATTATCTCCACTCACCGCAGTTTGCTCAGTTCCCCAGTTCTCTGCTGTTGGTTTTGAATGCTGTAGCCATGGCAAGCTCATAACTATCTTCAGGGTCATGTACTAGTCCAGCTGACTCAAGAAGCTGTAATAATTTTGATTATTTTTATCCCTCTTTGCATAATTTTTACATTTCCCTGTAACAAATGGGAAAAGTCACTTACCTGGCTTTATTTTGAGTCTATCCGTGTCAGCCCGGTTATCTTGCTCTGTATTTACTTCCTCCCCAGCTGCGCCACCTGCAAATTTCCTCCCTCTCCCATGTGCTGTCTCTGCAGGATGATCAGCCGTATGCAAACAGAAGTGGACCTGAATTTTCGACTCTACCAGTCCATCCCACTTAAAATCTCACTGTCCTAAACTGACACTGCTCACCACTGCCTCTGAGAGCTCTCCCTTGAGAAGGAGATATGACACTGAAAAGGATGGATTTCATATTTAATAGCCCACCTCCACCCCCAAGCCAGTCCCCCGAACACACAAGCAGCTCAGCCCTACACCGTGTCGGCTCACCTTGCTCAGCAGCTGTCTGCAGTTTATGTCAGGCAGCGTGTTTGAGCGGGGACTGCTCTGTGGAGCCAAACCATCTTAAACGTAAACTCGGGCAAAACAAGCTGGTACGGAAGCAGACGGCAAGACAATGGTGGGGATCAGGCTGGGCATTAAGGAAACAGGAATCCTCTTGGAAGAACATTTCCTACTTGAAAAGAGGATACGCTGGATGTCCTTGATACGTTGCCTATGCTAGAAATTTTTAATTAAAAGCAGGAAAGCCTTTCTATTTTAGACACCGTGATACCAGCATCAAGCGCTTTTATAAGTACAGTTTATTCTGGGTTTATATGCATTTCACAGAGCTTGGCAGCCAAGCTAAGCCAGCAGGGCTACAGCAAACTCTTCCACTCCTGGTTGGATTTACTTTACTGCTTCATCCAGTCACCAGCCATCACCAACGGGACGTGCCTGCCCACACACTGAGGGAGGCCAGACTCACACGACTTCTCCCTGATCTACCTGAGACACAGACAGCTAGGTGAGCCTTTCAGCGGCGACCTTTGGCTCCCATGACAGTCACGGAAAGGGAAATCTCCAGCAAAATGTGTCTTGAAGCACTCACACAGACCCCTCACACTTCTCACTGTCCTGCACAAAACATAACCCCCCCTTTCACCTCCTCCTTTTCTGGGACACAGTGACCCAAACCATAGGCGCCAGCTGCGCTCTGCTCCAAACATTTTGCTTGGGAAAAGCCAGAGGAATACAGCTTGCTGCCATCCCCTCCACAGCCCCGTTTCCCGAGGGGAGAGGCCACGCAAGCAGCATCACCCCCGCTTCAGGAGGGGAAGAGACAGATGACAAAACACCAGGCAAGCTGATTAAGAGCAAGGCCCCAAACTAGCATTTCAGACCAGTGGCAACACAACAGTATCAGTCCCTAATCGTTTCGATATCAGCTGCTCTCATGCACATTTGGAAACGTGATACCCCAGGGTACCGGCAGATCACTCTCTGCTAGCGGCAATGAACCGCCAAGGGATGCTAATGCCTTCATCAGCTGGCACAGCTGTTTGCAAGGTGAGGGCACATCCAGCTCTATCTGCCAGCACAGCTCGAATCCGTTCCCTCCACGGAAGAGCTGTTTGTTTGTTTGTTTCTTCTGGTTGTTGTTGGGGGTTTTGCTGGTAATTGCATCTCTACTAGGACTTCTGCTGACACAGCTATGGTGGAGGGGAGAGCAATTTCTTTGCATTCACGGACAGATAACTAAGTCGGCAAAACTTCTCTAATGCAGACCAAGCCTCTGCTTTGGAAAGCAAAAAATAAACTACCTTGGTCTAAAATCACCTCTAAGCTAATACAGCTACGTCCTCAGCAAGGACTTTTATTAGCATGACTATTTCAGCAAGGGAAAATGAAAAATCATCCTCTCCAGCCAGCATAATTATATCAAAAGGGCTTTTTTTAAAGTATAAACCAGGCCCTTGATTCTGCTTTGACTGACTAAACGTTCTTCAGATGCTTTCTTCAGTCACATTGGCTCAGCCACGTTAGCTTGACACAACTGAAGGGCACTTTTAAGGCTTTCTTAAAACTTCAGAAGCCACATTTGCCCATTCTGTTATTATTTAAAGTTTCTCCATGTGGAAGAAAAGGACGAGCTCCCAAAGGGCCTTTGCTAGCCCACAGCTTGCTCAGCATGCGAGAATCCGTGTTTTGGAAGCAAAAGTTAGCATCCATCTGATACAGGGCAAAATTTTGTCCTGGTCAGGGTAGTGTACAATTTTAACACGTTAACAAAGCAACCCTTGTGCGAAAGCCCCTAACTGATAAAAGTTTAAAAATGTCCGCACTAGGTCTTTAGTATCAGAGAGGGGAAAAAAACCTTTTCTCTTCATACAAAGACACAGCTAAAATGTATTAACCCTGGTACTCCAGAAGAAATTTAACACAACCGGAAACACACGTATTTTGCCTGCGTTCGCAATCTCATGTCAGTGTAGCATCGACATACCTCACTGCGCTAAGGAGTCTGAGGGAAACAGCTGTCCTGCAGCCATCAAGATGTGCAGGCTCCCAGACAGCTCACAAAGGAGAAAAGACTAAATGCACCAAGTTTTCCTGATGTGGCTTACTGAAACAGACTCCGTATTAAAAGCAACAGCCCTGGGAAAGCAAAGCCCTCTCCTCACTTGCAATACCAGCTGGCAGGAGTAAATGAGAGAGGAGGAAGGGCAGGGCAGGCCTGAAAGAAGCACTGGATTTCATGTCACCTGCAAAACAGAAAGTGGGAAACCGAAGAAGTCATCTGTGTGCTCACTGCTCAAAGGCACTGCTCATTAGGTCCTGGCTTTTCCTATTATCACTCCTGCACTCAGTGGCCTATTACAGCAACCTCCTTCCAGCCAGGGACCCGTGAATAGGAAGCGCTTTGACATGAGTGAATGTTGCCCCTTAATCCAGTGGGGAGTTCATTGAACAGGCGGAGGGCTGCCGACAGAGCTGCCGGCACCAGCTGGCTGAGGGGATGAGAGCAAGGATCAAAGCCAGGGCAAAGCCTCAGCACCACGAGCCTGATTTGCAAAACTGCTCAGCCTGTTGAGTCCTCACCTTTAAAAGGTGGGGAGCTGCTGGGTGCTGAACTTGTCGGAGATCCAACCTCAGCTGAGGATGCTGAGCAGTGGGGAAATCTGTCCTCTATGTGGCTTGCACGCCGTCTCTTCACTTTAAAGATCAAAGCTGCATCTCCAGAAAAAAAGATGTTACAGATCAGAACAGATAGGAGGAAAAAAATGATGAAAAATGCAGTGTGACTTCTGAAGAGAACCACTTCATTCAAAGCCACACACACACACCTTACTTCCTGCTTAGCATGCAGGCACCAGCCTTCCTGAGGTTAGCACGAGCCTGAGGAAAAACATTATGGCTTGAAACCTCTTTTCAAGTTCACACCGAACAATCATTTTAGGAAACACACAAACACAAGGTCAGCTGAGTCTCCTCACTAAACCAATGCAAACCGGAGTAGCAGCATCAAATTCAATGAACCTGCACTATCATAAAAACTGGCTGAGCAAGACAAACCCATTTCTTTAAAACTTTAATCTTTAGCACTGTATCTGCAGTAGGTGTAAAACAGGTGAAAGCCCCAAAACCAAACTGAACACAAGACACCTGCTAAAGCAAACCAACAGCAAAACAAGGTTTCTCTGCACCAATGTGGTTATTGCGCCTAATGACTGCAGCACGGCTTCTTACCTGGCAGCTCAACCATTTCCCAAAGCACAGAGATTACCTGGGGCTGCCTCAAAGCAAAGCAGCCAGAAGAGAATAACCACCAAAGTTTAAAGCTGAGAACTTACAAAGAACTTGGTGTTCGGAGAGATTCTCCCTCACCCATCAACAGCAAGATTTGGCAAGAAGCTATTCTATACTAGAAGCTTTTGTCTTAACGGCTGACAACTTTATCTGCAGAGATGGTGTGGACACTCCCGGGAGACACACAGACAGCACTCTTCCAACCTGCCCGCTCCCATCCAGCTCTTTACGTGGAGCAATTATCTCCTCCCAGCAACACACCTCTGCACCTCTCTCAAGTGAAATAATCCCTCGTTTCTGCTCCATCTTGCACATGGCAGACCACCACAGTTGTGGGATGTTTGTCCTTGCTGTCCCCCACCAGCGCTGGGGGAGCAAAGAGCATCTCCTCCGGTCTCTAAATTCCAGCCTGATTTATACCAACTTCCTCCCCTCTGGCCTCAGATTTGTCTGAGTTTATGGGGGAGGGGAGGAATTAAACTCCAAATGAGTGATCGTTCCCTCCCCATAATCCATGGCAACATCTGTGGATATTAAGCCTGATTCTAAGAGAGATGTTTCTTAATGCTCTGCATACAGAGCAGACCCAGTCAGGACAGCTGGCACATGCTTCCCAAAATAAAAGGTGTGCATCTGTAGTGTTAAGACTAACCTGTGCATTAAGAGTTGATGAGTTGGGAGCCAACTCCTGCCCCTGTTACAGCCATGCTGTTCTCCTAGAAGTAATCGCACCGACGTAGCTGAAGGCAAAACCAGACTATGGAGTCACACGAGCACCTGAGGGCCGATTCCTCTATCACACGGCAAGATTAACGCCTGATCCACTTCAGAAGCACACACAAAGGGCAGCAGGATCAGGCCTTGAGATACAGTTGTGATGGAACACAAAGCATAAGGAAAGCCTTGGGCAAAACTCCCACCAAAGATGACGGGACTCTTGTCTGAGTACTAATTCAACCTGTTCTTTGCAATGCTTTGCAAAGAACCGCTGTTGCCACCCGCGCAGCCGTGCCACAAACCTCATCCCACGCGGGGCAGAAGTTCCTGCTGCAGCACAGCCCTCTGACCGCAGTATTTCAGGGAGAGGGCTGGGACAGCCTGGCACACCTGAACGGCAAGGTGTCACCCAGCTGCCAGGAGGTCCTGATCGGTAACAGCGACGGGCTACAGTGACAGAGCACCATAGGAGCGCAAATCCTGTATCACCACCTCGATGCTCTCTGTGCAGGGGCAGGCTCAGCAGCCGGCACGCTGCAAGCTGGCGTTTACCTGAGGGCAAACAGACTTCTAAGAAGAGTTTATATTCTCTAACACAAGAGCAAACAGACTTTTTATACAAAGAGTTTTATCTTCTCTTAACAAAAGCGGTGGGAAAGTTTCAGCCTGGCACGAAGACCCACTGCAGGCACAGCATCCCAGCTCCGTGTGCCGCTCGCGTTGTTTCACGGAGTAGCCGAGCTGCGCCGTGTACTCTTTGGGGACGCTTCCAGCTCTGGCTAATTACGGCTAATTGTCATTACACGGCAAACTTCATTTTCTCTGGGGATTTTGGACGCGACGCCGGAATTTCCTCCAGCTTCACGCTCACACGTCAGACCCCAACAGGACGTGGGGCGACAAGCGCTGGCACCCCCGGCTGGCTGGCGGCCGGGGGTGGGGGGCAGGGGGAGCCCCCTGTGCGCCCCTCGCCCCCCGGCAGCCCCCGGCCCCGCT
>JAVJGI010000065.1:9413152-9453244 GCA_035590275.1 Ibycter americanus | reverse complement strand
AGACCCCCAGGCCCAGCCCCAGCTCCCCCAGACCCCCCAGGCCCAGCCCCAGCTCCCCCAGACCCCCAGGCCAGCGCCTGGGGCTGGGGCGAGAGGGAGGTGGGTGCAGCACAGGGCCGGGGGCCACTGGCACCCCTCCCCGTGCCTTTGCTGGGGCTTCATCTTGCTCAGCGGGAGCTGGGGACACCTGGGACAAACCTCCCGGGGCTGTCAGGAAGGGAAGAGGCTCCTGCAAGAAGGAGAAATAACGGGGAAGGCGGCGAGCCCTGGCAGCCCACCGCCGCCATCACGGCTCTCGGCCCACCTCACCCCCGCGGCCCGGCCGCTTCAGCCTCATGTGCCAGTTATGGTGAACGGGGCGAGGGCGAGGCCTGGTGGTCACAAACTGCCCCATTTTCCCTGCTGCGAGTCCCCAGGGGAGCGTGGGGCAGGGGCTGAGCCCCCAGGGGAGCGTGGGGCAGGGGCTCAGCCCCCAGGGGCATGTGGGGCAGGGGCTCAGCCCCCAGGGGAGCGTGGGGCAGGGACTCAGCCCCCAGGCGTGTGTGGGGCAGGGGCTCAGCCCCGGGCAGCATGAGGCCAGCAGCTTCGCCATGGCGGCCCGGCCCTCCAGCCAGGCTGACATCGCCCTCTCCCGCACCGAGCCGGCCGAGCAGGGATGGACTCCACATCCTGGGATTCCTGCCAGCAGGAAGAGAACAACCCAACCGCCCCGGTGCTTCCTCCGGCTGGGCCCGCGTCCTGCCAGCTGGGCCTTTCCCCATCGCCGCAGCATGGGGACGGCTGAGATGGCCCCAGCAGCACCTTCCCCCCGCAGCGGCTGCCCAGGGCCGGGGGGACGCGGCTCTGCCATCGCGTTGGCCATAAACCAGCGTTTGAGCTTCAGTGGACGCCGCCTCTGGAAGCCGGTGGCCACCTCTCGCCCACCGAGACCCTCCCGGCGGGTCTCAGTGACCAGGCTGCGCTCATCGCACACTTACATCCAGCAAACGCACCCACGGTCTTAAAAAAAAAAAAAAGACAGCTTTATTTACCCTTTTCAGATCTTTACATTTGGTGCTTTAAAACCCGGGACAAAAATACTCCCCCAGAAGCCGTGGCAAACATGTAAAACCGCGAGTTTGCATTTTAAAACCCAGTAATAAATTGCGCAGAAGTCTTCGGTTGTACAGAGCCATCACAAATATTGTTGTATAAAACCCCAAAATCTGTAAAGAGAACCACAGGGATAAAGAATTACAGCCACGAGTATTGGTACAAGAAAGGGCACAAGTTTTGAGGGTTTTACCCCACCAGTCTCTCTTGGGGAGGAGGGATGGGACATTCGTGTTGCAGATAGTTGGAAATATTTAAAAATACAGAATAAAAACCAAAGGGACCTCAGAACAACCTTGATCTCCTCTCTTGTGCTGGCTCAACAGGAAATACTTACTTCTACAAAACTACTGAAAGTTCAGTGGAAAGCTAAAAAAGATTCACCGGTCCAACAAAAAGAAGAGCCTCTGTGTTCCCCCATCTCCCCTTTCCCCATCTCCTGCAGGCGGGACAACAGGTGCCAAAGCAGAGTTTAGTAGGACACAACAATGAAAAAGCCAAAAATATGGAGGCAGCACATGTGGAGAGCAGGACAAGAACAAAACCATGAAGGACAAAAAAGAAGCAGGAAAAAAAAAAAAAAAGCAGATGATATTTTTGGTATTTTCCATTGAATGCCGAGTTTGGAAACAATTAGCTCAAGCTTCACTCATGTCCCACCACTTCCCCTCCCCATTTCAAACAAACCCAAAAACAATTGCTTAAAAAATTTGAGCCAGGAATTTGAATTCCTATGTGCTGAAGTTTTTTTCACCCAGAGCTGGGTTCAGAAATTATTTTTTTTTCCCTCTTTATTCCAGAGTTCAGAAAGAGGAGAGAGGGACGACCAAGGGCCTAGAGGAGCTTCCCAGGACTTGGAGAGGCTGAAGCGGGAGGGGCTGCAGAGAAGAGAGACGGCAGCAAGGCAGAGGACAGGGATTGTCTGCTCGCCCTCTCCAGAAGGGAACGTACTCAACCCCAGGCACTGGGCTTTGCCTCATCACGCTCACCCAAAGCACTGTGTACCCCAAGCACCTCGCTGCCACAGCGCCCTGGGGCCACAGCTGCAGCGGGTTTAAGAAGAGCTGGACTAACTCCTCCATCCTGCCGACCTGGACCATTTCAAAGGGGTCCACAAGACATGAACAAGGCTCTTTGTGTCAGGCTTCAATTCCCTGCCGCAGCGCTGGGGGACAGGCAAGGCTGGGCAGGAACGTTAGAAACCACATCGCTGCGCCGGTTATGGCCATCTGCTTGCACAACAGCGAGGTTGCCCAGAGGCAAACTCAGGGCCACAACCTCCTGCATCCTGGCCAGAGGTGCCTCGTGGGTCTGAGAGAAGCATCCCTCTGCAGGAGCTGTGCGTGCCCAGCCCTAGCATCCAAAAGAACAAGGGCCACCATGAAGCCTAGCTCCGACTCCCTCCCGCTCCCTCCACAGCAGCCAGGGGAGATGGACACTCCTCACCAGTGAAGAAGAAGAAGGTGCCCACTTGCTCCTTGCTTTGCCAAGTGGACTCCATGTGCAGCACGGGGTGCTGAAGGACCAGTTCGTAGCAAACAATTTGGGAGAGCAAGCTCAGGTGCACGGGAGCGCTGCAGAGACAGAGGGCACAACACAGGAGCTGTGCGATACAGCTGGCCTCTCCAGTCTCCACCGCGAACACCGCATTCCCAACTGTAAAGGTTAAACAAGGCGGACAGATGCTGGCTGGGGGTCTAGAAAGGCATCCCAGTGGCTCTGGCCACAGTAACCAAACAGCAATGAAGTTTTCCAGCCAAGAAAGGTGGGCTAGACGTGTCACCAGCAGCTCAGCTTCAGGGATGGGGAACAAGGATCTGGGAACCCAGTCCCAGCGCAGGTTGCCTCTCCCAGACCCCAGCTGGCTCAGGAGCCCATAGCCCAACCCAGCACTGACAGCTCACAGGAATTTTTCCAGAGCTGTGGAAGGGATGTGGGCTGAGACCTGGAAGGAAGGGTATGTACTGCCAACAGCAAGGAAGGGCACAGGAGCTACCGGCTGAGCCAAGCAAAACAGGTTCAACCAACTGGGAGCAAGAGGAAGAGCACCAAGGAAGAGATGTACCGTTACGAACAAACAAGCACCTGCCTTTGACCCCCTGCATATGAAGAATGCTTTTTATGGCAGGCACAGACCACCACGCAAAGGAGAGAGTCTTAAGTAATAAAAGCTGGGCAGAAGCGTAAGTTGAGCAGAGAGTGTAGAAGGATCCTTGTGTCTCAGACACAGATCACACCTCAGGCTACTTGCCATGACAACATTTAGGCAACACCTACATGCTTCAGACATGGTATCACCAAACTGTGGGTGTGGGGAGGAGCCTTCTCCCACTTTTAGTAAGTTTATTCCAAATGACTCCTTAGGAGAGGGCATGGGGTGGTGGTCTCCAGCCCTTTCAGCCAGCCCTTGGCTGTTCCATCTCCATCCTCCTGAAGGGAGAGTCCGCTCTCCCCTTCCTCCCCACCGGCTCACCTCTCCGGTCAGGCAGTGCAGAGCACTGCCCAAGACCCATGGGCCACTTGGACAAACCACGGCTTTGGGACACAGGGCCAGGGAAGCAGCAGTGCAGCGGCTTCTCTCTCCAGAGCTGAGCACACATGGTGCCAAACTCCCTCCAGCCATCTGGAACTAGGAGTCCAGCACAGCGGTCAGGCTGCATCGTGCTTGTTTTCCCCGAGCTGCCTTGGCAAAAGTCACCATCCTTTCTGGCGAGAGCAAAAAACTTGCTTCATTTTGTAAGAAATCAGCAAGGTGCATTCCTAGATTTGGCATGAACAGGCACATGAATAAGCATCAGAAATGGATGAAAAAGCACAGCATTTCTCTTAGAATAATTTATTAAATACAGCATTAAAATTTGTATTTATGAATTCAATCATTAAAAACAAAACTTCATCTCATATATATATATATATATATTCAGGGACAATGACAATCATTCTATCAACATTGGTGCATGTTGTGCCAGCACTGCTCAGAACAGCACCTTCTCTACACTATCCTTAAAGCAGTTCAACACTTTAAAAAAAAAAAAAAAGCATTTGCAAAGAAAGAGTGCAAAGCAGGGCTTGTCCCCAGCTGCCTGCCAGGGGTGTGCAGCGGCGGGCTAAAATGAGGCGGCAGAGGCTGTAGTGCTCCTAACAGGTTTCTTAGATATTGCCTGCCCAGCATGAAGCAGCCTGGAGGCCAGTCCTCAGAGATGCCAAAGGTCTGCAGCCCACAATTTCAGCCATGGCTGGATGCCTGCAGCTCTTAAGTATCTGGTTTGTGGTTTTCTCAGCTCGGGCAGTCAATAACTAAAAAAGCTAAACAAGGAGGGGTAAAAAAAGAAGCGCCAAAAGAAAAATGTTGTTTTACATCCACCAGCTTCTTCCTCTGACCTGCCAGGTCCAGCGGAGGCTGCGAATGAGCCGTAGCAGTTTGTGTTCCCACTTGCTCATTTTTGCACCTTGCTGTGGCTCGAGCGGCGGCTCAGGAGACGAGCAGTAAACCAGCACCAGCTCGCGGCAAGAACAGTCCCCTGGCCAAGCACCCTTGTGCACTGGTGTGGTGGCACGGACCAGTCCCGCAGGAGACACCAGGCTGAGCCTCGCGGGAGGGCTGTCCCAGAGGGAAGGGCTTCCACGGACAGGGTCCTTGGGCAGACTCGGAGGTAGCATTGGACTGACTTTTGTAACTTGGTCATCATGTAATTCTGGCCTGGGCAGCGGCAGCTGGGATGGAGAGGGCACCCTGCAGGGCTGGGAGGTGGGACACAGGGGATCCGGTCCCCCCGCTTGCAGACTGGCTGGCGCTGCTCAGCCCGGGCGCTGCGGTCTAGCAGCGAGCAAGGACATGCTGTCTCCTACGAGGCTTTTCAGAGAAAAGTCGCCCTTACTGGAAAAGGCCAGAAGCTGGCTGGCAGGCACCCCCCGGGAACAGCGGGCTCTGCCTCCGCAGCTCACCACGGCCTCCTGCGTTATGAGCACGTGCCCCAGCGAGCTCACCGCGTGCAGGCAGCGGTGCAGCCCACTGCGAGAGAGCCAAAGGCTGCCAGTCACCCACCGCACAACGCAGGTACAGCGAGGGCTTGTGCTTTTGGCTTTTTGAGAGTACCTGACCTTCTGAACTTGCTTACTCCAAGAAACCTCCTGTTTCAGCTACCCTTAGGACCCATGAGGACAAGGAGGAAGGGCTGTCAAAACTGCTTCTGGAGAGCACACAGCCCCTAAAAAAGACTAGAAAGTTCACACAGCCCAGCCTTCACCTACAGTGGAGACATGCCAAGTCAGGAGCATTTCGGATAAGGCATCGCAGGTGCTTTGATAGTAAAGCAGTTAGTGTTGACTACAGTACTTTAACACAAGCTGCTGCAGAGGGCATCCCTGGGGCAAAACCAGCTCTCCAGCACTTGGTGCAGCAGCAGGAGACAGTTCAGTTTCCCAGACCTCTCCCACACACACACAGGCTGCTCTGGCTGCCCTTTTTGGTTTTCTTCCCCCCCCCTAGAAAGAGACTTAAAAAGCCTGGGCAGGGATGTGCCATTTACCCCACCAAGCAGCCAGAGAGATAAAAAGACACCTTGTGCTGTACCAGACTTTGCAGTAGGCAGGTGAACCGTGGTGCCTGGGGGTGGGCAGCGCCAGCGGGACTCGAAGCAGGGGAGGCTAGTTGCCGTTGCTGATGCTGGAGTTGGCACTGCTGCAGCTCTGCTCGTAGGATGGAGGTGCCTCTGCGGGGGAAAGAAAGAATAAGAGCGGTTACGGTGGGTGTTTGGAAGGTTCCCTTCATCCCGGTCCATGTAACTTGGTGCAGAATAAAGCAAACTGCTAACAACGTACACGTGTCATGCACACAGGCACTGTCTCTCCAGGACCCTACAACCTGCCTTGTTGAAATATATGGGGTTTGCACACGTAGAACGTGAGCCAGCCAGTCCCACCCCTGTCCTGACGCCTACAGGGGTTAAAATCAGCACCTCAAAGTCCTGTTCTGTCCTCCCCTTCTTTCACAAGCATCCTCACCTACTCCAACACCCCCAGATCACAGGTGACCTGCGTTCTGTGTGCCCCAAGCCAGGGCTGAAGTGACACACCAAGTGTCTCATTCCCCCAGTGCTAACAGACAGGTTTATTTGGGTAGGGCTGTGCTAACAGACACCACTGGCCCCTGCCACCCCAGCCGCCTGGGACAAGCACGGCTCCAGGCATCCAGCACACTGGGATTTCCCCAAGCTTTTCCACCCTGGACAGTCTCTCAGCTCCCGCCCCCGCAGCTTGTGTCTTCAGACCAGCTGCAGGCCCACTCCAAGTCAGACAGAAGATTTCAGTTACACGGTTTTCCTGGCTCTGCTCCCACCAGCCTCACCGCAAGCCAAGAAGTTTTTCTATCAGTGGGAGGCTGGAAGCTCATTTAAGAACAGGGAGATCCTCTCACAACGAGCCCAGGGCAGGCACGGGTGTAGACGTGGGAACGGACAGCCGGCTTTTACAGCTGTAAGAGGGGACTCCTGCGGAGGCTAAAGCAGGCAGAGAGATCTCATGATCCCCTCTCACATCAGCCCCCAGCAGGCTGACATCCCTGTATTCCCACCCAGTTCACAGCTGGCAAGGAGACTCTTGTGGTAGCAGACATTTACCAGCACGCTGCCAGCCTGTTTAGATCTCAGGAGCGGGCTGCTCACCGTATGGGTAGCCCCACGTGCTGTACTCCGGAGGCAAAATGAGAGAGCTGGCCGTGGGGACAGGCACCACGTTCCCCTCGGCGTAGTAAGGGACAGTGGCTCCCGTCGACAGGCAGAGCGTGGGATGGTTTGGGGAGCCTGTCTGCTCCGAGTCCACCCTTATCTCCTGGAAGCTCAGTCCTGGGGCATAGCTAAATGGCTGCTGCTGGGAATGGCTTTTGGTGGGGATCGAGACATTGTCCATCGAATGATAACCGCTGGCAGCCTCCTCTTCCTCCGGGGGGGCACTGGGTACCACTGCAGACGGTATGTGCTGGATGGAGCGGGAGGGGCTCAGAGGCACCCTGTTCACGGCAATGTTCCCAATATAAATGGGGAGAGTGACAGAAACCTCTGGTGACTTGAGGGAAACCTGGAAGAGAAGGAAAAACAGTGGCATCCTCTTCATTATAGATGCACTGGGAAGGTTCACCTGATGCGAGGGCCACCCACACCACACAGCTACGGAGTTCAGTGATTGAGCTCAACCCAGCAGGGAGCACAGAAGTTGCAGCACAGCCCACTGGAGCTCCACAAGGGCACTGGTGTACTCACTTGGATGTAGTAGTCAATATGTATGAGGCTACAGCCCTGCAGAATGGACTGGGGCAGTGCCGGAACGAGGATCTGCTCCTTCCATTCTGCATGTTTCCAGGCTTTCACTCCTGAGCCCTCCACCTCTGCAATAGTCCTCAGGTCGTAAATCCAGCGCTTGGATTTATAAGCCACTTTCTGTACAGACAGGAGAAAATACAGCTAGGAGAAAGATTGCAGATGGTCTTCTGTCTCCCACAAACCTAACTCAGTACACAAAACCACCCAACTGCTTTGTCAAATAAGCACGAGCACAAACCTAACGTGCATATTACAAAGCAGAAATACCCATCGTTGCATGACAGACTGAGTTGGTGTAAGCAAGACAAGTGCTACCACCTCTTTTCCCAGGAAGGTAGAGACGAACAGAGTTAGCCAGAGGTCTGGACTCCTTTCTGCCACCTCCCAGCCACACGCAGCAGAGAGGCACGCTGGGGAGAACTGCCCCAGATTCATAGAGGCTGCAGGGGAGTGGAGTACCAGCATAAGCCAAAGAATCGTGCTTTCGAGTGGTTACCTGGAGCAGACTGGCTACTACAGCCCCCGTGTCCCGGCCCGATTTGTTCTCTATGTCTGTGCGGAGCTGGATGGCTTGCCCCACGATGTACCCTTTCAGATCCGAGGTGGCAGTCAGGATAATGTTGCCGCTTTTCACGAGTTTGTAGTTGAACTTCTTGGTGATTGACATAGTGTTGGGCTGCTGCAGGACAGCAGAGAGACAGAGATGTTGGCTCAAGAGAGCCTCCCAGGAAACACTCAAAGATTCAACAGCAAGCAAAAATATCACAGTTTAAGAGGATGCAAGGAACCAGCAACACAGCACTGCCACAGACAACAGGTCTCACTTTTCCATCCCCCCAGTTTCGCTGTCCTATTAGCCACTCTTCCCTCCAAAGCAAGTTCCCTAAACCCAGGTCTCTACAAGCACCTGGTGCTACTGGCCAATATCTCTCCTTGAGTGCTGAAAATTCACCTAAATCTTTCAAAGCAACACACAGAAGAGTCAAAAATTGCTTGAGGCAGGGACCGATGACAAGGCAGGACAGATCAGGAGTCCTTATCCTGCTCTTGCACAGCCAAGGCATGCAGTCAGAGAGCTGTCCAACCATACAATTATTCCCTAGACAACATGCCAGGACAAGGACAAGAGCTGAAGCCTTGGCACTTCCCAGCCACGCTCCTCCTCGTTCTTACCTCGATGTCAGGGATGTCGTTCAAGTTGAGAGGGCAGAGAACGTAGAAGATTTTGTTGCATTTGTAGTCCTTGGAGAAGCGAGGTGTGTCTATCACAGCTTTCACCTGATGGAGGACTTTGCCAAAAGGGCCTTCAAATGATGTAGGAGCAGAGGCTGGAGTTGAGAGAGAAAGAAAGAAGAGGATCGTAAGGCTGAGTCAGACCAAGCATTTCTGAACTGGAAGTACAGTGCCTTTAAACAGCTTTCATTTTCACCTGAGGAGTTCTGCAAGTACCTCAGAGACAGAGCACATAGGGACTCCCCCAAAAAAGACCTGGGGCTGAACATTTAGGTCACTTGCAACCTCCTTACAGAAGGGATCCTCTGCAACCACAGGCGCAAGAGCAGAGATCCTCTCTCTGAGCACACTGTGTGCAGGATGGATGGATGGCCACAGGCCAGGACCCCTGCACACACCTAAAGAGCTCACAGGGGCACGCTTGGAGAGGCACCAACGACAGCTCAGACCCGGCTCTGCACCAACACAGAAAGTACCTGCTCCTCTAAGCTCTTCTGCTGTCTGTGGCTGACCTCATGCTTGCTGCCTGTAGCATCTCCAGGCCAAGCTGCCAGCCTGCCTCTGCCATCCAGCCCAAGCCCTGCCCAGTACACCTCAAGAGGCTGCAAAAGCCAAGGCTTACAGGGAAGTGCCTTCAGCCACTGCATCATACCTGGCAGCAGGAACTGGAAGGGAAAGTTGTGCTCCCCAGCTGTCAGGACCCCTGTGGGAAACAAGAGTAAAAGGTAAGTGGGACAGGTGGTTGCCTTGGAACGGTATGATCTTCTGGAGAGAAAGGTCACCACCTGGGGAATAACAGATGACTTGTTCAGCTGCCTGCAGCCTGCTGGACAACTCCAGATGCAACGAGCAGTGCTCGAGTCAACAGGAGCATCTGCTGCCACCACCTCTCCCTGGGACAGGAGATGGCTCCATTCCCAATGACTGGTTCTATATTAAGATACTTGGCAAATAAGGTAGTTTGGGGCAGGGTTTAAGGGATCCCAGTACCATGGCAAGTGGTTAGCCCCAGACTACTGACAGGGCATGGAGAAGGGATGCTGTGTGTTTATCCTTCTTCAACCAGGCTACAGCCGGTCAGGGGGAAGGTGAGAAAGCACAGGCACTGTCTGAGGGTGGTAAGGAGGTTTGGTGGGCATCAAGCCTCTACAGCCTTAGCCACACACCAAGCCCCACACAAACTGCACAGTGTTTGGGAGCTGGAACCAGAGGTTCATCTCCCAGGCCTAAATCCACTCCCGGTCCTAAGAAGGGACCTGCAGTACCCCAGTCTGGCTGCTTAGACAACAGGAGCAGAGAAAAAGTTTCCACAACGTTAAAACCTCAACACTGGTTTTCTTCAACCATATCCCACCCTACAACAGTGGCCTAGAGGGCACGGATTGGAGCCAAGACTCAGCACACGGCTGAAAACAGCTACAGACTCAGACTCCCCAACCCCATCCACCCTCCAGCACTTCCATCCAGATTCCGGATCCCTTCCCAGGGCAGCGTGATGGCTGAACTGACCCACAGTGTGAGCCGGTATGATCAGGCAGCTCCCAAAGTTGCCTTCAGTAAGAAAGCACTAAGGTGTATCCACATTTGTTAAATACGTGTAAACATGAGAGGTTTTGTTTGTAAAGCGGCAGTGCTAAGAGGAGACCTGGATACTGATTAAATCAAGCTGTGTTTATTCTGCTTTGCAGGATCACTGCTGCAGGTACCAAGCCTCCAGGTTTGGCTGGCTCTTTTGTTGATCCAAGACGGAGAGACAGCTTGCCCGTTAGCAATCCTGGCTCCGCAGAGCTGACAGTAATAGAGTCCTATCGCCAGGGGATTAAGTGGATTACGTGACGGGGGAGGTGGGGAAGAGAGAAGGGTAAATCCCCCTCACCGCCACTGCAATCCAGGTAGGAAGCAGGGGAGGTGACAGTTGACTCGGTGCATCCTTCATGTTATAAAAAGCTGCATCTCTGCCCCTCCACTTGCTCAGCCACCCCACGGGGACCTGACGACACCCCAGTCAGCACGCAGCCCGCCCGCAGCACACAGACAGGCACAATAAATAGTACGACAAGCATCCCTTCGCGTATCGCTACAAAGGCATGTCAGAAGAGAACTTAGAGATGGCTGTTTATACACTTTACCTTATACACAAGCAAGACTTGCTCCTTCCCATCACCCCAGCCAGAACACCTCCCTGGTGATTTCCCTCCTCATCCCCCAAATAAAACAGTTATGTAGGCTAAAATGCAACACCAGGTCCTGTCACCAGGGGGAGGCAGAAAGCCAGGCACTGCCTCCGCTGCCTGCAGGGCTGGGACAGGCAGAGGTGCAGGGCAGCTTCTCCTGCCCCCTCCTTGGGAAGCATCCCTGCCTCTGTTTGTGGGTTATGGGGTAAAGTCTGGCTAGTATGAATGACTCAACTAACCCAGAGCTTGTGCGCTGCTCCAAGGGTTTCCGCCTTTCACTGGGCACCATTCAACTTTGACCTTATTATCATTACTTTCGGAAAGCGAATCAATAAACTGGAATACATCAACTCTCCCGCGCAGCTTCTGCATTGCAGTAAAGGGACTGGCTCCACCTGAAAGGGAGAGGGAGCAAGTCTTGTCACTGCAATGCAGACAGAAGGCAGACGAGAGTCCCAAAGGGCAGTGGCCACTGAGTTTCCACCAAGACCTGGAGACTTTCCAGCCGTCTGACCTGCAAAACCCCAGATGAACACGCAGGCAGTGATTTCAAGTCTCCTGTGAGAAGCATGAAACTTCACAAGCTTTCCAGGACCCTCAGGAAAAGCTCACAGACTCCACAAAGTGAAAGTCTCTCTTCTACATTACAGGCAGCATGATCCAACAAGTCCTTTCGGCCAAGCTCCTGCCCAACTCACGTGCACCAACAGAGAGTTGGGCTGGAGGTGAACCTGTGAGCATTTCACGTTCAGTTTCTAACCCCCTGCAGCAAGCCAGGGGTCCTGAAGGTTTCTCCCAACGGCAGCACCAAGCAAGGCAATACGCTCTCCCAGCAACGTGCGTGGCCAGCATCACTCGCAGAGGATGTGGTTTGGCCGTCGGAGCCACCGCGTGACTTGGTGCCCTGGCACAGTTTCCACACAGGTAGCCCAGCCTCAGAGAAAGTCACCCGATGAGAAGTGCCCACAGGTCAGCACAGATGACCCCGATAGCTCAGACCAAGCCCAAGCGCCCTAAGACCTGTTGGCTCACTGTGTACTCAGAATTGCTGTGATCCCACTTGGGGCAGGGAGCAGCCTGCAAATCCCTCCCACAGCTCCTGCCCGCAGCAAGCTGCCCATGAGGGCTAGAAAAGGCCATTCTTACTCTACACAGCCAGTGATGAGTTTCAAGACCTGCTACCCCAGACTAAAGTTGTTCCCCCTCCCAGTTCACACAGACCAAGGGCACTGCAGCAGCGCTTGGCTTGCGGCCATGAGAGCCCAGACCTCAGCCCTACACCAAGCAGCCAGCCAGGAAAATGCAGTGAGCTCTGTTCTCCACTCCATTAAGCAAAGAGATGCTGCAGGCAATTAGCAGTAGCTCTTTTCAGACCTGCTCCTTCCAGCCCACACTCTTCTTCCCCCAAAGAGAGAGAAGCATCTTTATGCCTGCCCGGAGATCCTCCACGTACAGGGAATTTTCCAGCAGGCTGGACCAAGCGCCCAGGTCCTACCCACAGGTGCAGACACCACTGCATGCAGCTTCATTTGCTAGCACAGCTAACCAACAGCCAGCTGCTCACTGCGCCCCAGCATCCCGCTGAACATCTGCATTTCTTGGCCTTATTGCGAGCATGGAAGCTGTTTGGGCAGGTCACTGGTGGAAGGGCTATGACAGGCAGCAGCACCCTCAGCCCTGTACCTGGCTGGGGACCCCCCTTCCCAGCTGCAGACACCCTTGAGTTCCTTCCTGGGCTCCTGGTTACCTCTCCTGGCCAAAGCTCCTCCAGCACAGACACAGTGGAGGCTCCATGTCCAACTTCTCTGGCATTACAAAGCCATTTTGGTCTTTGCCATGTGTCTGGTGCCTTGGCAGGTGGAAAGCTGGCAAGTCCCAAGCTGAGTCTCCCCTTACAGAGGGAAGGGAGGTGGCAACTACTTTTAAACTCTCCAGCTGGCAACTCTGCTCCTAAAGGCTGAGCTTCTATTTCCAAATGCTGACTGGTCTTGCTATAATGGGGAAAATCTGCAATTTCCCTCGTCCCAGCCACCCTGTGAGTACAGGCAGGGCACAGTCTGACCTTGTGCCAACACCCAGGCACCTCTTGCGGAAAACAGCAGCAAAAGCCACCTTGGCTCCCTGCAAGGGACACTTGCAATGCTCACTCATCCTGCACAGCCACCACGACAGCAGGACGGGGCATCATGCACAGCACGCAGAACTGTTCTGCCTGCCCAGCTGAATCTCCTGCATCTCCAGCATCCAAGCAGCAAGGTGGACACCAAGCCCACAGGAAGCTGCTCATTGCCCTGTCCTTCCAGCCCTGAGAGCTTCAAGGAAAGATCCAGGATATTTAATGCGCTAATTTCACTTGCAAGTTGACTTTGCAACAGAGACAGTTGCTGCCAGCAGGCAGAGGTGAGATGGTTTCCCCCAGCAGCTACCCCACCATGCAGAAACTCGAGAGAGGCAGCCCTGCTTGAAAGCTCCTTTCCAAGCTGCTCCTGGAACCAGCAGCTTTGCTAAACTAAGCCACAGAGTGTGCATGGGTGAGATCAGGTCAGGGGTTCAGCATCGCTCGAGGGGTCTCCCAGAGCCCCACACAGCAGGCTGCGATGCTCCCGAACAGCTTGCAAACACACTGCGAGGGGAAAGGGCTGTGCAAGCCACCGCAGCTGCGCTGAGCCATTACCTCCCCACTGCCAGAAGCCTGAACAAAGGCCACAGTGTGCTCAGCCGCAAAAAAGCTTTTCCTGAAGTTTACATGCAGCTAAAAATACCTTGAGAAATTCATTAGGCAACAGAGGCAGCTGGATTAGCAGGGTTCTGCTGTGGGGCCGTACCTGCAGCAGCCTTTCCTCCCGATAGGAACCGAGCCAGCGGACTGGCTGCCTCTGCATGGCCTTTCGAAACATCCTCCCTAAAAATTCCTGGAGGGAAAGGAGCTGCTACCCCACACAGCCTGGAAAAAAACAAACCCAGACAGCAGCAGCAGCAGCAACAACATGCTAACGATGCGGAAGAGCCATCTTACAGTGCAAAGCAGAGAGTGACCTTGGAGATTTCCCTGAATACAGCGGAGATTTGTCTGGAAGCAAACGGACTCTCCCATTCAGGGCTCAGCTGCTCCCCTCCACTCCGCGCTGGGACTGGGGGTTGTTCGCTTGCACCAGCGGATGTGGAGGAGGCCTGGGAGGACCCACCATGTGCAGAAAGGAAACGCTTTGATCCAGAGGGCTGACGCTGAGTCCTCTGCCAGGTCCCCAGGAGGTAACGTGGTGACACAGCCAGAGCCCGATGGGGCTCCCTGTACGATCAGAGCCTGCAAAGCATCGCCAGCGATGGGGAGCACGGCCCCGAGCCCAGCCCTGCATGGCACGACAAACCTCAGCGCTGCAGCACTGTCCCACAGCACCTGGGGCATCTGTGGTCACACCAATGTGCAGTGGAGGGACAGAACGGGTTTTCCCCAGGGTTGTATGGGGTTCCCATGCAAAGTTCAAGCTGACGGTGCCCCTGAGCCTACCCAGCTGCTGGATGCACCGCTCTCTCCTGGCACACAGCTCTGCTTTGACCCACAAAGGTTTCTCCACGCTCACTGCAAACCAGCATGCCACTGCACAACCACATGGGAAAACACGACACCGTCGTAACAGTGTGTGGGTGAAATGACCACATGTCTGTATTTACACTGTTAAACAAATGATCCAAGTTGGGCTTACTCCGCCACTGCTCAGGTGTTGAAAGGGTTTGGACTCTCTTCCGAGCAGCGCAGCTTCCCTGGCTCCTTGCTGCCAGGCGCCTGCCCAGGAAGAGCCAGCAACCAGAGGAAGTCACCAGCCCTCCAAAACCATCATCCCTCCGAGACTGAGGGCAAGCTGCTGCCCACCCCCTGCCCTGCCAGCAGCCAGCCGAGGGCTGGGAAAGGTCCCCTGGCAGCCTCTGCCCTGGCATGAGGGCAGGGCCAGGCTGGGGTTCAGGAGAAACCAACCGCACACAGGCAAGGACACCGAGTCCTACCTGCTGCATCCCACCTGGGCTTCCCAGGGCTGTTCTGCAGCTTTCTCAGTTAGTGGACCATGCAAACAGGCCAGTCTTACAGTACCGGTGGGGCCAGATCTGCCTGGGCTGCATGTTCAAACCAGTGCCACCGCAGGGACATCTGCCAAATGCCTCCTCCCAGGCTGGCTCCCCCAGCCCCAGATTCTCCATCCCTGGGGAGCTGGAAGCCACAGGCGGTCACAGCCGTCTCTCCGCAAGGCTGGCCACCACCATGACAAAGCTAGGACCTCCAGGTTGGTGCTGGCGGGGGAAGGCACTGGAGAGAAGCCAGAAGAGGGCTGAGAGATGCCTTGGTCACTGATGCACAAACACGACAGACTCAGACGAGCCATATTACTCATCCCTGTGAAATCTCACGCTTTAGTGTGCTGGGAGACAGCCCAGATGTCTGAGCCCACAGCAGGCTGCGGGGCCAGGCAACGGCAGTGCACGGTACAACGCACACCTCTGCCTTGCCAGGCTTTGTCCATGCCTAGACTAGGGCAAAAAAGATGAATATGTGTATTGCTCCCTCTGTCCTCCAAAGCGGAGGATACTATTTGCTCCATAGCCACCAACTAGGAGCCTGGAACGTGTCCCTGCATCCCAGGCACAGGAGCCAGGGAGCATCTGAAACAGGGCTCCTGCCCTGACCTCCGGCTTTTCTGGCTGGTACCTGCCAAGCAGACAGCAGTGGCTCTGCTCCCTCCTGCTGCACACGCGGATGCTAGAGCAGGAACAAGCTGCGCCTTTGGAGTACACATATTTTTTGGTTCTTCTAGTAGAGGAACAGCAGGGTGAGCCATATGGCAATTTCTCTCTGGCTACTTAGCGAGTGATGCATTAACTGTGCTGGCCAAATCATGTAGTACGGAAAGGTACTTTGTGTGTGCTGATCCCCCTGCCATCGCCTGTAGCAACAGTCTTCCCGCTGCCTAAAATCAGCCTGCCCTCTTCCCTGGGGAGGGTGAGCTCCTCCAAAGGTGCTGAAGACTGACACCAGCGTTGCTGATGCACAGCTCAGGTACTTTCCTCTCGAGGCTCTCCAGGCAGCGAGCAGGAAAGCAGCAGGTTTGTATTTTCCACTTTCAGGTGGAGAAACAGGTAGCCCTGCCTCCGTGCTGCGCTACAGGATACCAATTCTTCAGCTACTGGAAGAACCATCACTCGCTGCAGCCCTGACAGCCAGCACCCTGCTCACCCCTGCCTTCCTGTCTCTTCCTCATCCACCTTTGCAGCCCAGAAAATTGAATATTAGATGTAAGCGAGGTGGTCAGAGCTCTTCTAGCTCGCAGGAGGCTGTATCAGAGACATCAGATGGGAAGCATTGATTTTGTCTGGGCCAGGGCACTTCAGGCAATGCGGGGCCATTGCAGCTTTAGCATGAGGACTCCAACTCAGTCTCTGGTGGATTAAACTAATACGTGAGATTACAAACTACAACAAATGAGGGTAAACACACACACTTGCTCGTGCCATCCCTGCAGCAGATACAGGTGCCTCAGAGGGAGCTGCTGACAGTCAGAAGAGCGACCTGCCAGCAAGCACAGCCATACCTGCCAGGGAAAGATTCTGTATTTAGCTCAAATTAGTTTTGCTCAAACGAGCTCTCCTGCTACTGAGCAGCACTTCAGTGAGCAGAGCTGCCCATACAGCAGCAAGGGAGCACCATCCCCAGGAGGCTCCAAGCTCCCATTCAAAGCAGCAGCTCGCTCACACCAGATCGGAACACACACAGACACACCGAAGGAACAACATCCAGTGCTCCGATATGGTTAATGCGGCCGAGATATACTTTTCTGTAACACAGGAGGGAGAGAGGGAGGAAGAAAACACACCAGAAAGACCAGCACTGAAGCTAGGGCTCCACTGCTCATAAATCTCTGTCAGCCACTTTCCGTGAGATTTTCAATGAATTAGCAGGATCTGGTGGTATGGCAATGCTGCAAAAAATGCTGAGGATTAACAGCGATCTATTGAGGCAAGAAATTGGGAAGCGCTGAGGAAACAGCTGTGACCCAAAGCAACTGCAGCTCCTTCCATGTGGTTTTCCTGGGCTGACCCTGCAGTTATTGCTTCAGAAGCCAGCAGCAGTGTAGCCAGGAGCTGGCACCAGCACACCCTTAACGGCTCACCACTGCCCACAGGCACCTTCCTGCTCTCACCCAGCCAGGGACTGTCCAGGAGCATCACCCGCTGCTTCACTACCTCCTGCTCGCACAGTGATTCCTGTGCACAAAACAAGAGACAAAAGTCTCTCAATGCCTGCTTAAGTCAGGTCACCAAGCTTTTGCAATTCAGCTGGAAGACAGGATCGTCACCCTATGCCAACTCTTGGCCATGAAGGTGCTGTGCCAGGCCGGCAGAGAACCACCCCAGAGAAGAGGTGATGCACAGCTGCCCCTTTTTAGCTCTTTGTGCAAGAAATCTGCCAGCAGAGGAAGCACGTGGAGCAGCCAGGAATTCCCTGCAGCGCCTTCTCGCTAGCTAACAAGCTGCCAAAACTAAGGTCAACTGGAAATTACAGCCAGCTCCCTGCACGGGTTCAACTCAGGTACAAGTAGGATTTAAAAGGAAATGAAAAAAACAAAAGGCTACCTTTGCATGCACAACGCATCCACAGGGCAAAAGGTGTGTGTGCCGTAAGAGATACAGGGTGTCCAAAGAAAATCACCCCATGTGGGTACAGGCACCCGACAGACCTACTCCTCTGTGGCTGATTAAGGCCAGAGCCGCAGCAGGGGAGGGGGAAAGAGCGGGAGGCCTCCATAGAGCTGAATTACTCCATTATATCGGATCAAGAGAAGCATCTCTCTGTCCAAGAGCAGCGGGTACAAGAGGTGCTATTTTGTACTCACTGCAACTGGTGCACTTGATCTCCTGCACTGCTGACACCTACAGAAATCCAACACCCCCCCACACTTCCAAGGTTCCCTGCACTCCTATTGCGATTCTTTACAAAAAAGAGGACCCAAGAAAAACCAGCACCAGCGAACAGTCGAAGTCCAAGTCAAACTCAAGTCAAGTGGGAAGAGCAAATCCCCCCCATCAGCCTCCCCTCCAGGAAGCAAATAATGTGCCTCCCCCGAGGGCCACCCGTGGGCTGGGTGTCCTCCCCGGTGCCACACTGTGCTCTCCAGCAAACACAGCAGCCAGAGGCTCCAGACCAGCTGGTAGGCTCAGCACTTTCCAGCAGCTTTTATGTAAAGACAGTTCACGAAACCGCTGGCCTGTGCGTTATTGCCCAGGCTACAGCGCAGCCCCTGCGCAATCCCCCAGCAGCTTGCAGGTGCCTGCTGCCTCCGGCTCCCGCTCGGCACTGGCCAGCCCAGTGAGAAATTCCCAGAGCACAGACACCGCGCTGCTCGAGCGGGGACAAGCACCACGCCAGCACCGATGCAACAGGGTCCTCTGCAGCAAAAACACCGCTCGCCAACCTGCAGATGCTCCAAAGGCAAGGCCAAGTCTTCCGCACCCTGGATGCTGTTCCGAGGGCAGGGGTAGGGGGAGAGAAGGGAAATTAAGGATGAGGCCAGTGCCTGACATTGCAAAGCGGGCATCTGGGTTATTTCAGGGCCTGCCTCATTTCTCATACAACATACACCACTAAAAAAACCCAACAAACCAGCAGGTAATACAAGCAACAGCCGATGCTACAGAGGACGAGCTGCCCCCTCACTTATTTCAATGCAATGGTGTGTGGGTGGAGAAGTGCGGAGTCGCTCTTAGATGCTTAAAGAGCAATCTAAGCCTCGATAGTTCCTCTCCCCTTCCCCCCACGTCCTCAAAGAACACAGATCACTGTTTTTTAAAGTTACTGCTCAGGATGTGGGAAGGGACACAGCGAGGCGGGTTGTTTTTCAGGCTAAGCCTGCCTCGCTGCACCGTCCCCCAGCTGCCAGCACCGCTGTGGCCCCACTGGAGCATGAGACAGGCAAGATGGAGATGTGTTGGCTGCATGGCCTCGGGGACACTTGGGATCATCTCTCAACCTAAGCTGATGCCATCAGGCTGGATGAGCCCTCTGCAAGAAGGCTGGGGATGGTGCCAGCAGGGAGCCTGGCATCACCACCCTCTGCCCCAGGGCACAGCCTGGCTGCCAGCTCCGCCCCCCCCCGCAGCAGGGACATGCTGCTCCCCCTTCCTTTTTTGTTTTCTTAATGCACAGGTTCACAAACAGCACTGCTGTAAGGTGACACAGATGCACAGAAGAGCCCTCCGAGGCAGAAGCAAATTCCTCCCCTTCCTTCATTTGTTTTCCATTTGTGCTGCTGGGAGGTGACATCCCCCTTTGTGGATAAGACGCTCTTGCAGCACCGCAGAAAGGCAGCACGTGGCCGCCTGTGGTCCCTGCCTGCCCTTCTGCTGTTTGCGTTTCCAGGCGTGAGAAGGATGGGTGGGCACAGCCAGCCCTCACCTGAAAGAAGAGGGCACATGTTCACCCCGGGCGGGGGGTTCTGCACGTTTTTACACATGTGGCAGGACATCCCATAAGCCACCGCAGTATTTGTCCGCAGCCGCGGTAACCTTTGCTCATGGTACTTACTGCTTTTCACCGGTGGCTGTCAGATGCTGGCAGGGAAGGAGTCATGTGCTTGGGATGTGGGCGAGCAGCCCAGCTGGCCCAGTGCTCCTTTAGGGGTCCTTGCTTGGGAACACTTCCAACTCCCTGAACTCATCCGCACCCTGGGCTCCCATCAGTGAGCTCAACACCTTGTGCCCTAAGGGCCAGGAGTGCAAGCCTGCCTCAGTTTCCCCTCCCAGCCAAGTGTCAGACCTGCAGGGAGGCACCCCAGGGAGCACCCACAAGCACTGGGTGTCGCTCCCCAGAGGCAACTGCACCTCAAACCGCTTTTCTGCCAGACACCGGAGGAACCCATCCCTGCCGAACGCTCTTGGCTAGAGACGCAGGGAAAGGGACAGCCCTGCTTTGAGCAGAGCAGGCACCAAGGGATGGTCCGCCTGCCTGAAGCTCCTTCACAATCTGTTCAGGAAAGGCTGGGGCAGCTGAGAGCTATTCCTGGGGAGCCTAAAACCACCACGGCTGAGTCAGCACCGAGGCCGTGCCTGCACCAGGTCACGGCACGACTGCCCTAGCGAACCCTTCCACCGCCACGCTGCAGGTACCGTGCCGGGATGCTGCGCTGCCAGCAGCCCTCGGAGGAGGAAGGCAGGTAGGCACGGGCGGAGGCACAGACACGGAGAAGCAGCCTGGCTTCCCCTGCTGCTCTGCCAGCCCAGACACGCATCAATGCCACCACGAGGGCTGTGACAGCAGTTATCTCGCTTCCCCATGACACAGGCTGGAGCGCTGCCAGCCCCCAGGGCTTTTGTTTCCATATCCGCACAGGCCAGTGCAGCAATTGCAAGGGACAGTTTCAAAGCCATCTCCGCTGGAGGATTCGGGTCCAAAGGCAGCATCGATACCGTTCCCTTGCACATACAGCCCACCCCTCGCTCCCCTATGTCCTCACAGGGGCCCAGCTGTCCTGCCTGAAGAAAGTCACAGGACAAGCATGGCAAGTCCAGGACAGTAACTCCCGAGCTCGTACCCGTCGTGCAAAGAGTAAATGCCCCACGAGCGCTGCCCTTGGCTGCAATCCCACGCACCGGGACTGCCCGACTTCTTATCTGCTTCTCTGCAGCTGGAAGCCAGAGGCTGAGAGCTCCCATCGGTTGTGTCCACTCTGACACAAAAAGCTGAAGGGCACAGGTCAGTACTGTAAGTACTTGGCACACCGCTCCAGACTGATTGCTGGTAGCTGAGACCAGGCTTTAACCTGTAATTCCACCGCAGCTTTGCAAGACAGGACAAACGCCTCAGCTTTCAAGCACAGGACTCTACAGTCCTACAGGACAGATTTTCCCTTCCATTCATTACATCTCTGCTAAGTCATGCACTACCGTTTCTTGCCTCACTTGCCTGGAGCTGTGGTAGCTCTGGAAGACTTCAGCTGGCCTGTTCTGTCCCATCACATTCCAGGCAGGCAGCTGGGCAGCTGCCAGCTCCACGACTGGCTCGGATGCAGAGCGAGCAGCCCAGCCCTGCCACCCCAGCCCCGCCACCCCAGCCCCGGTGCCTGCTCCAGGCTGGCAGAGTCTGCAACACGGCGGCTGACCGATAACAGCACTGCACTGGGTGATACACAAGAGTCGGGGTCCCAGAAAATTATGAGCCAAAAGACTAGGGCTTTCCATGAACAGTTTGAGAGCTGGGAATACCAAATTTTGGCTGTCTTTGGAATTCAGGCTTTCAAAGGGGACACTTCAGAGCCATGAAAGCGTGTAGCCATTAGTGCATTTTCCTTCCATCCTTCCCAGTCCGCACTGGCCCTAGTTGTCAAGGGGATGGCTCCCACAGGCAACCTCACAAGGACTGCTGAAGTGGCTACCAAAATCTCTGAGGGGCTGCAAAACCAACGAACAGCACACCCATATCTTCACACTCCTATCTCTCCTTGTTGGCTTTTGCCATGGTTCAGCTTTACTAGGACAGAACTGACCACAGTATCACAGCTCTCCCTTGAATCATTAAATATTAGGAAAAAAAAAAAGTCAGAAGGTGCATTTTTCAATGCAGTTGCAGGTTTAAACCTCTCCAGAAGCCCACAATCGTTCGCAGCTCCCAGCTCATCTAAGCTCAATGGCCTCCAGCACCTTATAAAGCCTCTGGGATTTTGCTATCCTGACAGTCACAGCTGGGCACTCTGGCTGTGCTCAGTGCTGCATTCAAAAACCAGGAACGTTTCTCATTGCTCTCCCAGGCAGTTTACCTCCAACTGCAGCCCCCGGGCTACGAGCCAAGCCAAGAGGCAAGCCAGCCAGCTGTCTCCCTTCTCCCCGGCCTGAGAGCAAGCAGCGCTCTCGCCAGTTGCTGTGAGGATGAGGTCAGTCTCCCCTCAACGCTAAAAGCTCTGCTTGAAAAATTGCTGAGCTAGCAGAAACTGCCACTTCTGTTCTACCCATTTCCTGTTATTAGATAAAACAGCATCAGAGGGCTGAGCTCCTGCTACCCTGGGCTTCTGCCACGTTACAGTTACTGCTACAGCCACTGCCTTCAGCAGGTGAATACTGGCACATCTCGATTTCAACAGGAGCCAGGGAACAGCATGAATTATTTGTGGTAAGGCTGACCTATTTAACAGCAGAAAGACAGCATTCATTCCAGCCCAGATTCCCCAGAGGCTGCTGGTGTCACTTTACCCCACAGGATAATACAACCCTGTTGCTATCTCTGGGCATCTCGGCTTGCGAGGGGGTGTGGTGGCAAACTGTCCCAGGCTGCTCCTGCCATGCTCTCAGCATTTCTCTTGGAGGACAAGTGACACCTCCACATCCCTTTCAGTGCAAACTACTCCTGGCCCGCAACTGGCTTCTGCTGACCAGCTTTGATCCATGTTTTGTGACCGCCATAGACAACACACATCAGAAGTGGAGCAGAGTGAACCCACAGGGCCTTGAAACAACAGAGAAGTCACGGCTGGCAGCTCCGTTTCAGGAAGACGAGGGCCAGAGAATGCAAGCAGGGTTTGCAGGGTGGCTGCCAAGTTCTGCAGCTATTCAGGATGCCTCTCAGCACAGCTCCTTCTAAGCTCTTGTAGTCTCTAATACTGGCTCCCATCCTCCATGCACAGGCCAAGCCAGCCTATGAAGGGGTATTTCACATCAAGAAGTCTTGGTAATTACATTTCTGTAAACCATCGCAGAATCACAGATTTCCACCGTGTCTTTGTGGACCTTACCTTTGTCTGCCAGAGACAGCGTGCTGTTAAAGTACTGCTCCTCCACGGTCCATGCTGTGTCATTGATCTTGTTAGACACCCCACAGGATCCAACACAGCTCACCTTGATGGCTGTTGAGAAAAAGCACACACATTAGCACTGGCAGAAAGCAAAACCTCAGGTTCAGGCTTGCTTCAGGTACTGTATGTGGACTTGTGCAGCAGTGCCTCATGAAAACACACACAGGGTGGAAAAATGGAGCAAAGGAATCAGGTCATGCTTTCATTTCAAAAGCACATTTTCCCCTCACTCGCAGCACTATTGCACACTCCCTGAGATCCCAGTGCTATTCCCAGGTGTTACCACCTTTCAAGTCCTCAAGCTGGCCTCCTTGCACTGTGAAAGCCTTTAACAGCAGTGATTTCAGCTCCCTGAGCAGCCACCCTCTTTCTAGTTTTCTCCCAAATGAAGCAATATCCCCTTTCCAATATGCACATCAGCCTCGGTGCTCAGGCTGACAGCAGAGACCTTTGTGGCAGCAATGCTCTCCTATACGCTTGGTTGTCATGTTCCAGACTGGGATGAGTGGCAGTGGGCTCTGCTGCCTCCCACCACACAAGTAGCTGGGCATCCCAGCAAGCATCCCACCATCCCTGCAAGGAGAGGTATGTTGGCACAAGCCCGTTAGCCCACTAAACAAGGTGTATATCCCCGTCCGCACCAGCAGCAGAGAGCTGGACCCCCCAGTACAGCCTGAACAACCTCAGCTGCTGCTTGAGTTCACAGCCCACCCACCCTCACAAGACATCCCCAGCCCCTGGGACACTGCTCCCATGTCCCAAGGTCAGTCTCTACTTCAAAGGACTGTAGCAGAAGCACTTTGCCCATTAACACTCGTCCTTCACCAGGACCTCCAGTCACGTTGATAAGCATGTTGCTTCTCAGCAGCCAGACACCACTTCAAGTGAGTGGCTTCCTCCTCCTGTTAGAGACACAGGGCTCTCAGCAAAGCCACACAGCAAGGTCTGGAAGCATCTGACCCTCCCAAAGCAAGGAGAGTAATCTGAGCTACATTTGTGTCTTGCCATGGGAAAGTCACCCCAGAGCTCACCCTGGGGCAATGAGCTACGTGGCTTTCAGAAGAGGTACCCACAAGACGTTTTCAGTTAGTCTTGGCCAATTCGTGGCAGGTTGAAGTCGAGCTCTGATGTCGACACTGCACCTCAGAGACGGACAAACGCGACAGACTGGCCTTGTTGCACAGCACAAGACGATCTGCTGTGCTACCCCCACGCAGGGAGGATGCAGGCAGACCTATCGTGGCACAAACTGGGCCTTCAGGGTTGTCCCAGCCTGAACATCTCCTGTTCTGATTCTCACCAGGTTTTGCAACAGCTTTAATGGATCCCACAGAACTCCCTCCCCAGATCTACCAGATGAACAGCTCTGCTGGCAGGAAGGTGGCAGGCACTACCAGACAGACTCTTTTCTCATTTCACCCATCTGCTTCCCTGTATTCAAAGCCATGTCTCACAGGAAGCATCTCCCTGGGAGGAAGGTGGCCAATTTGCGTTGGCTTAGGAGCTCTCCCCCTCCCCGCTGCACAAGCCTTCTCAGCCATGCTCATCTCACCACCTCCACCCACCTACCCAGACACCAAGGGCTGCAAGTGATCCTGCTTACAACCACCTCAAACAGCTCTCCAGAGCACCTGCCTGGCCAGTGTGACCTTGTCCTCCATGCTGACTCAAGACAGGATGGAAGGAAACCCAAATCCAGCCCTATCTGCAGGGGGAATACACAGTCCTTACCTCCGTCCCCTTACTGGTGCTTTGCTACATGCATTCAGGCGGAATGGTCTCCTCAGGGCTTTAAGTCTCTAATCCCACAACGAAGAATAGCCTCCCCCCGTCAGATCTCCTGCCATACCTTCACAGCCCGATCACGACTTTGAATACCAGAGCCGGTTGCAGTCAAAGTGCTGTTTTATCTCAAGGGCAAAGGATAAGCAGCTCCAGATGCCAACTCTCATTAACCAAACATCAATACAGCAGCAAGACACATCGGCTCACTTGTTTGTGTCTGTGATGTGCATCGACACTTCCAAGGCAGGGGAAGAACAGGAGAGCGTGGCCCGCGATGGGAGCTGCCCACACCACGGCACACAGCCCACCTGGTCTGAGCAGGCACAGGTCCCCTCCCGAAGCAAACCACCACACCGAACCTGCCCGCACACCCCTGGGTGACATCCAGTCCTCTCTTTTGCCAGATGGCAGAGCCAAAACCACGTGAAGCACCAGCACCAGAAGGAGCAGGGAGTGGTTTCAGTAGGGTGGAAGCCTGTTTACTCACACGCTGGTACCAGCTCTCACGCTCCCACCTGGGATGTACCACCACATGTCTGGGCTCACAACAAGCCTGTCCTGCTCTGAGTTAGCCCAGACAGCTCAAGTTAAACCAAGCCCAGACTCAACCGCTCCACTCCCACATTTTCACACGGGGGAGATGCAAGTGAGAAAAGCCCAACCAAGAACTGGAGAACATTCACATCCTTCAGGAGGAACAGCCCCTGAACAGGCTCCCCCTCAGCCTCCCTTCGCCACAGAAGTTTACAGATCACCACCATCTGTTGCAACACCCAGATAAGGGGATGTTGGCCTTGAATTCAAGCCTGCTTGCTGCATTGCGGTGCTGAGGCATTCCTGTTCCTGGGAGGCAGGTGGGTGGGCATGTTCAAACACACACATGTTATGGCCATCTCCCTTCCCATGGCAGAGACTCAGCAACCAAAGGCAATGGGTTTGCAGCCTGACACTTGGAGCCAACCCTTGCCTGGTGGTCCCTGCTGTGATGGTGGACTCCTCCTATAACCCACCATCAAGGCTAAAGTCCTTATCTAAAAGTCTCACTGCAGCTAGATAACGAGTTCTCTACAGCAGGCACAGGAGCTGCCAGCTCCAAGGCTTCTCAGTTAACCACTGCCACCCCAAACTGGTGTGGTCACAGCCAGCCTGTGCCTACAGAGGAGGGACGGTTCCTGGAAGGAGAGCTCTGGGGTTCTCAGGGGTCGCAGTCCCACCTCCCCACTGAGGATAGCCCTCTCCAGCCATGTTCCTGACCATCACACTCCCTGGGGCTGCCATTCCAGGTGCATGAGGGCAAGTGAAGGGGCAGAAAGCAACATTTCAAGCTGAAAAGCTTGAAAACAATTTCATAGCAATGGAAAAACTCTCCCCTTTGCGCTCTCCAAAGCTGCTAGCATAACGTTACCAGGCTCATCAAGTCACTAGATGTAGGACAAGCCTCGGAGCAGTTCAGGTGGCAGAGGATTTGTTATGGAGCATCTTCTCCAACCTACTCCAGAAACATGAGCTCTCCCTGCCTCACTGAGGGAGAAATGGAGTGGATGATAGCTCTGAGCTTACACATTGCCCCGCAGCTGAGCTATGGCCAGATATGGGGATCACACGTCCCAGCTCATCCCCCTGGCTCCTGGAAAAGCCAGCAGACTAGCCCACTACCCCCCGCCCACCAGCCCTCACAGGGTGGGCAATGCTGGGGGCGGCCTGAGAGCCCCCCCATTTCATCCCCACAGGAAGCCCCAGCAGGAAAGCCTGGCAGCTGCAGGATTCTTGTTCCCCCCAGGTTATCTAGGAGGTTTCAGAGGTGCCCAGTTCAACAGGTCAAACCATTCATCTTATTCCTAACCAGGTTCTGGAGCACCTAACCATGTCAGCCTCTCCATGAGCATCCCATGGGCAGAGAAGGATACTGGGGACTTGCCCAGCTATTGCGTACGGACTCCTGCCCGCAATCAGGAGGAGGGCAGGGGGCAGCTGACAGGCACAACTCGGGCATGTGGTGCTGGGGGCAGCTGCAAGCTAAAACCAGTGTTGGTGGGACAAGTCTGGCAAACCAGCACCATTGGAGCTGCTGCAACTGGAGCCACCTGAGGTGCAAAGCTTGTCGGCCTGACTGTCAGGAGGCTAAACGCGCTATCTGAGCCTTCCCAACGAAATCTCTGTGTCAAGCTGCAGATAGAGCAAATAGAGGTTTCTACATCAGAACAGGCCAGTTCCAGTTACTAGAAACCCATTTAAAATGCCTCTGGAATCCAGTGCTACCAGCAGCCCCAGTTAATACACTCTTGCTCCCTGTTAACCAGGCTGCTTTGAATAAACACAGTCAAAATAAGTCAAAAAACTGTAAGGGAAGTGGAAGGGGGAGGCAAAGAACAGCAAGCAGAGAAGAAAAGCATTATGAAGCCACACAGAAGGCAAGAGCCCTTCACCCCTGCAGTCCCCCAGGGATTCAGGGAAGCAGGCAGCTTCACATCCAGCCAGACACATCTTTAGCAACACGCTACAGCATGCATCAAATGCTGGAAATAAAAGGAGACAGCTCAGCCATATCCATCTCTGTACGAAGTAAAAATAGAGATGCCAGGAGCTGGGCACGTCTGCCTTCTTCCAAGGTGATTTAAGGAAAGCAGTCGTAGACTTCAAATTACTTTTTCTGGTGACCTAGTGAGATGTCCTCCAGTGGGGAGCTGGTGTCACATCGCAGGCAAGAGGAAAGCAGAGGACAGACATCCCCCTCCCCTGCCAGGGGCAGGCTGCGTGCGCACAACCCTGCTTCCAAAATCCAGCGATGTGCTGAGCAAGCAGTGTCTCACCGGCCACCCTGCACTGAGCAGCAGCAGGGCCAGTCCCAAGTGACTACCCCCAGCTTCAAGTAGCATCTGTGTCACACACTTGCTGCAACAGGTACAGGCAACAGCCAGCAGCAGAGGGCAGGAGATGCCGACAGCTTGGTTGGTTTGGGTTTTCTGGGGTGGGGAAGGGAAGCAGTAAAAACCGTTGAGGGTGGTGGCCGTCGCATTTGGCAGCAGCTTACACAGGACAAACGGACTGTCCCGTCATTCCGCTTCCTCAGCAAGGACAGCCGAAGAGCTGGCGACTGAGCTCTGAAATGGCACTTAGGAACAGCCCTGGGCTTTTGCCAGCTGGAGCCTGCTTGAGTCAGCACATGGTCTCAGCTGCATCTGTTGGACCCAGAGGCTCCAGCCGCCCCTGCTGCAGAGAAGGGGGCGCCCAGCTCTGTGAGAAAGGGACGAGATGGATGGCAAACCCACCCTGCATCTGCAGTGACCGCACACAGCACAGGGGACTGGGGCACACATTCATAATGGGCTCAGAGGGTACCTGGGGACTGAGGTACCCTTTGGAAAACTTGCGCACGACTGGATCCAGATAACGGGGAAGAAGAGGCAGAGAAAGTGCTGTGGGAGACAAGTGAGTCTGCATCAGAGAAGTCTTCATTTCATAGAAACCTGCCACGGGAAGCCAGATCCCCCTTTCCTCATCCCTCTTCATCAGAGCCGCGGCAGGCAGCTATCACCACGTTTTAATTAGATTTCCTCAAGCTGCCATCTGTATATCCAGAGCATTCCATGAGCTGGAAACGAGCCACCTCTCCCCTGCCCTGGTCCTGCATGCCCCTGGGGCCAGAAACAGCCCTGGGAGAAGGGGGTGATGGATGGCCCTGAGCCACAACCGCTCTCTGACCGATGGCAGCGGGGATCTGCCCTTGACAGACCTGATGGGTTGTCACAGCAGCAGCAGGAGGCCACCTCAACACACAGCATCACTGCTCCACCTTCGAGTGAAACCTCTGGGTTCAAGAAAGATGACTAGTTTTGGTATGCCCTGAGGTCTTCTGGCCCTATAAAGCCCCTGCCCTGGATTTGGATGAAGATGATGGGTTTGAGGTTACCCACACTGCCAGCAAAGCAGGACCAGATGGCGCTGGGAAAATGGAAAGCCTGGGAGACAGCAAGACCCACAGACAGAGCAAGTTACTCTCAACTAGTTTGTAGAGACCGGGCAATTCCTAGAAAAGCTCCCTGAAAAGTGGACACCAAGGAAGCTGAGACCCCAAAGAAGGGCAGGATGAGGCCTTTGTACTGATGGCATTTACACAGCAACACACCAGTACAACTTTGGACACAAAAGGCTCATGTCTGCTGAGCAGGAAGGCTGGATGTTCACAAGATATGCTACTCCCTCAGCACCCAGCCCTCATGCACAAACATACTGAGACACTACTAATTAAACCAGCAGCTCCTAATTAATTCTCAGCTGTCCCAAGCCTTCAGGGTCCATCCCGTCAGTTCTCAGAGACACAAATAGTCTTGAGCAGTTCACATGCCAGTGAGGCATGAGCAGAGCTCACACCAAATGCTAGAGGCAGTGGCGAGTTTGGTATGAGGTTAAGGATTGTCTGGGGAGGTTTTCATCTTCTTCCTTCCCAAGAGCCCAGCACAGGGGAATTCAGCCTCTAATGTGGAAGGAGAAGAGTTGTCTAGAAGGGTAGTTCATGCTTTCCATCTCAACTCAAACCCAAGCCCATAGCCAGGCCCCGGGAAGTGAGTTGTCTGGAGCTGACACACATCGAGCAGCATCTCCCACACCAGCAGCAGCCTCCAGCACACAGAGGACTTGGCGGTTGCTGCCTGTGACCCAGGGGGACATCCCACCTCCCACCACCTGCCAGCCCATCACACAGGTCACACCCAATACAGCTGTCTGCTCCGAGGCTGCAGACAGGCTCCCAGCAAAACACGGTATCATTGCCACAGTTTGACCCATCTTTGTCCCTGCGCTGCTGCCTGCGGGCAATGCTCCTGCCACACATAAGCCCAGCTGGAGCTCAGGACCACCCTGCAGAGCCCTCTGCAGTGGCACAAGCTTTGACATCATTTAGCCTCCAGGAGCAAGATCTGCTGCTCAGCCATTTCTTCCTCAGGTTGGCATTTGCCCTCTGCACCCTGTAAGAGACTGGACCAGCCAAATCACTCACAGCCGTGGAAAGGACAGTCCCTCCCTTCCTGGCCCTGACCTTTCAGTGAGCTGATTTCCAGGACAGCAGAGCCAGCCCTGCAAGCTCAAGCTCAGCAAAATCCATGCTAAGAGCTGGGCCACAAGTGCCTGTTCTGCCCGGCTGTAGCAACAGGGCTGTATTTGCCTGCTGTCAGGCTCCGGCAGGAGGACCCCGCTGGGTCTCCCACACAACCTGCAGGCAGCCCAGACCCACAAACGCAGCCACACACTGCAGGAAGGCTGGACCAGCTCCTCAACGCAGCTGGCGAAAACTCCACCTGCAGCAACAACGAGGGAGCGACAGCTTTGCCAGGCAGGCAGAGCGCCCACAGCCATTATTTTGGCTGTGCACGAGTTATTTTAGCCAGAGTCCAACGTGAGGAGTTGCACGTTTGTGCAGGTAGTATCGACACACGGAGGATGTCCTCATCTAGCAAATGCAGAAGTCTCCAAAGGGAGACTGGGCAGGTGTGTGCCTGTAGAAAAGCAAAGTAGCAAATCTCCTCCGAGTCCTCCCCCAGGCAGGTGATCCCCTCTGCTCTGCAAGCACTTTCTTCCATCAGGTTGAGAGCAACAGGGAAACATACACTTTCCAGCTCCTCCCCAAAATAAGAGGTCAAAATACACCCCAAGAGAAGAAAGCAAACTCTTGGGTTCCTGTTTAGAACAAACTTCTGTTCAAACGGAAGGTTTCTCTCCCTTGTAGAGCTGACAGGTTTATTTATAGCATCACAGTGTTTTATCAGCACGTTGGCTGCCCTCAGAGGAAGGGGTCATCTCAAACATCTGGAATGAAATCCCCAGCTGAGCACATTTAACAAGCCTGTCTTTGCACATGTCGGGCTGCGGGTGGAAAACTCACCGGCAAGCAAGGCCACACGGGCTGTGGGAGGGGGATGACCACATGCCACAAAGCCTGTGCCTTGGATCTGCCAGTCTTGCTGCCAAAGGCAACCGCAGCTCCGTAGCAACAGGCACCAAACACCGCAGCATCTGTGCTGACCGACGGGCTGCACCCCGTCCTGCCCTTCACCCCGATCCCCACCACACCACAGCCACCTCACTGCTCACCAAATGTGGTCCAGAGGGGACTCCCCCGGCATCCCCTTTCTCCAGAACTGCCTCTTGCAAAAAAAGAACAAGTTTGGGGTTTTTTTTTTAAGCTTCAGGTTGATACAGGTCCCAGCACCGTGCCACCTAACAGCCTGGGAAGAGAGGTGTGGGGAATGGGGTTACCCTGCCTTGAGAGCCCACGAAGGCAGAGGTGGCTGCACCGTAACAGCCAGACAGCACAGAGCCCATGCATGCAGCCTGGCAGGGGCGTACAGCCACACAGCTGTCCCTGCCCTCACCGTGCCACCCACCCTGGCCTCCCCAGGTGGCACCAGGGCCAGCCTGCCAACAAACGCACCACGGGCTTCCCGCAGGAACAGCCCAGCGGACAGGCAGTATCCCTCAACAGTGGCTGCAGAGGAAGCAAGTTGTACCTTGGACCCACTTTGGGAGCTCAAACTCTTGCCCCATCCTAAAGAGGTGGCATGGCCCTGCAGAATTGCTCCATGCAACGCCTGCTGCCACACGCGGGGCAGGGGTCAGCGATGCCAGCCCTCGGGTCCTTGTGCGAGGAGAGCGACCACAGACCACCACAGCGTGCCGAGGGACCAGCCTCTTCCTCCCAAGCCAAGATGGCAGATGCAGACACCCTGCTGGGAACAGCCAGATCAGACTGCAGTACAGGAGGCACTGCGAGAAACTATGTATTTGGCAGTAAGAGGCAGATCTCACAGCTCACTACGAATATCTCCATGCCAGCCACCCACCTCAGCCGCACTGCCAGCACTCGCTGCCTCCTCTCCTAATATCTATCCCTCTGAGTATCAGTGGGGAAATGCAGAGAGGTTGCAGGGGAGCAGAAGGCTGGAGGAGATAGCTGCAGCGTTTCATGTGGATCTTCAACCGCTCTGCGGTGTGAAGCCAACTTTCAAGCTCAAGAAACATCTTTCCTTTCTACTTCTCTGGACAGAAACCCAAAGAGAAAAACTCTGACCTGTTTAGAGACTAGCATGCCTGTCCTCCTTCTAGAGCTATGCTTGAGGCTCGCTTCTGTTTGCCCCATCCACGAGAGAGCCGTCTGTGCTTTTATTAGGATGGGACAAGCCCTGGGCAGGGCTTGTAGCAAGAGTCAGACACTGGCAAAGAGCAGCTCAGCTTGTTACCCAGCAGATCTCTGCAGATAACACGACCTGTCACTGCCCGCGCTCCCTCCTTCTCGCCCAGCGCTCGGCACAGCTCGGCACAGCCCAGGTGCAGCCCAGCTCCCGGTCTCACCCTTGCCGTGCTGCCCGAGCAGTTACACCCAGCTCTGCGGGGCTGCAGGCTGCCTGCCAGCGCCGGCACCTCTGAGCAGCACAAGGTGCCAGCTTGGTACAGAAACATCTCATATTCAGGATCTCAGCGAGGTCCAGGAGAGTTTTACTTACAATCCCCCTGAACAAGACAGATCCTAATTCACTGCCATCCTTCTCAGGGGACCTGGGCCACTTAAACTTGCTTTTGTGAGCCCCGGGCAACCTGAACATAAGCAAGCTGTGTTCTTCAAAGAAAAAACAAGGCTGTACATACATAAGCAGTCAGAGCATCTTAATTTCCAATGTTTGGCCCCTAGAACAGCCCTGTAGGAGGAGAATGCAGGTCCCAGATGCCCAACGTGCAGCCAGACAAGTGGAGCAGAGCCAGTAGCTCGCCCCAGCTCACCGGAATGCTGATGGACACCAGGACTTGCCAGCACTCAACACTTCAGCCAGCCAGGGACTGCAGCCACCCTTCCTCAGGCTGAGCAGCACTGAAACAGAAAAGCGGAACCTCTGTTTTTTTATAGCTTGCCCAAAGTGAAGTTGGTTTCCACCCAGCACTTAACACCACTTTAGGCCAAAGCAGTTAAGATATTCCTGTACACTTGACTTGGCTGTCTAAAAAAGGAAGAACCAGGCAAGAAACCCCACCGCAGTGCACCACACAGTGCCGCAAGCCCCAGGAGGCATTTGCTGGGTGTGTTAAGACCAGTCAGGTCCACACTGCAACAGACTGCCCCTTTAAATTCATTAACAAACTCAATTGTTCTTTCCCAGCAAGTGCAAAGCCAGGCACCTTCTCCCACCTCGCTGGCAGAACAAGCCAGAGATTCACCCAACACAAGGAGCAGCCAGGGAGGCTGCGCTCTCTGATGTCCTGGGAACACACCTCTGTTTGCGACCACTGCCAGCTCTGCCCTGTTCTTCCCACATCTCAGAGCAGGTTCTGTGAGCTCTTCCCCCCAAAGACAGCCCCTCTGCCCCCACCGCAGGAGCATCACCCCTCCGCAGGAGCATCACCCCTCCGCATTGGGTGCAAAAGCCACTGCAGGCAGATAAATAGCCGACTGATCAGGTTTCTCTACTTACCACAAAGAGGTTGATTCACCAGAGCCTACTCCCTTCTCAGGCTCTTTCTAAATAAAGGCTTCAAAGACTTCTGGAAATTCATGCTTAACAGGCTTACTGTAATGCCCGGGTACAAGGGCTCCTGTGGGCCAGACTCTGCTGCAGGACTGAGTCATGCTTATTTTCTTCTGAGACTCTCCGATACACTTGTCTAGGAGTTAAGACTACAATAAGTCCTGTTGGCTGATGCTCATTTTGGCAGATCCTCACTGCCACCCACAACACAGCTCTCCCAGTCTTTTCAGCCACGGCCAGCCCTGCAGATGCAATGCAGATGCTCAGGAGAGGAGATGACGCTCCTCCATCACCTCCTGGCGCTCAAGGGATGGATCCCAGGCATAAACTCCCCAGCACCTGGCCTCCGTCCTGAGAGAGGAGCACTCGCAAAGTCAGCTCAGGATGCAGTCAGCCAGGAAAAGGTCTGTTACAGGCTGGACACCCCCTACCACGTGCACCTGGGGCTGAAAGGATTCAGCACAGACAATACTGCCATAACCAGGCATCCCGAGCAAGCCTCTGCCTCCAAGACACTGACAAGGACTAAAGCAGCAAGTTCAGGACCGCTCAGCCATCCTGGAAACAACAGTTCCAGCGTGAGGGGTTGGAGCCCGCATACAAGGAGAGAAGCCAAGAGCACGGGGAACAAGCAACCACGCGTAACTGCACTAAGGCCCGTCCACCCCGCTGCCCCGCTCCAGGTGCCGAACTCGTGAGTCAGCAGCTAGAATTTGCTGAGACACCTCCAATCGTTTGATTTAGCGCTGCTGCAGCTCCCAAGCACAAGCCCGAAGCCAACTCACCTCCTCCTAGCAGGAGAGGTTTCGAGTGCCTTTTCCTGAACAGTCTTATTTATAAGCAGCAAAGCAACCCTGCGTTTTAGTGACTCCTCATTTCACTCGGGTAGCAGCGCAGGCAGGTTCTCCGGTGGGGAGGGAGGAAGGCACAGCGTGGGATGGCGTGACAGGAGATCCCAGCCACCTCGCCTCACCTGCTCCCTGCTGAAGATTTCACATGCCACACCGAGCTCTCGAGCATTGCTTTCACATGTCTCAGTTGTCAAGAAATCACCCTGCCCCAGCATCTTCAGAGAAAGCAGCCAGAATCCACTTCATTCTGCATAATAGCTGCTCCTATGATTTTCTTTGATGCCATTCAATACAAGCAGCTGGATTCTCTATTTATAGCAAGATCATGGGTTTGGAAAGACAACTTACGTTCTTATTATTACCACAGCACCAGATACATAACAGATCTCTGCTACGCTAGGAGTGCTACAAGTTGGTAGGACAGTCCCCGTGGCCAGGCTGGACACCCGCAGAGGTCCAAGCAGACAGAAAATGGAGCATTTGTGACCAAGAGCTGCACCCTGGACCTGACATTCAGTACCGTGCTGACACTCCCCATCAAGGCGGCACCAATTCATCCCCACACATGGAGCTTTCCTTCCTGAAGACGTTGCCTTCCGAGCCAGTTTTATTCAAGTGATATTGCAGGGAGCGTGTGGGCTTCAGGCAGGTGCATTCGGGAGGGAGGGACAGCAAGCTGCTGCAGCATCGTTACCGTTGGCCTGGGTTGCTAGAGCCAGAACGACCGAGAGCACGGTTCCGTCAGCAAGAACAAAAGATTGGAAGTTATAAGCATTAGCGCTCCAGAAATGATTCATTCTTCTTGGAAACAGCCTTTTCGCTACCTACAGATATCCGATCAGCTCCATTTTTAATCAAGGTTAAGGTGCTCAGAGGTCAGGGTGTTTTTGAACTAGGTGTTCAAATAATTCCAGGCTGGCACTAGCCTGTCACTCTCACCTCGTCAAGGGAGTCAAAAGCAGCGTCCACCCTTATGTCAGGACACCCCCCATACCCTCTCCACTGCCATCACCCAGCATCTCAAGGTCCTGATACACCTGTGGGAGTTTGCTCAAGGCATTCAATTCAATCAGATGGCACTGACCACCCCTCCGAACAGAGTCCCTGATGCCAGACAAAGTGGTTCCCAGCCACAGCTACCCACCTCCTGGTGTAAGTCCTCTACCCACAAGCTTATTCACAGCAAAAACCCCAGCTCACATTTGATGCTGGCACCCCGCCAGCTACTTTTAACTGGCCATCAATGAGACTTGGGGGATGTGGAGTTGCTGTTAAAAAGCCATCTCAAGGAGACAGATGCCTGCACACCTTTGCGGTCTGAAGCCATTTCACCTCCTGTTTCAGATCCTGGACATGACACGGGGACTCTGAGCACACACAGGCACAACTGTGCACAAGGTAAAAATCTCATGACTGGCAGCAGTCTGGTCCTTTGCTCATTTTCTCCTCTCCTAAGCTGTTTGCACTTCTACACAAGAGATGTGAAGAGCAACAGATTTTAAGAGCAGCACAAAGAGGTAATTAACTTCCACAGCAATCCCTGTTGCCAGGCTTCAGAGGTCACAACAGTAGCCTAAAGGCTGTATGCTGGATATCTCAGCCATCAGCCCTCAAGAACAGAGGCACCAAACCAAAACCCAGCCCCTGCTGTTGCAGAAGCAGCTGCCCTGAGCAGGAGGAGTAAAGACTTGCCCCAGTGCCTGGCAGAGCACCCTTCTCTGTGCTTCTGCACAGACCAGGTCTGCAGCAGCCCCGCAGCACAACCCAACCACCCCACTGCCCTTCTTCTCTTGGAAGAGCCCAAGCATCATCCCCTTCTCCAGACAGCAGATGGTCTGCATGCCCAACCTACTCCTTCTGGCTGTCAGTGCCTCTAGCAAGACTGTGTCAAGTCAAGTGACAGCTCTGTGTCTTCTACAGACGTATTTCCTCTTCCCCAAGGATGACTTTCAGCAAAAGGTATTCCACAACATGCTATGAGCAGAGCATGCCCATCCATGTACCCACACCTCCCCTGGCAGAGGGGCTGGCCCCAGCCATCATCCTCCTCAGCTGCTTCTCCTCGCCCAACCCTGCCTGTGGGGCCGTGCCAGGGATGGGGAGCTGCCTCCAGAGGAGAGGGATGGAAACCCACAGAATTCCTCCTCCCAGCCAGGGAGCCTCCCTGCTGCTTACCTGACTCCAGCCCTGAAAGACAAGCTACATCTCTGACAGCCCTGCACTGCTCCGGGGAAGGAATAAGCACTCACACCCCGTTTGTCACACTTGGAAGCAAATCAGACAGACAGAACTCTGCTCCACTTGTTCTCCCATTTTGTTAAACAAGAGATGGGAGGCCGCAGCACGTCTCCTCGCCAAGGAAAGCAGCAAGCAGAGTTTTTCAGATGAACACAAGTGGTGCGCGGGCGGGGGGAGCAGCAGAGAGAGGCACACACTGCAGCGACAAGAGACACAAAACAATCTCGTGATTAGTTATTAACTCCAGAGGAGTTGGAGCTCTAGCAGCAAGCCAGCCAGGAGAGCAAAAATCCCTCTTTTGTTCCACAGCCTCAGACAGACTTGGCCACACAACTCCCTGCTGTCTCACTCCAGACAATGAGAAAAGAAAGTTAATCCACTTCGCCTACAGCAGGAGCCATCCAGCCTGCCAGAGCGATGCTGCAGAACGATATATGAGCATTCCTGCGCACCAGTGCCAGCCTCGCCTCATGCTGGCACCCACCGCTGCTAGCGGATGCCAGACGGCTCAAGGACCTCACCGGGCACTGCCTATATCACCGGGGGCAGCAACAGCTTTGAATCCGCTCCCGCCTTCCAAACCCACTGCGCCCTTGCCCAGCTCTGCCGCTGCAGGCACCGCGCTCCCTTCCACACTGCACCCCAAAGCAGAGACCAGCCGTGGGGTTCCTCCCACCCCGATGATGTATAGGTGACCTTACACACCTATATTTACACCTACATTTATACCTAAATTTCAAATCCACCTTTACAGAAGAAAAACTTCTGACTCAGGATAGAGCAAGCTTCAGACTACTAACCAGGGACTGAATCCATCCTTTCACCACCACTTTCCCAAGCAGCCCAAGCCACAGTCTTTCTGCATGAACAATGTTTTCCTCTGTATCAGAGGTCAAGCGGTAGAGAGGATCGTGGCCGACAGAGACCTTGAGTGCCACCTCTTCCCCTCAGGAACGGCACAAGTTACACACACGACAGAACCACCTTACATGTTAGCCAAACCCAGACTTCTTCCTACTGCCCTTCTAGGGAAACAGAGGTCATCTTCTAGTTTGGATACATACTTAGGATTCAAGTGACCTGCTTTTCAAACCACTTCTTCACCACCAGCTTTCTCAGTTCTCCGTATGAGAAGTGAGAATAATTACTACATTTAAGATTAGAGAAGGAAATTATGATTCACAGGCTTTCTGCTCTGCAGAAATGGGAATTATGTACCTGGGTACTTCTAGAGCACGAACAGACATAGGTACTTCTGTCTGCAGCTTTGTAGTTCAAGGTAGTGATTTTAAAGTCAAGTCATCACTGCATAAACCTGGACAGCTAAATAATAGAGTAGAGAATAGCAAAGTGCTGAAATCTGCTCCAGAAAGCACTCGCAGGTTTCTTTAGTGACCCACAAGAGAGGGCTGTTATTTTAACATTACACTTCTGCCCGCATGAAGGCTTGCTGAATGGCAGGCAGCAGGACTGAAATAATCTGCGCAGCCCCTGGAAGCCACAGATTTGAGAGGAAAGTGCTCCAGCATCCCCGAGCAGCATCAGCCTTTGTTCCAGCACACTCCTGCCAGCGACCAGGGCCGCCTGCCCTGCTCTGAACAAACTTATTTCCCTTCTCCCTCCTCCCAAATTAACTCCCCCTCCAGCTGTCCCAGCGCCAGCTTCCTGTTAAGCTTAATTATTCTTTGTACACCGTGTTTGATGATTTACCCAGCAAGCCAGGCACAATGATTAGGAATTCTGCATTCCCATTAGCGCTCTCCCCCGAAGGCTCAGAAGTTTTCGGGGAAGGACCTTAACCCCGGCACAGGCACGGGGAGAAGCGTGCCATCCCAAATGGTCTGTGTGAGTCACCAAAGGGCAGTCATCTTTTGTGATACTGCCACAAGGTCAGTTGAAGATGTGCTATTGAAAAGCCTTAATTGCTAGTCAGCAGGGCTGGCACGGAAGGCAGCGTACGTGGAAGCATTTATGATCCCAAAAGGTGTGTCTCCAGTTATGCTTTCCTATGACCCAAGATTTCTTGGGTGTTTAGCAAGGCAGAACGAGCTTTGTTTGTTTGCATTGTCCACCTTTTAGAAGGTGCAATTTTCAAGAGCCATAAAACGAGTTACCCTGTGAAGTAGTCATCTGCAGGCTTGTTTGCATCTGTGATCTCAAAAACCACAACACAGAGAAGCCACCCCATCGGACTGGTCCTGCTCGGGAAATGGAAAGCACCACGCCGCAGTGCTGTGGACCAGACCTGCACTGGGCGAGGACTTTGTGTCTTCTCCTGCGAGCTGTTTATTAATCTGAAAAGCCACAGCTGGTCACAGAGGTGTAGGTATATATACTGTATCAGAAAAGTTGATGCCACCCACCTCTCCCCACATCTCAGAGGAAAGCTACAGCATGTCAGCAGTTGTCTGATCCCTCCCCTGCTGAGGCCGTAGAGCTCAACAGGGCTGACTAGTCCCTTTGAGACGTCTTTCCAGCAGGTAGCTGCCTGCTGTTGAACCAAGGAGGATGTTTCAGCAGCTACACAAGCCTCCTCCTCTGAGGGCAAGACACTTCCTTCAGTCAGAAGGAAGGAGACAGTCCCCATCTAAGAGACCCCCAGCCCCAATGTGTGGGTTTAAACACCAGAGACCGTAAGATACAGAGCAGCAGGGAGGATGCACAGCAAGGAGTCGCCCTGTACTCTGCAGATGCTGGTGTCACATCCCAATGTGATTTATTTGGGCAAGTTCAGACACCAGTAACAGAAAGTTTCCACCCCAGCTGGTGGAGGCAATGTGCAGGGACCTCAGCCCAAAACAGTTGCTCAAGTCACCTCTAAACCAAAGCAGAAGGAACAGCCACACGCAGCCCACCTCAGATTTTGGCTCCATGCTTCTGCCAGTTTTCCTAGAGCTCAGCTGCCCCAGCTTCTTACCAAAATCCCTGCACCAGCATCAAACACCAGATCCAACAGCAAAACCCCTCCTGGCTTCAGGGCCAATATTGATGCCAGGCCCTGAAGTTTCACAGAGTCAAAGCAATAAGGAAGCAGAAAGAAGGTCTACAACAAAGAGACACCTTCCTCCTTCCCCACAACCATCGGGTGCAGCACACCAGGAAGCAAAGGAGATCTGGTGTAGAGGAGAACCTGGCTGCTCCCTCCAAGATGGGAGTTGTAGAGGAAACAAACAGTAAGGTGTAACCATGGTCAGCTGGCTGCGCAAGGGGCCAGCACAACCGAGCCCTCCATGGTCAAACACTCTCGTCTCATCCAAGAGGCACCTTCAGGAACAGGCGTGGAAGTCAACGGGATGGGCCGAGGATGGAAGTCAGCCACACTTCATTACGAACATGTTTGCTGGAAGTAGTACATCTGGGAGTATCCTCCAAGGAGATAAACGCTGGACCGTGCAACTGTTTCGCTCTGACAGGAGTGAAACAGACTACAAGTCTGCACTTGTCCCAGATACTTTTTTCCTCAGGAAGCTTCCAAAAAGTTGTTGCAGACAACTGGGTGAGCTGCTTGCAAAAGCAAGCCATAGGCAAGCGTATCCACCATCATCCAGGCTGACGTCTCTGTTCAAGGGACTTTGCATTTTACAGTCTTTGGTTCCCCCCGCCCCAATAATTTGGTATAAAGGAAGAAGCATGCACATAAAAGCGAGCAAGACAAAAAACCAGCAAATCAGTCTGCACTTCCACGGCACCGAGCACAAAACTAACTTGGAAATGCGAATGACTTCCCTAGGGTGGGGGAACAAGTTCCCAGTTTGGAAAATCCGAACCCAGCAGCTCGCCTCTCCCCGCTCCATCCCCATCCCCCCACCCTGACGCACTGCACCAGCCGGGCCTGGGTCTCCCTCGGAGCAACAGCCCCCACGGACCCCGCACCCCCCAGCACAGCGGGGGGACTGCTGCCCCCCCGCAGGCAGGCGCCCCCCCCCTCCCCGTCACACACAGAGCCGGCCGGGTCGGAAGAGCCCTTCGAGATCATCCAATCCAACCTAGCACCCAGCAGCTGCTGACCGACCAAACCCTGGCCCCCAGCGCCTCCCCCCGGCGTGTTTGGACCACCTCCCGGGCTG
>JAVJGI010000065.1:9391729-9403011 GCA_035590275.1 Ibycter americanus | reverse complement strand
ACTGTTCATTTTAATCACCTGCATGCACCCGCCCCCACCCCCCACCCATCAGGGCACAGCAAGGGCCAGGGGCTCCCAAAGGTCCAGGAAGCCAGAAGAGACACCACAGTTATGGGGCAGAGTCTTACCAGCAAGGGCCCCATCCCTCTGCTCCCAATCATGGCAGATCCAGAGATGACAGAAATGTTCAACCAGGAGTCCAGACAGACCATCAGCCAAGTTCCCCACAATAAGACAGGTTTTAAATCAAGCCGGAAAATCAGCCTGCAGTTCAGGATCAGTGAGGGTAATCAGTGAGAGACACTTGGTCATCTCCCAGCTGGTCTACAGTGATAAGACAGATCAAGTTGGGAAATCAGTCCATGGGTTAAGGCCTGTAGTGACCAACACTGGAGACCAACACTCCTCAATGCAACGCAGGCAGTGACTGATGCCCCTGGCAGAGCTTAAATTGATCCCCCAGGGCCTGTGGGCTGGGGCTTCAGGGGAGGCTGGTCAGGGTCATTAAAGCCTGTAAGTGCCCTGACACTCTGTTTAGCTTCTGGCCCTTATCCACCCCCAGCCTGCAGCTGGTAGGGTGCTTTTGATAGCTTATCTGGCCCTGCTCACCCATCACTAGGACTGGGGGCTCAGGAGGGGTGCTGGGGTGAGCAGAGGTGGCTGCTGCAGGTCATTAAGGACTCGTTTGTGGAGGCTGCTCTACGGATACCTGGGGGACTTGATATCTTTACAGACCTTTCTCAAACCAACTATCAAACTGCTGCTGTGGGCTTCATGGCACTGCTCTATGAAAAAGCTTTGTCCATGCAAAGCAGCAGCCCTCACTGGAGCAGGGAGCACCGAGGCAGACCCTGCCCCATCCTTGCCAGGGCACTGGGGACTCTTTACCTGCCCCAGCATGGCTGAGACAAGCAGGGACTGTGCAGCCGCTGCTGCCTTCTCTCCAGGAGCAGGAGAGCAGACCCCTTGGCCTCTTACACCCAGGTGCAAGCCCCGTCTCACCCCCCAGACACTCACCCTGAAATCATTCATCCCCAGTGCCCCTACAAACAACCCCCGGGCTGCGGGTGCTGCCACAGGGCATCGCATTGCTCGTGATTGCTCAGCTTTGCACTATCTAGATGTGAAGCAGGTGGGAGGTCTAATTGCAGTTGCTGTGCCCATCGAACCCCCCCAAAGACTAAATCCCCCTTGTTTTGTGGATGAGGTAAGTGACCGTCTGCTCCCAGTGCCCTGCCATGGTAACAGGCTTTCCTGGAAAGTCTAATTGCTGTATCTTCCCAGCAGCGAGCGAGCAGCGGGTCTCCGGCAGCCAGCATGAACCCTTCCCCGCACAGCACCTATGCCTGAGCCTCACGCTTGGATGTGGAGTTTTTAGCAGCAGCGATGCTACATGGGTCGGTCACAAAGATGAGAAAACCCCTTGTGCATTGCCAGGTTACCAGCTGCATCACCCTCTCAGCAAAACACTGCTGTGACCCAGGGTGTCCCCAGGGGCTCCCCAATAGCCCACCTGGAGCTAAGGTTGGGCTGTGGGGCTCTTTCATCCCATACTTTTAGGGGTCAAATGTAGTTGAAAGCAGCTGGCTGCAATCCCAGCACCTGCTCGGGGGAGGGTGACCACCTATGTGCCAGCCAGGTGCCCTGGGAGCAAGGATCAGGCCAGGAGAGCCACGCAGGGCAGTGGGGGGCCAGGACCGAGCACCTCCGGCCAAACCTCTCCCTAACTCTTCTCCTGACACGTCGGGTGCTGCTGCACGGTGCCTGTCATCCTTCCAGTTGTGGCTGCACTTCAACAGCAGCGAATTGCTGGTAATGAGCCGTATCTCTCTACGAGCTGAGAGCCTTTGAGATCAAAGATGCTTTTATACAAAACCAAAATATGATCACTGGCCTTTAAAGGCCAGAATAAGCTTCTGAGGGAAAAAAATTCAATTTTCTGTAGATCTAATTTGAAACCATTTTAATGCTCATTAAGATAGACAGACCCAGGCAGATTGTGGAGGCTGGAAGACAGGGAGGGAAAAAAAGAAATTATTATTGACAATTTAGTTTAGGTCTTTATTCTACCCAGAGCTCTCTACTTCTGGCCAGCAGCTTTGAGTAATGCTATTGTTAGCACCAGAATTGTAATTCTAATGTCCTTTCTATAACTGGCTTAAAAAAAATATTCCTGAAGGACTTGACTGAATTTGAAGTAATGGAATTTATAGTGACAAAAAGAGATCTGAAGACAGAGAAACCTGCAAGCTCCCATGCTGTCGCTCGCTATCACGGGGTGGTTGTGATGCTCACCTACCCTGTGTGTCCCCCTCTGCAGTGCCTTCCTGGGGTGCTTGGTGGTGGGAGATGAAGGGACCCAGTGGGTGCCTGGTCCTCGTGCCAGAGCCACTCATCCATCTGCTCGGTCACAGCCCCGGGGACAACTGTCCTGAGGGGTAACGCACCCCTCGGTGGCACCCAGCTCTGTGTCACCAGCTGAGCGGTGGGATGGGTACGCAAAAGAGCCCAAAGCGGGATTTATTTGCCACTGTCTGTGAGTGTTTATGTGGAAACGGAAATTTGGTAAAGGCGAGCGCATCCATCCAGAGGGCGCAGGGTGGTCCTGGGGGCAGGTGGGCACGGTCAACGCCTAAAAAAAAAGGAGCTTGTCTTGAAGAGCTTCCCGGCCTCGTCCCCCTCAACGGGCTTTTAGAACCAAGGCTTTTGCCAGCCACCCCCCCGCAAAGCCCCGGGCAGCGGGGCAGCTCCCTGCAGTTCGCGGCTGCGCCTGCGGAGGGCAGCAAGGGCCCGCGGAGCGGCTGCGGAGCCCGGGCAGCCCCCTGCCCCCCGGCACGGGCTCCCCGCAGTGCTCCTTCGGGAAAGCCTTCGGGAAAGCTCTGGGAAACGGTTACCCACCTTGCAGCGGCCCCAGGAGCCCTGTCCGGGGGTTGATTCCAGCTGGGGGGTCCCCGCGCTGCTCCCACCCGTGGTGGTCCAGCAGGGAGCTCCAGGCGATGCTGAGCGCATCTCCACCGGGCACTGTCCAACCCTCGGATGGGGTTGGGGGCACTGCCCCCCCGCCACGGCCTCAAGCCCCAGCCTGAGGGCTGGCTCCATCCCCAGTGCCTGCTCCGCTGCTGAACCCAACAACCCACCTTCAACAGCAGCAAACGCAGCAGAATTCTGAGAACATCTCTTGTGGGAACTTGCCGCTCTCCCTTGTGCCGCAGACCCTGTGGGTAGGAACTACTCCTGCTTTAGGAAATAAAAAAACCCTGACATATGGTTTCTACCCCATTTTGACCTCAAAAAGTACAAGCAAGAAGATCTGTGTTTGGCAAAAGATAGCATGAAACTGTCCAAGCATGCAGCAGCTCCAGCCACGTGGGGACCAGCAAGCAGCATCCCCAGAGAACGGTGGCCAGGGCTGATCCCAGCTTGGGGAAAAACCTCAGCTGTGGCTTGGGGTGAGTCACTGGATCTCCCCTGGAGCCTCACTGTCCTCCCCTGAAAAGGACAGTCCTCTGTCAGTGGGGAATCACAGGGTGAGACCCAGGAACAGGTACAAAGTGTTCAGCTGTACCACAGTGCTGTGTCTGACCAAAGACGTTTGCACGTTGGCAATGCAAATTCACGTGATTCCCCAAATTTAGCAAGGGCTGTACAGCACAGTATGATGAAAGCTGAAGTACTTTAAGCCACTGGTACAGTCAGGGAAACAAACATGAATCTTCCTGCTCCAGATTTAGCTCTTTATTGATTTTCCAGCTGCATCCATCAGTCACTGTCCCAGTGCTCAAATTACCCATTAAAGACATCATAGAAATGAGAGGAAAACAAGACAGCGCTGTGGTTTTGATGAAAAACGTTAAACATCCCAAACAGCAATTTCTGGAAAGAAAATTTATCCTTCTTAGGGTGGGGACCGGGTTACATTTATGCTTGAACAGCTCAGAGACACTGCAGGCTCCCGGCTGCTTGTGGTCCAGGGCATGGCCACCTCCCCAGCTCCTGCTGTCCCCACTCCCTGCAGCACCATGACCTACAGGAGGGACTCGGGGTCCTCTGTTTTGGCTTGTCACCTGCATTGGATTCAAAGATATGCATAAAACCAGTTTCAAAATCCCCATGACCACACTGGAACAAACATGATGTCCCCTCTCTGTTCACGCTGTTGCTTCCCCTTGCCTACCAGTAACTCTCCCACTGGTGACTGCCACTGGGTCCCATCCTGCAGATCTGTCCCAGGGGCATCACCTGCCTGTTCAGGGTGTCACTGGGACCAGAGCTGTCCCTGTGCTTCCATCCAGCTCCTCCCCACAGTTGCAGCATGGAGGGACCCCAAGAGCCTGGCTGTTAGAGATGCTGTTGACACCCCATCTACATGGGAACGTCCTATGTCACAGTTTTACTTTGTGAATAAAACCTACAACCCCCCCACCTCCTAGAGAGACTCCCACCCAAGGAACTGCACGGCATCCCTGTGATGCAGCAAGGCATCGCCTGGGGTGCAGCATGGGGGTGTCCCAGGTTCCCCTCTCTCACCCAGAGGTGTCCCTGGAGGGGAGCTGCTGCTCGCTGTGCCCGGCGCTGGGCTGGCTTTGCTGACTCAGCAGCACACACCCTGTGTAAACGCCCGCCAGCTGCTGCCCCAGCCACTGTTTGCTCAGCCCACGCCGCTCTGTTTGCCTTTCGGGGGATCACGATGGAAGGAGATGATGGCCTTTTGGCCGCCGGCAAATGGGGCAAGGCAGCTCCAGGCACCTGTCCCAAGGATCCTCCAGCATCTCAGCTCCTCCAGCCCCTGCCCAGGCTGCTCAGTAGCTGCCACTCATCAGCAAGACCCAAATTAAATCCTTCACAGAGCTCTAGGAGCTACAGAAAAATGCACCCGCTGCAGCATAACTTGGCTGCCACGCAGCCAGGAAAATTATTTATTATCATTTCCTTGCAACACAGATATGGAAAAAAAGCACCCGCCCTCCCCAGGTGCAAACAGCAGCAGCTGCAGCTTCCATGTAGGGATCTATGTACATCACAGTGTAAAGTCCATCAGGAAAAAAATTCAATCCAAGTTTTAAAAAAACTCCCCATGAACAACCTAAAACCAGAAACCAGAAAAAAAAGTGGTTGAGAAAATAGGTTGGGCACCTCCCTCTTACTATAAAATATATATATTTCTAAGGCGACGTTTCACAAAACCAGAAGCGAGGTTCCTAAAGAGTCTGAGCTTGCGGCCGAGGACACCGCACGGGCACAAATCCCACATGAGAAGCTAGTGTGGAAATGAAAACCTCCACCCACCCCGCAGTCTCAGTGGTCAGCATAGTCCTTGGTCTCCACCCCGGTCTCATTGAGCACCGTCGTCCTCATGATGGCCTCGGTGACCGCGTAGGGGTCACAGTTGGCTGCCGGCCGCCGATCCTCAAAGTAGCCATAGCCGTCTTGGCCAACCTGGCGTGGGATGCGGATGCTGGCACCTCTGTTGGCCACGCCAGCGGAGAACTCGAAGATGTTGGATGTCTCGTGGTGCCCGGTGAGCCGCCGGGAGTTGTCCCTGCCACCTCGCGGGTCGTAGACACAGATGTGGTAATCGTGCCGCTTGCTCAGCTTCTCAATGGCAGCTTCAATGTATCTGTGGGAGAGGAGAATGGGGTTGGGTTTGGCAGTAGGTCCATTTACGGGGGGTGGTTCCCATGGCCAGGAAGGCTGTCACCCCCTCCCCTTCTGTCCAGGGACAAGGACAGCCCAGGGGACACTCTCATATGACCAGCTGCTTTTAAAATAAAATGAGCTGGGACAGCCCCAGCCCTGACTGGTGCAGCCACCCAGGTACAGACACACACATGCTATGGGGAGCTGCTGCATGGCCAAGGACACCCCAAAACCTCCTGGGTACACCCCAGGGAACTCCCCCAGGACTCACTTGAGACCCCCTTCTCTCCGCATCTCCTCGGTGCTGTAGTTGGTGTGACACCCAGCGCCGTTCCAGTTGCCAGTCATGGGTTTGGGGTCCAGAGTAGCCACAACCCCAAAGTCCTCACAGACGCGGTGGAGGATGAACCGAGCCATCCAGAGGTGATCCCCCATCTCAATGCCTTCACACGGTCCCACCTGGAATTCCCACTGGAAGGGGCAAGCGGATGCGCTGGTGAGACTGGGCAGGTTCGTGCCTTCCCAGCCATCACATCCCTGCCACCACCTCCCAGCGAGGGCTGCCAGCCTGGGCGATGGCTGAGCTTTACCCCTTGGGAATCATCAGCAGGGATGGGGAGTATCAAGTTAAGCAACAGGACAGCTTTGGCACACAAAAAAATGGGAATAAACCGCTCATGACTAAACCGAGCAAATCAGAGGGGTTTTAATCAAAACGGAGGTAAATAAGCATCACGCCTGCCTTCCAGGCTGGTGCTGGGGCTGCTGGCACGCAGGATCCCCAACCCACACTGCAAACAGGGCAGGGGACTAATGAGGAGCCTGTTAGTCTTTCCTGGGGCTGCTCCCTCCCCGGCTGGAGCCAGGGTTGCGCCACCCACGATGACTAAGCAGAGGGTGACACATTTACAGCTGCTGGCATGGCCTGGCCAAGACCAAGCCCAGGATGCAGAAGGCAGCCAAGAAGGACCCTGAAAAAGTCAGGGCAAACAGCAGGGTTGTTAAAAGTCCTGCCTCAGCTACACTGCAGATAAGCCCCCCACTTATCGCTGCCACATCAGCAGCAGGAGAGTCAGTGACTCGCAGGCTGCAGGGCCAAATTACCATCAGTCAGTCTGGCCACCCACCTAATGCAATCAGGGACTCCCTCCAGCTAACTCCTAAATAAACCCAAATCCCCCCCAGCTGCTCCTCAAGGCCACCCAAGCTTCCTGGCTCCAGGGATAGAGGAGCAGGATGCAGACATCCACTGCTCCACATGCTCCCGCAGCCCATCCTGGCTCACGCTGTCCCCTGCATCCCTGCTCCGTGGGAGAAGAAAAGTGCAGGGAAGGACCCAGCTCTGCACGGGCTGCCAGAGCTCAGGCTGACCTCCGCAAGGAGCTCACCTGCAGTTTGGCTCAGCTGCAGTTTCGCTTGCCTGCCCCAAAAAGTAGGGATTTACATGCCAGGGTGAGTTAGGAGAAAAATCAAAACTCGTACATTTTCAGTGCAACTGCTCCCATCTAAACAAAACTGATGTGGGGAGCGGATTTAGCATCCCAGAGGAGCTCGGAGTTGCTGTGTTATTCCAGCCTCACAATAACTTGTATCCATCACTGGAAACAGGAGCTGCATGGGGCCGTCCACACATACCTGGGAAGGCATCACCTCTGCATTGGTGCCACAGATCTTCACCCCCGCGTAGAGACATGCCTTGTAGTGGGACTCCACAATATCACGCCCGTACACCTTATCTGCTCCAACCCCACAGTAATAGGGGCCTGGAAAGAAAGAGGAGTCACCACCATGTAAAGCTTTGGGGAACAACTGCAGTGCAGTGAAATCCCACCACTCCCAGGTACCAGCCATCATCTGCAGTGGATTTATGGGGATTAAATGGTGTTGCCCTCCATGGTGCATCAAGCCACCGACCCCTTCTCCAGGATCAGCAGTGTGAGCAGCTCATCTGGCAACCTCAGCCTTATCTAGGCAGGTAAACAGGACTTGCAAGGCATCAGCTGGGAGGTGGCCAGGAGATAACAAAAGCTTGGCTCAGTTTGCCCCATGGCACCTCGCTGACCCTCTGAGCACATCAAGTGTCCCAGATTGTTCTGACAACAGCCCACATTGTTCATGGCTGGAAAATTCAACTTGCTGTGGTTTTATATGGCTCTTCCTCATTCAAGTAGGTCAGACAAAGATCTTCTGGGGGAAGATCTTCGCCTGGGGGAAGGGAGATGTTGAAAGCAGCCAGTCCCCACAGAAGACTGATTAAGTCAGGTTGGGAAACCCCTGGCCCTCTCCCAGGAGGCAACTAAGGCGCTGGGGCTTGCTTGCTGCTGCATGAGGGCAAGATGTGCCGTCCCTTTCCCAAACAGCCACAGGGACAAGATTTTCCCAGCCGAGCTCTCCAGCCCTTGCCAAACTAGTCATGCAGCTGAGTTGTTTGTGCAACTGGGGTCCGGTGGGAGCGGCACTGCTGGCCGGCTCACGTGAGCCACGGGGCACCCAGCACTCTTGGCAAGCAGCTCCTAACTTCATGCTGGCTCTTGCCGGGTGTCAGCCGTGATGGGAAAGCTGTGCCTGAGGCTGGGGACAGGATGCCTGCTGCTGGGCAGTGCTCCTGTGCAGCAGGGTGGGAGATGAAGGGGGCATTTGGGTTGGGGAAGGGAGGGAGCACTTACCCTGCGGGCCGGGGAAGCCGTTGTCAGGCCAGCCGTAGGGGTGGCCATTGATGCCCAGCAGCGTGTACTCCTGCTCCATCCCGAACCAGGGGTGGCTGTCCTTAACCAAGTCCATGACTTTCTTGCACGTGTGTCTCAGGTTGGTCTCTGGGAGCAGAGAGGTCCGGGTTAGACCTCTGCCATGGGCAGGCACCCACCACACTGCTCCATCCCACTCAGAGATCGAGACTCCGCCACTGCCAAGTGCTTCCCACAAAAGCCTTAAGGAAACTGGTGAGCGAATCCCCCCTCCCTGCGATGCTCCTTGCTTACTGGTTTCCTTGCAGAGCTAGCCCATCACTACAGCATCAGGCCACAGACCAAAAGGGCTTAATTAGCCTACTCCCCAAAACACTGCTTGTGGTCCAGGAACATCCTCCTCATACACACTAAGAGACCAGGAGCCATACTGCAGCTCTGTCCTACTGGCCTCAGGCAGATCTGGGAACAGGTACTATACATCTCCCACCACGACTTCACCCCCATCCTCTTTCTACCAGCTTAATTATCCTTATCTTTCTCCAGCTCCATGGTTTTGGTTAGCACCCAGCCTGGCTGGCCCTGCCTTGGCCCTTCGTGGTGCTCAGGGCAACCGGGGCTTTGCCAGGGAAACACAGATACCAGAGAACCATCCTGACATGGGACAGCATGCCAGGCAAAGGGAATGAGAGCTTGGATTTTAACAGCAACAGAAAAGAAGGCTGAAAAACTGTTGCTGCAGAGACAGGCAGCCTCCAGGCTGCAAACTCTGCCTTTAAATCACAATAAAAGACCCCAGAGCAGCTATGATATATGCCTAGAGCATGGGGCTGGAAAAGAGTGGTGACATCTCCCTAGCACCGATGGGAGAAGGGGGGAAAGGCAATTCCCCCCGGTGCCCCTGAGCCCACACAGCACCTTAACATCCACAGAGACCCATTGCGGGAAGAGCTGGAGGGGGCACCCCTCTTGCCTGCGGGGCTCAGGGCTGAGCTCCCTGCCCCAGCTCCAGCCCCAGGAGCTCTCTTTCCAAATTGCTCTGGCGGAGGAGCTGCCAGGCAGGAATCTCAAGCCAGATGCTTCCCCCATGACCAAAAGGCATGACCCCGTTTGAAAAGGAACCAGCCCTGTCTTTCACCATCGCTTCCCGCAGCCTCTCCTCTCCCAGGCAGATGTGTGCATCATCCTGCGGATGATCTCCCTTCCCACACACGCAAAGTGGGGACACGGCCCCATTTTACTGGCAAATAACTGGCTATTTGCCGGCAAATAACCCCTCTGGGAGCCCCTCGGCATGTCCCTGCACACCGGCTCCCCTTCCTCCAACTCAGGCTTTATCAGACGGACAGGACAGGCACTGGGACTGCAGGCTTCTGCCTGTGGTGATAAGACCAAGAGCCAGCACGCTTCGGGGCTGCTTGAAAAGGTCACCCCGAGCCAGCCCACGCCACCCCAGCACCTTCTCCCTCCTTTTCTGCAGCTGCCTGTTAACGAGAGTGGCCACAAAACCAGCACATTAAAAACCCTGCAGCTTCCAGCTCTCCCCCCTGGTAACCCCCCCGGGGGCTGGGTGCACTGGGGCTGAAAAGCCAGGTGATGCCTTGGGCGTGCTCGAGCTGGTGAGCACCGTGAGCTCCACATCTCGCTGCTCTTCTCCTCACCCTGCGCTGCTAAAACAGGTTCCTGCAAACCACCGCCGCCACCAGAATTTCAGAGCCTCGGGCCAAGTGCTCAGTGCAGAGCTGCTCCCCAATGCCAGCGGCCCAGAACGAGTAAGTAATAAGTGGGTGACCCTTGGGAGCTGGGGGTGCTCGCTGGAGGTTCTCACCTGCAGGTTTCCTGTTGTACTTCAGCACCTCACAGAGCACCAACTTGTTGGGGTCCAGGCAAAAAGGGTCCCTGAACATGCGGACGGGCACCAGGAACATGTCGCTGTTGGAGCCCTCTGCCTGCGCCGTGCTGGAGCCATCGAAATTCCATTCTGGGACATCTGCGAAGCAGGAGGGGGACAGAGGTGGGAGCAGCTTGGGGAAAAGGTATCTCACATGTGGATTGTGCCAAGAGCTGGTGGCTTAGACCCGGGATGGAGAGCCCAGAGGGCACAGAGTGCTGTGGGATGACAGCCTCAAAGGATTTCTTGCACATCCCTGGAGCCTCGCGGTGCTCACCAAGCATCAGTGTGTTCACCCCCCCAGTACCACTGGGGCAGCATCAGCCCCAGCCACTTCACCTCCCTCCACCAAACCCCGTCTGGATGCCGATATGTCTCTGTGCCTGTTTGCCCAGTAGAAAGGGGTGAGGATCTCATCCTCCCCTTCCACCCAGCACTAATGACAGGGGTTGCAGGTTAGGCAAACCGCAGAGACGCAGGCCGGATATTTACCCTGCTGCTTGATATCACCCCTCAAGATAACTGCAGCGGGTATCACCGGCACCATGCAACCAGGGAGAGCAAGTGCCAACTCCCACTGCCCAAAGCACCCCACAGCTCTTCCCTGGTGATGCTCAGGGCCCTCCCCCACCCCACCCCTCACCCGGAGGGATAAGCAGCAGCATTACCTTCGATGCTCTTGGGTTCCTTATCAAGGGTCTTGCTTTTGCAGCGCACACCCTCGCCGCTGCCATCGATCCAGACGTAGGTGACCTGCACCAACCCATCCTGGGGCAGCCTCATGTACTGCTCCCGCACCAGCTTGTTCAGCCTGGAGCTGTGCGACACCGACATGGCGACGGCCCTGTGAGAGCGTGCCAGGTCAGCGCAGCATCACCCCCAGCCCATATTCCTCCCTCCCATTTATTTTAAAAAGCAACATCACCCTCCCACCCTTCCAAAATAAATCACCCCCTAACCTCCCGCCCGGTTGCCCCCTCCCCAAGCCGAGCGTCCCCTCGCGGGGCTCGAACCCGCGGCCCCGCCGCTCACCGGCCCCAGCTCTGCCCGCGGCCGCGCCCGCATCGCTT
>JAVJGI010000065.1:9353261-9391651 GCA_035590275.1 Ibycter americanus | reverse complement strand
GAGTGAAAGCGTTCAGTACGATTTTTCCTTCTTATTAAAATACTACTTATTAAAACCAACAACTTTCATACTGTTAAAATATCACTTTGTTAATAAATAACAAGTTACAGGCTAACTAGTTATTTATTAAAAAATAACAAGCATTACTCATTGAAAATATTATTTACCACCTCCGCCAGCTTGCTGCCTGTGTCCTCCCCCCGGCACCCTGTTTTGGTAGGGTTGCCCTCTTACCTGGAGTGGGTGCTGTGCCCCCCAGCCCTGCCGGGGGTGCGGAGCAGGGGGGTGCACCCCCCCGGGCACCCCCAACAGCCTGGCTGGGACCGTGCCATGCCTGGGGCTGTAGTGGGGTGCCTGGCTGGCCCTGGGGACAGGGGCAACCAGATTTGGTGATGGGGGCAACCTGGCAGCCCTACCACCCACCCACCCCGAGCCCCCCATCCTGCCCCGGGCACCCCACGGACGCAGGGCTGCCTTTGCCCCCTGGCTGTCCGTGCTTTCAAGGGAAAACACCGAAATCACCCACTCCAGCCCCTTGCATCTATAAATCGTTGAGCTCAAGTACAATTTTTTTTCACACTTTTAAGCACCAAAGCGTAGTTAAGTACCTCTAAAACTCCAAACTACCCCCCCACAGCCATGGCTCTGATCTGGTTTAGGGACAGCTAAAAAACCTGAGCCAACAGGTGTGAATTTCAGTGGTTTATTTCCGTACAGCAGCAATTTCCAGCTATTGAGCTGAACCCAAATCTCAATTAGATTAATTAAAAAGGCTGCTGCCTTTTCTGTTTATGGAAAATAATACTGCGTTACAGAGTTCACATTTGTTAGAGCAGACAGATCCAAAACGTGCCAGCGCACAACCGGGTGCGAACACAGACGCAGCGCAAACAGCCGGCGCCTCCAGGGTGTTATCTCAAATACTCCAGTATTTATTTTTTTTCTGGGAGGAGGGTCGGATTTCAAACAAACCCCCAGCAAACCCAGCCAGGTGAGCGCACCTTGACTCTCCAACCTCTGTTTTTAAGCAGTTTTTCAATGTTAGAACAGGAGAAAAGGCTTTAAAGCATGATGGGGCTCCAAGGCAGTTTGGGGTTTTGCTAATTCCCCCGGTCTTTAAGGCAGACAAATGCTTGCGGCTGCATGACTCACCCCCAGGAATGTTTTTCTGCTAAACAGTAAAACATCTGCACCAGAGCAGTTAAAAAAAACCCTTAACAGTTGTTGCCCTCACTGAAGACACCTCCTCGTCCACACAGACCCACAAACTGCCCCCCATCACACCTCCTCACCAGGCACCGACTCCAGCCCCCCAGCTCTGTCGTTCTTCTGAAGGTGTTTTGGTCTGGCAGGCAGATAAAGAACCGAGAAGAAACCTGAAAGCATCTGCGATTGCACGAGAACCAGGAAATGAGATCGGCAGAGAGGGAAGCAAAACTTAATTAGCAATTTTGGTCCCCAGATGGTGACATCAGTAGCGGCGGGTTGCGGGCAGCCCAGACGTCACCCACGCCACTGCCCACGGGCACTGCCTCCAGCAGAGCTTGTGCAAAGGATGTTGGCACCCAGGGACGTGCCCGAGGTTCTGGGGAGCAGCAGCAGTGGCAGAACCACGTGAGCCTCCTCTGTGTCACTCGTGTCCTTGATGCTGCCCAGGTGACGTGCAGGGTCTCCTGAAGCTGAAACTGGGGCGCATCTCAAAAGCGGTCACCTCCCTTTCTGGGGTATTTTAGGGACACTTCCACAAATGTTGTTGCAAAGCTCAGCATTTCCTCATTCCTGTTTGGAAATCATCCTAAGCGGGGTGGCAGCGCAGAAGGAAACGTACCCCTGGGTGTGCAACCCAGCAGCAGCGTTTCCTGGAGGCATTGCAACATGCAGCCAAGCCAGCGCGAGTGATAGAGGCGTCAGCGGCTCGCCTGGGTCCCTCGGCTCCATGTACCCATCTCCATCCTGCTCGGGGAGCTGGAGCTCATGGGACCAGCCTCGGGGCTGGCAAAGCAGGAGCTAGTGCTGAGCTTTCACGAAAAGCAGGGAGGATGGAGATGGACCTGCATCCCTTGGGAAGTATCCCCAACCCAGGGAGAGGTGAGCCACCTCTCTGGAGCCCAATGCGTTGCATCCTTCATGGCAGACTGCAGGGCTGGCAACAGTGCGTTCATGTGAGATGCCAGGGTTCAGCCAAGACCCCACACCTCCCTGAGTCAGCTGGGTGTGGGAGAACCTCATTTAATCCCCAAAGAAAGCTCCAGCTTCCCTCCTGGATATGCCCAGCTGCACAGAAACATCCCAAAGCATGAGTGGGCTCCAAACCATGGAGAAAGAAAACAAAGTTCAGGCTGTGCTAATGCTCACTAGTAATCCGGTCTGGGGAGCAGAGCTCCTCTTTGAACAGCTGGAACCACCGAGCACCAAAATACCCAAATGTGGAAGACAGAATAAACATCGCTAATCCCTTACCTGGTCAAAGCCCAGCCCTGGGAGGGCAAACACCGTGTGTTTATGGCTGTTTGGGGACAGCAGGGACAACGCCAGCCTGCAGGCGCATGGCCATGGTCCCATCCCTGCCCAAACACCGCAACAGAAGTGGCTCACCAAACAGATGATTGATGCCGAATCGTTTCATGTCAAAAGGGACTTTAGGAAGCATGAAAAAGTATTTCTGCCACACAGTGTCGGGCACCTACTTAGTCAGTGTTTCTTGGGATCAAGTCTTACCTCACCACAGTCTAATTTCAGCCGTTTCTACAGCATCAACTCTATGTTGCGCTAATAATGCCAAACACAATTCACACCTGGATCCTCAAGTCTCCTGAACAATATTTTACGCCCCGAGCAAACCCACACTCTTTGCAATCAGTGGGTTCCTGCCTGCTCCCCTCTGCGCCAGGTACAGTAAATATTAACCACCACGAGGCACCCGACTCAGGGAATCAGTGACTGGCCCAAGGTCAGGCAGCCGGAGGAGCTGAAGGCAGGAAGGGAGCCGGGTTGTCCTTGCAGAAGTAAAAGGTCACACATCAAATCTCCAGGGGACTTTGCTGAAGACCATTTAGAGCTGTGGCATGGTACAGAAGCGTTTCTTGAAATAAAGGACAGCAGGAAGAGAAGCTGATTCTGCCTTATTGCTACAGCACAGACCAACCATCGCCTCTGCTGCTGTGGTTGAGGTGCCATCCCGGTACCCAGGGGGATCGCCTGGCATCTGCAGGAGATGTTTCGGGACATGGCAGAGCTGTTCTCTTTCCCAGCACCTTTTTTTGGGTGATGGCCATCAAGCTGCAGCCAGTGATGCCCGGAGAACTCTCCTGTGGAACGCTGGCCGAGACCTAAATATTTTCAGTTTTTATCTCTCTGACTTTGAGACTTTATCAGCCCAAGAGTTTTTTCAGCCTTGCCAAAATACATCAAAGATATTATTAAAGCCTTTGCTTTAACAGTAGTAATAGAAACCTTAGCGAGTTTTCCAGGTTGAAAAACTTCAGTAACACAACACGCTTTACCAAGAAGGAGTTAAACATGGACTGACTCACCTCCTGGGGTGACTTTTAACACCTTCACCATAGCTACAAGCTGGTGCTACAGCAGGGCAGGGGATTGGGGCTGGGGACCCTGCACCCTTGGCTGTCAGACCCCTCCCCACAGCTGCCCAGGAGGGATCATCCCTGGGCACAGCAGAAAGCAGAGGTACTGAGATAGAGAGTTTGGGTTTTACTCTAAATTACCCTCCAGGATTCAGGATGCTGCTCAGAACCGAGGGGTTTCACCCTGGCTGTTAAACCCCAAAAGCATCTCCCAGAGCCCTGGACCACAGAGCCCCAGGCAAAAGCATGTTCCCTTCTCAGGTTTGGGACCAAACAATCCATGATGGCTTTTCTCCTACCCAAACTGTTTGATGGGGAGATTAGAGGGAAGGCAAAGAGCAGGGTCAGCACGGGGGAACCCAGCACAAACACCATAAAGGGATTAGAGGGGCTGTGGGGGGAGAGTGGGTGGGAATTTTCCTGTGTGCACCACTGGGGAAGAGGCATTTTTCTCTAGCCAAAAAAATGTGAGGGGGATGCTGCGAAGAAAGGCCAGCAGGCGGGTGTGCACGGCCCAGCTGGTCTGCAGGGATGCTGCTGGGTGCTGGGATTCAGCAAGAGGTGGCCAAGGTGGGTCAGATCAGTGCTGAAGGGTTTGACAGAGGCCACCCAGCACCCTGTTTGGAGAGGCTGTGCTAGCATTTCCCTGTCCCCACAATCACTTCTACATTTTTCCTACAGAACAGCTGAACTGACAGTTTCCCTTTGCAGTTAAAACACATTTAAGCAACAACAAATCTCCTTATGTCTAGATGTTTGCACCCAAACCACTTTCTCTTCATTCAAGTAGTACTGCTATACCTTCTTCTGTACATACGCACACACATATAGATATGCGTACACAAAGAATTATGTCTGTCCCACACAGTCCCAACTCAAACAGCACTTTGGCAGCCACCAAAGTGCGCAGCACCAACCTGCGTCCCTCCTGTACAGCTGGGATCCTCTTGCTCGGACTCATCCCACCCATTTCCCCCACGCACACTGGCAAAGCCAGCGGCAGGAGAGCCCAGCCATGCACCACTCGCTCCTACCCCAAGGGAAGCCCAGGAGACCCCAAACTGTGATTTTATTCCTCTATCCCCTTGGGAGGGCTTCAATCCACTGGTGGCTCCAGATCCACCAGAGCCAGCCCAGTCCAGGCAGGGGAAGCCCATGGCAGGGGGTCTCCCTGGGCTTGGTGGAGGCTTCAAACCCTGCTCTGAACCGGGCGAGGAGGGATTTCAAGCAGGTCCCTGCTGTTCACGCGCACACAACGGAGTATTTGGCCTGGGGGGAGTGTAGCTGCCTCTCCAACTTCATAGCCAGTGATAAGGCACTCATCCTGGAGCAGCTCAATGTCAATGTGGCAAAGCTTCATCCCTTCTTCCGCATGCCACCCAGGCTGGTTTTGGCAGCTCCTTGCTCGGCTGGTTTGGGAGGATGCCCTCCCGTGCTCACACCGCCCCTGGGCAGCTGCTGTGAGAAGAGAGCTCTCCTCTTGGCAACAAGGAGATAACACCTTGCAACATCTACAGGCTTTGAGGGGTGAGGAACTTGCTCAAGGTCACAAAGAAACCCCATTGCGAGCCAGCGACTCCCCTCCAGCCTCGCGGGTCTGGTGTGAGCTGCCAATAACAGCCCAAGCTCCCTCGCAGCACAGACGGTGCATTAGGCTCTGTTTGCAGGAAGCTGTTATAAATTATTTTGGAGGTTATGTTCAGCTTCAGGGATGTGTGCGCATTTGTAGGGCAATGTTGCTGTCAGCAGGCAGCAGAAAGGGCTCACAGAGCAGGGGCACAGGGCATGGGCTGCCCTGAGCATCCTCACGCAGCCCCTGAGCATGCCCACTCCTCCAGCCCACAGAGAGAACAAACCCCAGGTATAAACCCCAAGCAGTTTCCCCCTGCAAAGTTTTTGTTTGAATTTATGTTTTAATCACCTGGCAGTCACTTCAGGCTATAGGAAAGAAACTGGGAGGAAAAAAGGGGGATACAGCACATGCACAACCTTGGGAAGCCAAAGTGTAAGGGGCTGATCTCTGGCCAAGCGGCTACAATTTGCAGATTGACGGTGTAGGAAAAGCAGCACAGGGTGGCTTGGCATGAGTAGGAACACAAAACCCGTTAGATAGGTGAACAGCCAGGCTAAATTTCACCCGAGCCTTCCCCTGGGTCACCCACAGCCCAGAGCCGGGGAGGAAAGCTGCCGGCAGGAGCCGCAGAGCAGGGCTGCCCCAGCTCGCCGGGGAACAGGCGGTGGGGCCGGGGAGCCTGCGGGTATCTTGGCCATCAAGAAGGACCAATTTCCCTGTGATCTCTGCTGAGATGGACCCAGCGAGCTGTGACTCTTGGGGAGGAAGCTCCTTCTCATTTCTTTAGAGAAAGAAATCACGAGTCTGAGCTCCCCACATCACAGCTGGGAGCCCTGTCCCGTGGGAGTCTTGCCCAGCTCCCAATTTTTAATGCTGCTCTTTGCTTTGGCGACAGGACTAAGGGTCCCATTGCCGCTCTGTGAAATCCCTCCCCAGGCTCCAGCCAGCCTCCCGGGATGCAAAGCCAGGGGATTTTTTTGACAGACAGCATTTATTTTAACAAAACTAAATCTCAGAGCGCATCAGAAATCCCGTAGCAGCAAAACGCTCTGAGCAGAGTCTCTAAATAAGCAGTGAACCACCAAAAAGATTAACTACCATGTATCGGAAATAGGATTATAAACACCAGCAACACGAGCAAGACGGCCGGCTCGCTGCAGCCGCCTCACCCAGCTGGTTTCCCAGCCTATATCCTGTTTGGCAACTTGATTTTGCAGTCTTACACAAATGCAAAGCTTTTTCACTTCCCTCGCTGCTCACATCAAGCCCTCGCTGATTCCAGCCTGGGCACTCAAACCAGCGTGACTGTTTGCTGGTCATGAGGGGGTTCCAAAGAAAATAGGGGGAGGTTCTTTGTTGGTAGTTTCTGTTAGGTCGGTTCTTACCCAAAACCAGTGCTTTTCTCCCCAGAAGCAATGCCATCGCCTTGCAATCACGTGCTTTCAGGAGCTAGAGCTTCAAAGGACAAAAAACCAAAATTAGGCACTTTTTAAGGCAATTCCTACAGCTTGCAGGATTTGGCCTTAGATACACAGAACAAGGCTGCCTCGAAGAGGTTCTGTGTAGTGTCTGAGGCCATTAGTGCAGCTGGGTAGATGCTTTGGGGGCAAAAGTTTTGATTTTTAAAGAAAAACATCTTGTTGCTGGCTTATTGCAGCCTTTTGCACAAACGAAAGGCAAATTTTGGCAAAAGCTGACTTTGAGTTAACCCAGAGCAAAGCTGCCAGCTGCACTTGGGCACTTTGGGTAGCGCAGTTTGAACTTGCAGAGTCTGTGACTCATTTCATATCCCACAAAGGTAAAACCAGAAGCCCCTCTCAGGAGGGCTTTAACATGAATTCAAAGCAAACCTGCTGGCCCTAGAAATTCCCTTGTTCTGGGGAAAAAGGCCTGCCAAGCACTTCATTTTGGTCTCATTTAACCCATTTCACAAGCAGATTGATTCAAAAGGAATCACTTTTGTTCCCTAGCAGAGCATCCCCTCCCAGCAGAGACTAGGCTGATACAAGTTCGCTCTTCTGCCATAGCAACAAGCACCCCGGAGTTACCCCCAGTTCGGGTGCTCATCCCAACATGACCCCCCTCCAAACACTACCAAAACCGAAATGCAGTTTCTTTCATTGTCCAAATCTTGGGAACTGCTCCCAGCATCGCTCTGGGGTGAGCTGGCGATGCAGCCCCCCATTGTCCCCTGCCCCTCAGGGCTTTTGCTGCCCCACCTTAGCTGATGAGCAGCCGAAGCGATGGCATGAGGCAGAAGAGCCCCAAGGCCAGAGCAGACACAGCCACACATGGCAGCCCCCACGCATGTGTGAGGGCAGGGGGGCTGCACCCCCAGGTCTGAGCCTCCAGCCTGGCCAGTGGTGCTCCAGCACCCCATCATGGCTGGAGACACCCCACCACATCCAGAGCGGGTCCCTGGGAGTCTCCTGGAGCGGGTGGCACAGCCGGTCTTAACCCCTCCAGAGCCACCCCTGCCCCCCTCTGCAGCCCCATCCCCTTTCCCTGTTTCACATTCCAGGATGGGACAAAACACCCCTCCAGCACCTTTCTCTTCAGCTGCCCAGAACTGGGCAGCAAAATCCCATTGCAAGGACCAGAGCTGGCTGCTGCTCCCTTCATCTGGCATCTCCAAGGCCGATGGCCATTGCACTGCTTCCCGCACAGCCAGAGCAAGGCTGTTAACTGTAAACCAACCCTCCCTTTCACCCTCCAGCTTCGAGAGGCTGCAAAGTCATTACTTACTCTTTACTCATGAACACAAAGTGGTCTGGGACCAGCAGAACTCCCTAACGGGCTGCTCGCCTCCCAGCACGGCAGCAGAGATGGTCTGGTTACAGGTGTAATGTCACCTGTACCCAAGCTGCTGCTGGAGGCAGGGGCTCTGCTGCCCTCTTGGCTAAAGGCTGAGGTGACCACAAGACAAGTCAGAGCAGAAAAAGTCACAGAGAAAAGTTGAATTTAGCATCCTGTGGGACTGAGAGCCTGCTTCAGCCCTGGACAAACCCTGCAGGTATTTCTCTGCCCCTTTTAGCCAGACCCAACCCCAGTCAGTTCCTGCACACACGATGCCTCTGCTGAGCCCTCTCCAGCTGCTCCATCGCCTGCTTTGGCACGTGGGGGACCTGGGGGGACAACAGCCCCTGGGGAGCACAACAGCGATGCTATGTATGGACTGTATGCTATGAGGACTTCAGTCTCTTTCTGCCTGAGGATCCATCCATCCCATGGCACCTTCAGGCAAACGACTGCTGGTTTTCTACACTGTGAGGGCAAGGAGAATTAATGGAGATAGTAAAGAAGCCCCTAACACAAGGGGGTATATGCTGCCCATAGGGGAAACCCACTGCCATGAGAGTGGGGACAGCTCCTCCTTTAATGGGATGGAGGTAAATACCTGCTCAGGTTGCCCTGGTTGGGGCAACCAAGTTGGGTGGTGGCAGTGAAGGCAGCCCTCGGGGGCGCAGAGGGTCCCCTGTGAGTGCTGAGGACAGCCCCGTCTGCAGATCCAGACCTGCTTCAGCCTCCCAGGGGCCAGGCAGGAGGAAGAGGAGGGTGGCCCAGAGGGATGGGTACAGGAGCCAGGGCAGCTTGAGGAAGGGCAACGTTCCCCCATCCCTCAGCAGCAGTGCCAACCTTACCCCTTGGGGGTCCACCCAACCCCCCCAAACACCAAAATGTGGCCAGCCCTGGTCTGGAGTGAGGCCCACAGCCCTGTGCCTGCCCATGGGGACCCCCTGGGGGTGCCCATCCAGAGCCAGGGGAGGCTCATGGCCCCACCACCACCCACGATGGGGTTTGCAGCACCATCCCAACCAGGCAGGGTGGAAACCTGTCCCTGGCAATGCCCCAGGCAGGGACATGCTGCCGCCCATCCCTCACAGCCGGCTGGATGTGCTTGTCTGCACCTGACCCAGCTTGGGGCAAGAAGGAGCGGGGATGGAGAGAAGGTGGGAATAAAGCAGCCCCTGTCCCAGCAGAGCCAGTGCAGCCCACAGTTTCCCAGTGGAAGAGCCCAGGAAAACACGCTGTAACACAGGGGACCTTGGAGGCTGTGGCATTGCCACCGGTGGGATCTCCATCCAGAAATGTTCCCCTATCGGTCAGAGTGATACTGCCCATGGAAGGGAAGGGACACCCCATGGCCATCAACCTGTGCCACCAAGCCAGGGACCACCGAGTTTAGAGGGGACCATTGCCAGGGTGCTCCACGTCCTGCGAGACCAGTGGGTGAGCCCTGGGTGGGGACCCTCCTCTTGGCCCCTGGCCCAGGTGCCATCCACTTTCCATCCCTGGTGGTGTCACCAGCCTCCACCTGCGAGCAGACCTAGATAAATAAGGGAGGCTGGATGCCAGGAACCAGTTCCTGGCTGCAGGCTGTGCTGGGTGGCCCTGGGAAGCTCAGCCGTCACCTGGAGCCAGCGCTGGGACACTCACACTGGGGCTAGTGGGATACTGCCAGTCCCCTGGGGTACTGCTGGCAGAGCCCCAGCTGCCCACAGGCACCCCCATGACCCTCCCCACACCAGCCACTACTGCAGAAAGCCAAAATAACACCATGTTTGACCCTTACCAGGCAGGTCCTGGTGCTCACAGCAAGGGTCCTACAGCCCTGCCCAGCTCCGGGCAGCATCCTTGGGCTAGTCCCTCCCCTGGGGCTTAATGCTCTCGGGCAGCACCTCCCACCTCCAGCTGCAGGGGATGATCACCCTCCATCCCACACTCCCTCCTTCCTCAGCAGTGCTGGGAGGGGAGTTTGATGCAGCTCTTGGGAGTGGGGAATGGCTTGGGGTAGGATCAGGACCCCGAACCCCAAAGCTTTCCTAAGCAGAGGGAGAAATCCCTCCCCTGGCTCTCCATCCTCGGGATGAGTGATGATCTTCGGTAGATGGGGGCAGGGAGGGAAACTGAGGCACAGCACCGTGATGCCTGGCAGCTGGCTGGAGGAGACACTGGGGCCAGGGTGATGTTTCATGCCTCTCCTCCTCTCCAAACTGGATTCCCCCTGGCTAGGGCGAGCTCTCCAGGGCAGCTGGCGTTAAACAGAGCCCTGGGAGCTGCACAGCCCCTCCTTGGCCTTCGCTCCCCTCCAGCTCCTCAGTGTGATTGCAAAAATACATTTCTATGTTATTTTCTTCTGAAACAGACAATTAATTCCCTCCAGGCACAAACACAGCTGCCGTGTGTGCTGTTTTCCCTTTGCACAGGCATGACCTGTGTTTCCTCCAGCCGTGCGGGTGCCCAAGCAGGGATCACGCTGCAGCGCTGAGCCTGGGCGAGGGATGCCCTCACCGCTCCTTGGTGCGAGCAAGAAGCAGCATGTCTCTGCCCGTGACAGTGCCCCAGGGCTTCCCCGTGCTGCTGCTGGGGAGGGACGTTCCCCCGGGACCTATGTGCCAATCTTGTGATGGTGGCTGGCACTGATTTTTTTGGTTAATCCTTTTTAGCTGGGCTGGGTGGGCTTGGAAAGGCTGGTACCTGCTTGGGGCAGCGAGGTGCTGGGGAGGCTGTTGGCATGGACCAGCCATCACATGCTCAGCACATGTTGGGGCGATGCTGCTCCCCGCAGGACCACGCTGCTGAGCAGCACGCACCAGCCCCAGCTCCGACCCGAGCACCTTCACAGCATGCAGCTGCATGAGATAATGAGTAGCAAATAAACTTTGACTTCTTCTAGAAAGAAACTGAGGTGTAAGGCAGACAGTGACCGCTCCTTTCCCAGCAGAAGTGGATTTGGGTCGGTTTTGTGCTGGTTTTTGGTGGGACTGACCCCAGTAGGTGCCATGAGCCAGCTGGGTGTGCAGCTGGACAGAGGCTGGTGGGGCAGGTTTCAAGGAAGGTGGTGGGTTTTTTTAACCAAAAGCAGTGCCTGGAGCGTTCAAAGGCTCCTTTTCACACAAATCCCTCTTGCAAACATTTATTCTGTATAAGCCTCCCTCAGCAAGCAGCCCAGGAGGTGCTGGCACGCTCAAGAGTCCTTTCACCAGGACGGGAGCTTTTAAAGCTGCTTTTGTTTGTGTTTGAAGCAGGAAAAACCGCTACGAAGCTCCCGGTTTGCAGGTCTCAAGGGACGTGGCATTTGTTTCCAGCCCCTGGCTCTCTGTGAGTCGCCCTTGATAACCAACCTGCAGATTTTCCTCAGTCCATTGCCCAGCTGGTTGGGGTGCTGACACAAACGTGAAAACGCGGCTCATCCCCTCCGTCATTTTAAAGCTGATTTAGTGATTTGGAGCCCCAGCTCTTGGGTGTTGAGCAGTGGGGTTGGGATGAGCAGAGTGGGGTGGATTGAAAACTGGCTGAATGGTTGGGCCCAAAGGGTGGTGATCAGTGGTAGGACATCTAGTTGGAGTTGTGTACCCCAGGGGTCAGTCCTGGGAGTCCTGGGTCCACTCCTGTTTAACATCTTCGTTAATGATCTGGATGATGGGGCAGAGTGAACCCTCAGCAATTTTTCCTGATGATACCAAACTGGGAGGTGTGGCTGGTACGTCACAGGGTGGTCCTGCCATCCAAAGCGAAGGGCCATGAAGATGATGAATGGACCGCAGCATCTGACATTTGAGGAGAGGCTGAGGGAGCTGGGACCATTCAGCCTGGAGGAGAGAAGGCTCATGGAGATCTCATTAGTGTCTAGAAATACCTGAAGGAATGTGCAAATAAGACAGATCCAGGCTCTTTTCAGTAGTGTCCAGTGGTAGAACAAGAGGCAAGAGGCACAACTGGAGACACAGGAGGCTCCATCTGAACATCGGGAAACACTTTTTTTACAGCGAGGATGGCCAAGCACTGGCACAGGTTGCCCAGGGAGGTTGTAGAGTCTCCATCCTTGGAGATGCTCAAAAGCCACCTGGACATGGTCCTGGGCAACCATTTCTAGGTGACCCAGTTTGAGCAGGGGGGTTGGACTAGGTGACTTCCAGATGCCCCTGCCCACCTCAACCAGTTCACAGAAGAGGAAGAAAGCTTTCACAATAGCACCAGGTCAAGGCAGCGTCCAGTAAGTACCATCAGAGGGGGATGAGCTGAGCCTTGGCATGGCTTGTTCATCCAGGCTGTGGTTTTATCAACTCATAAACAGGAAACACATTTGCAAGTCACCAGTTAAAAATGTGGGTAAGTGGCCATCGTTCCTGCTGGGCCAGCAGGCTGTCAGCATGGGCTGCCCACATGCCAGATTGGCGCTGCCGGGATCCGCATGCGATGATGGAATAGATCCCCAGCCCTGCACGGCAGGATGAAGCTGAGGGCTTTCCCCAACCCTACTGCAGCAGCCACCTGGCCCCAGGGAGTCCTTCCTCCCACCAGCAACCACGGGAAATGCTCAGGAGGGCTCTGACATCATGAGAAAACCTCTCAATAGCTCATCATCCAGCATCTTTAATATGCAAATAGGCTGATATTTCCCTGGGGGAGAAAAGGTTGTGGGAAAACCAGGGAATCCGCAGAATGAAGTGTTTGCACCCAGAGTGATAGCTTTCTGCTGAGACGTGGAGATGTGGCTCTCCAGCCTCTTGGGTAGGACCTGGTTATAACACCCCTGCTCCCACATGTGCCACGTGCTGCAGCACCATACGATGCAAACCTCAATGCAATGCACCATACAGTGCGAAACTGTACAGGGCAAGCCTCAACACAGCGCTGCTGTACTTTGCAAAGCCTGACACGTGGTTTGGGTTTGGTGTCAATCTGGGAAGAAACTACTGGCTTAATCCAAAGGTTGAACCCAGCTGCCCCACGGAGGGGCACCATCTGCCCGCACTCCGGGGCATTTCCATGATTTATAGTCTTTTAACAGGCTTCACTCCCACAGCACCACCTGTGCTGTGCTGCTCGGTGAGCTTAAATACCAAAATCTAAAATAAAACCTGGTGGATCAATACAGGACCAGGACCTCCATGTTGCCAGGTTGTACAGGGGGCTTTGGTGCCATGGTGGTTTTCTGAGCCTGGGTTCACCAGGACTTTTCCAGAAGGTCATCATGCTCTACAGAGAACCAGCTGCAATGCTCATGTCAGAGTTCTGTTTATTTGCCTGTCTCTCACTTGTGAGTGCAAGGGCTCAGGTCACTGAAGCGACACCGCACGTGCTGCCGTGGCCGTGCTGCAGCGGGCTCCCAGCCCGAGCCCAGCTGAGATCCATCACAGCACCACCAACAGCCGTTCTCTAAACAGTCAGGAGGATTTAGGAGACCAGTAATACAGGAGACCAGTAACAGGATTATGAATGTTCTTCCCTTGCTCACCACCATTCATGAGAGCTCAGCCAGTAGCTGAGCCCTTTACAGCCTGTCCCATTAAAGCTCTTCCATGTGCACGGCGGGCGAGGACCTGATGCCTCTTCCCTCCCTCAAAAATAGGGAATATTATTGGAAGTCACAAGCTGTTTCTGGGTGCTTTTAACAAAAGGGATCGCACATCATGGCCCCATGAGAGGGTCAGCAAGCCCTGGGGTACTCACACACGCTGGTCTGTGCAGAACAGGCAATGGCAATCCCCCTCCCTGGGTGGGCAAAGGATCAGTCAGCCCGGGGCAGCCACTTCCACCTGCGAACCAGCCTGGGGATGAGTGTTCATCACCTGCAATGCTCCTGCTGGGCTCAGGCTTCCCTCTGCCCTTCTGCCCAGCTACAGGGAGGTAGCTGATCCCCTTTCCTGATCTCAGCCTTCGGCTGCATTTCAGGGGTGAACCAGGGCTTGGGGCTGGGGGGAATCAAGGTCAGTTTAAACCAAGGTGGAAAAGATGGTGTCAAGATCTGGAAACCTGAAAGTGGCAGAGGTCAGTCATCCGAAGCCATCAGTATCTTCATCTTTGCTCAACGCTAGGAACCAGACGTGTTTGCCTTGTGAACCAGACCTTTGGCGCCCTGGGCAAGTGGTCTGTCTTGTTCCTTCAGGGTGAGGGGCCAGATCCAGCAAAGATGCAGCTATCAAGCAGTGATAATCTGGATTTAACCAGGTGATGGTATCATCATGCTCCTTGTAAGCGCACAAGTTCATCTCAGAAAGGTATAAGAAAATCACCTTAAAACATTAAAAGCTTAAAACCATTTTCCTCATAGCAAGTGAATAGGGACCATATTCCCAAACGTTTCTTCAAATCAAACATGTCTGGAATGGGGTGACTTTACCGGAGTTACTAAATATTCAGTAACTGCTCGAATCAAGGACAGACAATAGGATTTGTGGTGGTGCTTAGGGTAGGGTTTGGGTTTTAAATGTAGGATGATGTAATGACACTCACCTGCAGATACGTTTTGGTTCCCGATAATTTCCATATCTCTACTTGCCTGAACAACTATGGATTTTAAAGCTGATTGCCCTGAGTGAATTACTGTCGGTTAGTTAAGAATAGAAGGGTGAATGTTGACCTGGAGAGGCGTTCAGCATCAAAATCATTAGAGCTGTGCTCCCTGGTGGAATAAAAAGGGATTATCCTGATTCGGTTCCTCCCATCTTACTCACTTTTGAAACATTGAAAAATTGAAAGGTTTCATGTTTTTGCTGGGCACTTTGGCAAACGCTGTGACCAGGGACAGGGACAGCCACCTTTTCGACAGACATTTACAAACGTCCCCTTATTTATGCACCAAATCGCTAACACAAAAGTATTTCCTCCTCTAAGTAAGAGCCCAAAACCGAGCTGCCGTTTGCTGCCACCCACATGCCTATGGGAGGCAGGGCTCTGGAGCCTGCCTGGGTTTTGCAACAGGATTTATCCAACAGAATGTTACTAACGGCAGGGAACACCACCTTTCCTCTGAGCTTGCAAGGTGCATTAATGACACAAATTCAATTAAGCTTCACAGCACCCCCCGGTGAGGCAGGGATTAGTCAAAAAATTAATTAGCAGAGAGAAGCCGAGTTAGAAAGTGAGTCTCTCCATCACCTCTACCCTGCCCTTGATAGGAGTTTCTAGGATAAACACGTTATTTGTTGGGTTACGTTACAGGCAAACCTCTGCAGCTGCCTTTCTGCACCTAGTGCTGCACTAGAAACCTCCCGAATAGTCACCCTCGCAGGTCCTGCCTCGGTGCGTCAGCACGGTGGGTGCCGGGGAAGGTGGCTGCACCCTCCTGCCGTGGCTGAACCCAGCCGGGCACCGTGCAGCCGCCTGCTCGCTCCCCCTGCCCTGCTGGGATGGGAGGAGGATTGGAAAAAAGTAAAACCTGTGGGCTGAGATAAGAAGAGTTTAATAATTGAAGTAGAGTAAATAAATAATAATAATAGTACTGATGAAGAGGAGAGGGAGAGAGAGGAATAGCACCCAAGTGATGCACAACACAACTGCTCACCCCCTGCTGACCGATGCCCAGCCAGTCCCCGAGCAGCGATCGGTGGCCCCTGGCCAGTTCCCCCCCAGTTTATACACGAAGCATGACGTTCGGTGGTATGGAATAGCCCTTTGGCTAGTTCGGGTCAACTGTCCTGGCTCTGCTCCCTCCCGGCTCCTTGTGCCCCTCCTCACTGGCAGAGATGGGAAACTGAGAAGTCCTTGGCTCAGGGCGAGCGCGACTTCGCAACAACTAAACCATCGCTGTGTTATCAACGTTATTCTCACACTAAATCCCAAATGCAGCACTGTACCAGCTACTGGGGAGAACATTAACTCTATGCCAGCCAAAACCAGGACACCTCCTCACAGGGGGGCACAAACACGGCACCCACCACACCTGCCCTAAGGAAACTTGCGGCCAACCCGGGGGGGCTCTGCCGGCACGGGCTGCATTTGCAGAGGTGGTCGGAGGTGGCCACAGAGGCAGATCCAACAACCAGGATACCTGAACCCAAACTGAAGCGCAGCACTGGGAACCAAAACCTTGATGAAAATCCCAACTCCTGTCCAACTCCTCTTGGGAGATGAGGACTTGCTCCCTGTTGCCCTAATAGCAGCGCTTACTACAGCGTTCTCCAGAAAACCCGGACAAAACCAAGGTCTCTCTGGCTTTGCTGATACTAAAAGCAAGTTACAGCTACTATCTGTAACCGCAGGTTTTCCTTTGAAAGAGGCAGGACAGAAAAGGGAAGGACAATTCAGACCAATTTGAGAGATGGAGAAGTGAAATATGGATCCCGTGTCATACTCACAGAGTAAGTTTACAGCGAAGCCCAAAAATAACCCCCAAACTTCCAAGCCATTGCCTTAACTAGGGGAGCATCTCTTCTCTCTGGCCCCTGGCTCTTGTACTTGCTCTGTTCCCTTCTTTCCCACAGTTTGCAATGCCATGACAACGTGAAAACTTGCTTGAAGTGCAACTGCATTTATTCAGCGCAACTCTGCTCTGCTGGGGCTCTGGGTCTCCTTTACACAGAGGTGAATCGAGGCAAGGGAAGGGCTGGAGCACACGGCACTGAGGGGAACGATGTGACAGCTCTGTAATGTCATTTTTGCACCTCACTTTCCCCCATGAAACTCCAGTTTGAAGCTCATGCAACCAGTGCCTCCAGCACTGCCCTCTTGCATCCTCCAGTGTGAAACACAGGGTTACAAGAGCACCACTCCCACCCCCTAAATTATAATATTTTTTTAAGTTATACTGTATTTCAGATGTGTAGGAACCCTGGCCAGCCCAAGAGATGCTGCCTCCCACAACTCTTCCTCCTCTGTCTCAGTCAACCCAGCTCCCCAGTTTTGTCCCCATGAGCCCAGTCTCTTCCACTCCCTCTGCTCCTGCCAGGCTCCCTCCTCAAGCAGCTGAGAGGGGCCACTTCCCACCACCTGGAAGGAGAAGCTGCTCATGCTGGGGCGGTTGGGCTCCTGGGCTCAGGCACCCATCTCCATCAGGCAGTGGAGGAAGGAGAAGACCATGAGGCTGGCTCCCTGCCACAGGGTAAAGGGACCATTGGATGGGAGGAGGCAGGAGGCAGGGGTCTGGCCCTGCTCACCTTCAGCTTCATGTGAACCAGGTAACGTGCCAAAACATGGGATGGGCTCAGGCTTTGCCTTTAGTCTCCAGGTTTCTGCATCCTTCACCCATACTCTTGTAAAAGGCCTTGCTCTTCCCTGGCTGCCACCCAGCGTGGGATGGAGGGTAGCTCCTCACAGCCTTTCAGATCAATGTTTCTGGGGATAAGGCTTGACTCCTGTTTCTCAGGACTTTCCAACAGGTTTCGTAGCAGGAGACAAAGCACCTTTCCCCACGTGTGCATCTCCCTCCTGTACTGCTCATCTATGGCTCAACATTTGCAACCTTTTACTTTCATCTGGAAAGAGCCGACTGATGGGTAAGCGTCTGCCTGGTCCCATCCCTTGGGTCAGGATTGCCTCCAGGCCTGGGGAGCTTCTGGGTGGCCGAGGGAAAGGCAGGTGCCTGGACATGGGTTATTTTCCCCTGTGTCGGAGTGCCGGACTCAGACTGGTGCACTCCCAAGCTCAGCGCTCGCACAGACCCTGCTCCGCATGGAAAAGAAAAACCACAAAACATTCATGGACAGGAAATTCAAGGCAGTTTTCACTGGACTTTCTCATGATTTATGATTTGTGTATATTTTTCCCCTACTTCCCCCTTGCACCCAACAGGGTTTGGCCACTTCAGCAGTGTAAAGAAGCCCATGTCTGGGAGACCCAGCCACCCAGGCACTGGCAGGACCAGCGCCTTGCTGGAGCTTCCTTACAGCCCAGGCAGTCCCTGCCCACAGGAACGACTCCTCGATAACACTGGAGGAACACAGAGAAACCCTGAAACTGCTGCAGCGCTGCTAGCAGTAGCTCTGGGGACTTGGGACAGAACGGGAGGAGGAGGAGGAGGAGGCAGAAGCTCAGGGTCTGAATCTTCAGTGGCCGCCCCACGGGATCTCCCAGGAATGTCTAGGGTGGCTCCTGGACCTTTCGCACTCACTTGGTGCCCCAGCATTTGCGAAAGGAGTCAGCAAAGCTCTTCTTAAACTTGACATTAGCAAACACATAAATCAGGGGATGCAGGCAGCTGTTTGCCATGGTGAACACCCAGCTGACGTAGTAGGCAAACTCAGCTTGGTGCAAGAGCTTGCAAGACATGCCATAGTACTTCACAACGATGGCAACGGTCCTGCAGATGTGCAGGGGGCCAAAGCAGATGGCAAAAATCACCAGAGACACTGTTATTATCTGCAGAGACCTGCTCTTCATCTTCTTGCCTCTGGAGCTTTTCTTTGCTGCTTTAGCAATGGCAGCTCCCAACAGAGCTCCACAAGTCAAGGAAATGGCGAAGGGCAGGAGGAAAGAGAGCACGACCAAAACCATGTTGTAGAAGTAGTAAACAGAGGCCAACTCTGACTGATGAATATTTAGGCATTTTGCTGAGCCACCGACAGTTGAAGTCTTGAGGAGGAAGAAGAAAGGCAGCCCTTGGACAACAAGGATGAGCCAGATGAAGAAGCACAGCTTTGCCAAGAAGCTCTTCTTCTTCCAGAGGGACTTGCTCTTGTACTGTACGATGACAAAGTACCGGTGAATGCAGATGAGCGTCAGGAAATAGATGCTGCTGTACACGTGGATGCTGTGCAGGAAGACTTCAAACTGGCAGAGAAACTGCCCAAATGGCCACTGATTGCCGAGGCTGAAGTAGGAAATCCTGAGTGGAGTAACAGGGATGATCAGGACATCTCCCAGGACCAGGCTGAATTGCAAGATCATGCCCGAATCCCACTGCTTGATGCGGAAGCAGAACACCCAGAGGGTCGTGCTGTTCAGCAGGATGCAGCCCAGCAGGAGAAGGGTCCCCAGGGCAGGGATGGTGGGGTGCAGGTTCTGAGCCATGCAGTCCACGCTGGTGTTCATGAAGGTGAGGGAGTCCAGTGGCTCCAAGGACGTAGGAGAACCCTCTGTATTGACCTGCAAGGGGTGGGGTGGAAAAAAGCAAGCAGTGAAACCACCTGAGTTCATCATCTTAAGGCTGAGCTGGATCAGAGGCAGCAGCGGCTGGAGCAGCAGGGTCAGGTTTTCAAATGATCCCCGATCCTGAAGATCTGTGGCTAAAAGCTGACCACTATTTATCCTAGCTTCCACAGGAGGAGACCTGGCAGGTGCAAGGGGCCAAGTCTTGCTTTTCACATGCAAACGTGTAACCTTGTGGGAATCGGGCTCAAACCTGCCACGCTCAGCGTGACTTTCCCTGATTGCGCTGCAAAGGAAAGGGCTACAAAGGAATGGCAGGAGCAGCTTTAATGCTCACCACTACTAACTGCTGATGGGGGAAGATGAAATAGATGATGCTGTCACTGCTTGGCTCCAAAAGCCTCTGCATTTAAAATCACTAGTGAGATCCCAGCATCACCCACGGTGCAATTATTTCAGCCGGTTTTGTTACAGCGCACCTGGCAAGCAGCTCACCGACCTACTCCCTCTCCCGCTGCCAGACTTGCCAGCCCTGCAGCCAGGGCAGCCCCCGTGCACCCTCCGCCTGCCTTGCTCGGCTGCTGTACCCAAACTTCTCCCACCCCCCTGCCCAGCAGGACACCCCGCTGGGTACGAGGTGCTGCTGTTTGTTCACAGCCTGGTGAAGGGAGCTTCTCTGCTGCGTGAGTCGGGTCTCTCTCCTGGAGGAAGGACCACAGGGCAGGTGGCTGATGCTGCTCTCTCCACCCACACCAGCTCATTCCCTTTGGGAACCTCTTAGCTGCTAGTGGCACCAACAGCTGGGGGGCTGGTTGGGGGCACAGCATCCTCCAAAGCTGCTCTTTCCATCGAGCACAATCGTAACCACGAGGGGACCAAAAATTTTGCCAGGTTCCCGTTGGCAGGAGCGATGGCAGGGGAAGGAGTGAGACTGTCACGGCAGCACGGAGCCCCATCTGGCAGGCACCAAGCCTGTCCCTTTTCGGGATGCAACTTTTAAGCCCATTGGTGTCTCACCGGCAGTAAAACGTTTCCTTGGCCATCTGGGAGCCTCACATCCATATGTGGATGATTCTGAAATCAGACACTTGATTATGTTTAAGCATCTGGCTCTTAGTCATTGCTCACTCTGCCTTTGGGGTACGATCATGTGGCATCCCAGCATCTCCCCAAAATGCTCAGGGCCACTTTGGGATAACGGCTCCGTGTCATGAGCCATTTCCAGGAAGATGCTCTCAGCCTGCCCTGCAGCAGTCACAGCTTACAGCTCTGCACCGAATCTCCAGGGACATGGGACAGACCCTGGGGAGAAAACAGTCTTAAAGGCATTCTTAGGACTGATCTGTTTTCAGACAGAGGCACTTTTGACCTCTCCTGGCTTTGGCCAGCCAGAGGAACTTGCAGTTAAACTGTCCCTGCTTGTGCGCTCTGCGGTGGCTGAATGCAGCTTGAACATCTCAGGAGGAGTCGAGAACCAGCTCATCCTCACCAGGGCCTCCCCAAGCCTGGCTCAGACAGTGCCATTTCCTTAATCTAGCCTTTATCTCCCGTTTTGGTAAAACTGGGAGTCTAACCCAGGGGGTCAGGGAATGCTGATTACTATTTGCTAAGCCATCAGCTAAAGACAGTGGCTTCTAGTACAGAGATGTCTACGGCTACTGCAGCCATTAACCATTGGCTTTTTTCTGTCTCTCACAATTTTTCCCCAAAAAGTTCACCTTTCCAAATTAAAGACTTTTTAATAATGTTTTGTTGCTGCCTTTTGGCATCATCACCCACAAAGCTGCAGAAATCCTACCCTGTTGCAGAGAGCAGCCACGCTGGCAGCAAGTGGATCCTTTCTTTTCTACTCAAAGCAGAACCGCGGCGGCGGCAATGACCAGCTCAGCTCTTGGGATGACAAAAATCCACAAGGTCATGGGCTTCATTTTCCCCACATTAGCTGCAGCTCGGATTTGATGCCCACTCTGAGGAAAGCAAGTTTTAACATATGCAATGATTTCTTAATGAAAAAGGCAGAGGATCTGTACTCTGAGAGGAGAAGGTTTGAGAGGTGAGAAGAAAATACATAAGAATTACTAAAAAAATTTGAAATCTGCTTTGACTTAACAAGGCAAAGCAGGGAAAAAAAAAGTTATTTTTCATTTAACTTGAAGGTGAATCACCCTAACCATTAGCCAAACGCTTTCCTGGAAGACAGCAGTAGAATTAGAGCTAATCTGGATGTGAAGAGGAGGAATGAGGACCAGCATCCAGCCCTGTGTCTCTGAGCACTGCAGGGATTTTGTTTGCTCTTTATGTAACCAACCCTCACCTGTTTCAACCCTTACAAAACCTCAACAGCATTGCAGGGAATTACACCCATGGAAAGTTTTAGCAACTGATTCCTGTTAAAACAGAATATGAATAAAACATCACACACAGCCACAGGGGAGACTTACCGTGTCCTCCCACGAGAGTCAGTCCACGCTGCAGCTGGCGGCCGAGCTCCTTCAGACTCACCGAGAGAGGAACCGATGGGCTCTGGTGACCCTTGGCTGTATGGAAAGGAGAGCTCGGTAATGAAACCGCAGCAGCTTGGAGAACCACGGGCAGGAAAAGCAGCAGCTGATTTACGAGAACAGCTCGCTTTTGCTCAAAATCCTCCAAAAGCAAGAGCCTCTGGGGTTGCTCTCACCGGGGGAAGGACTAGGAGATGCTGGTGAGGGGAGCACCGTCCCTGCAAGTCGAGGATGCAGGTGACGTGGTTGCTTTGATGTACGTAGCCTGACCCCAGCCAAGCACCGGGGTCCAGCCACAGCAGGAAATGTCGAGGGGCGCAGAGTTCAGCAAGGCTGAGGTGACACGGCTCCCCCAAACCGCTGGGGTGCCAGCAGGTAGGTGACCGCAGCGGCAGGGCCACATGGGGCAAACTGGGCAGGCAGGCAGAGTTTCCAGGTACTGCAGACACTAATAGCTAAGTAGTGGTAACCTCAAAGGCAGAATCTGACACCAAAGGGAGGGCTTCAGCCCCAGAACTCAGCTACAGCATTTAAATCCAGTTTTGGGGTGCTGTTTATTCTTTTTTCGCAGTAAAAGCTGCAGATTCGGTGGGAGCATAAGATCTGGATGGGGAGGCATGCCCCTGAGTCACACCAGATACTCCGAACAAGCATCACACTGTAGGTCAGAAAATGTGACTCTCTGAAACTGCCTCCTTGCTTCTTTCCCAAGCAAAAGAAAAACCCCAAGGGGCTTTGCTGAGATACTCAGAAGATGATCTTTGGTGTGTTTGACTCCAGCAGTCTTCTGGCCCAAGCCCAACTCATGAAACTCACTGTCACCAGCTCTAACTTATACACACCCTTGCTTTGTAAGGCAGGACGGCATCCACAGCTGAGATCAAAAGCCCAGAGGGTGAAATCCTGATGCTCCATCCCAATGAACACTTTGGGACTGGATGGAAACAGTCCCTGCAGGAAGGTTACTCCACGGATGGTCAAAACGTGATGCTGTATCACCTCCCTGAATGCTCCTGCTAGCAGCCAGCACCAGGCGGATCGGGGCTTTCGCTGGCTCACCGTGGAAGGGCTAGAAACTTCTCTGAACCATTTCAAGCTAACAGGGAAGTTTCTAAGAAAAGCGTTCCGCGTACAGCCTACAGAGCCTATTTAGAGTGGAGCCGGCAGCCCCCGCAGCCGCCCGCCCTGGGACTTCAGCTGACACGGCTGAGGCCACTCGAGGTGACTCCCTTCCATGGGGCTGTGCAGCACTCCAGGAGCAGCACCGCACTCCGTGGCCTGCGGCGAGCACCAAGTATCACGTTCAATTCTTATTTTGGAGGGGCATGATCCTCTATTTTTATGATAAAGAGCAGGGCTCGGTGCAGTGGCTGTGCTGGTTTTGTGTTGGAGATGTTGCTGGCCACAGCACCCGGGGTGTCATCTCAGGGGTTCCTGTGTGGAGTCATTTTTTGCTCATGGTGGTGTCACGGCACAGCCCTTCCTCGCTGACATGTCACCCCCTCCCCTGAGTGGGTGGCAAATGTGCGTCCAAGGGTGCTACAGGGGAGCAGCAGGGCGAGAGTGCAGAATGAGACCCAAATCCCCCAGCAGACGTCAGTTACCCCAGCAGACAGATGCAAGCTGGCCACCCTTGGCTGCATCCTCATTAGCCTTTGGTCAACCCAGTTAATTGTGCAAATACCAACCGTGAGCCCCCGAGGGGTCTGGACTGAGGCCGTTGGGTTGCATCGCTCCCTCAGGTCTCTGGCGTGAGCACCACTGGAGACTGGGGGATCCTGAGCCCTCCACCATCATCGGCCCCCGCCACGAGGCGTGTTTCTCGGGCAGGACTTTCTCCAACAGAGCTGCGAAGCAACTGGAATATTTGCAAAAAACCAACACAAAGCCTACAACCATCTGAAACGAGACTGGTCTGCAGTCATGTGTTCCTCTGCTTAAAGGATGAGAGAACAAACTTTTGTGCTGTAAATTCAGCATCAAAGATGCTTTCAGCCACGCTGGCTCACCCCCTACACCACCAGCTGTCCCTCTGGGGTGGCTTCCAGCCACCACCTTTGCTGGTTCCCAGGCTGGGAAAGCCAAAACCAGTAGAGAGATGCACAGCCCAAATGAGAACGGAAACAACCTAAACATTGTATATATAAAAGAGTTTATTGGAAATAAACACGATGATATTTACAGGGGTAAATCCAGCATGTGATCAGCAGAGCAAGGCATACCTGTCCCCTCACCGTTCCTTAAGGATATGGCAGTTGGGATATCTGCCTGCCCCATTCGGTCTGTCTGTCCCCGTTCGAGTCCGTCTGTCCTGTTGAGGCCGGGAGCCCAGCCTGCGCAGGGAGGCCAGCCCGACCCTGCACCACTTCAATAATTAATTCAAACACTTTTTGCCTAGCAAGTGCTCCCAGCAAATTCGCACACGCTCCAGCAGAAGAGCAGGGAGAACACCCAGCTGCACATCACTCCTAGGACCCCAGACAACTCCAGGAAAGCAAAGTCCCCCCTCACCCAGAAACGCTTTTTTCCTCCTGACGCCTTCTCCATTTGCTGCGCTATTACTCGTGCACGTGATGCACCTGCATCTATAGGGATGGACAGTGGACACCTCAGGAAACAGCCACCGTGTCACAGAGCTGAGGCACATCCTTGCAGAGTTTATGCTTTGAAACGTGCAGAAAGCGTTAACTGCTACTCCCATCTCCCTTCTCAAAAATATTTGAATGCAAGGCATGAACTTCATCTCCCAAGGCAAAAACTTCACCGCCCTAGCAGCAGAGGTGTACATCCGAGTTACTTATCCAGCCTGCCTGGGACAGAGGACTGGGCACTCCTGGAGCACAGTTCAGCCAGCTTTCTTTTGATGTTTAATTTTGGAGGAGACAAACCGCAGCCCCTCGCGTGCCCCTCTCTGCGGCACAGGGGTCTGGATGCCTGGCTCCGGCACGGAGCGCTGCCTTGGGCCAGGTGACTCCTGCCCTGGGTGACTGAACAAACACAGCATCAACCCACAGGAACGATTTGCAAACAACCGAGCAGCAGACAAACGTGCAAATGTATCTGGTGGCTACTTCTGGATAATGAATGCATAATCTATCCCGACTCCTTTCCCCATCTACCTCTGGATAATGCGTCTGTGAATCTGAGTCAGGTTTACAAATGGTTGGCAACGAGAAAAACAGGCTGCGTCTGAGCCAAACATTATGTTCAGCAAATAAAGCAGGCAGTGCTGCCACGGAAAGCTGCTGCTAGAGCTCAGTGTCAGAATCCCTCCAGCGCTCAGCAATTCCCACCCTGCACACAACTGTTACCGTGGGGTGGCAGGATGCGACAACTGACTTTTGCCTCTAAAAGCTAATTTTATTCCTAAACCACACACTTTAATAAAAGAGCAATATTGTATTCCTTTCCCGTCTATCTGCTCATTGGAAAGTCGCTCTTACATTTAGCTCGACTGCTGAGAATGCTCCAAAGAACGCTAATTACAAGGTCATTGCAGTAAATTGCATTTGGTAGCATAACTCTGAGTCACCGGTTCAGGGCGCTTTCCCCCTTCCACCCTGGTGTAACTCATTTAACAAGGGTGAGGAAAAGCAGAAAAAAATTTATAGACTCCCAGTGCATGAGACTTAATGGGGAGCCAGCATTCCCAAAGTGGGTGCCCCAGTGAAAGCAAGTTCTCCTGGGGAATGGTGACAAACTGGACACCAAAGATTTTCCAGTCACTTTGGGAAACGCTGCTTACTGGCCACGCAGTCCTCGAGCAGGAGGAGAGGAGCCTGAAACCATTTGGAGGCTTCCCATGGTTGCCCATGCAGGAGCAAATTTCATTCTTCCCCTAAGAAATCTACTCTCCATCTACTCAACCCTTGGGGAAGGAGAAAGAAAAGTCATTTCGCTGTGTTGGGTGGCAAAAGCCTCATCCCACCTCTGGCGATGCCGCTGCTGGCTGGGGTGTCTCCACCGCAGCTCCTCACAGCGCAGGGATGGGTTCCCCGGGGGCAGGGGCTCGTTCTTTCTCAGTTGTGCCAGGCTCAGCGGAGGGAAGAAAGCTGCAGGTTGCAGATCCCGGTGCCCGGAGGATGCTCTCATGCCGGCTGCTGCTGCGGGGTGGTGAGCCGGTGGTGCGGACCTTGTGAGGGATGGTTGCCTCTGGCTCAGTAATCGCTCCCTGGTGGATGCGCCTTCATGCTTTCCGGATGATCCGCCCCGGTTTCCTCCAGTCCCTGTACCTCTCCCTGCGCACGGAGTGGACCAGAGGCCTGGAGAAGCTGGAGTGGTTTGATCTGGTGGCATTGCTAGTGGGGAACAAAGTGAGACATGGTTACTGGTGTGAGTCAGAGCTGGGGCACGTCTCCTGCTGCTAGTGGAGGCTCCTAAAAGGATAGAGAATTTTGGCCAGCAGAAAGGGCTTCACCACCGCTGCTGCTGAGAGAAGGGCCGGTGCTGGGTCCTGCTGCAGCCCCTGATGCTCCAGGAGCCTGGGCTGCAGAGACCCAGGGGTGAGGTACTCCTATGCACCTCAAGAGGTGATGGGGACCCTCCTGTCCCAGCTACTGGAGGTCTTGCAAACAGCTGCTGAACTACAGGTGCACAAACGTGAGCTCAGAACCCCATGAACAGCCTGTCAGAGCCCCAAGCACCAACCACTCTGGCCAGGTGGGTCACTGAAACCAAACCCCTTGGCTCATCAAAACTTCCACCTCAAATACCTTTGAGCAGCTTTTCTTAAAACCACGAGACCCAACACCGTCCTCACCTGGCAGCTCTTTGGGCTTTTGCCACCTTTGTTATGGCCCGTGTTCTCTCGAGGGGTTAACCAGGGTGTGATCCAACCACACCACGAGCAACCACGCCATGTGCAGAGACCCCCGGGACAGCCTAGCAGAGCTGGCTCGGTTGCTGGAGCAGTGAGATTGTGCCCACCTAGGGCTCTTCTGGGGTGACTTCATGCTCAGGCCCGCTTATCCTGGGCACTTCTACTCTCCCTAAGCACTGTGTCCCAGGTTTTACTTTTCTTCCTCCTAGCTAACACCTCCACTACTCACTTGTTTATCTAGCTTTTGCAAAGATTGCAAGAGACTGGTGCAGTGAACGTGCGTGTTCTCCTGCCAGTGCAGAGGGTGATGTGGAGCACAACAGTCTCTGGGAATTTGCAGTGAAATTCATACGGGATGAAGCGCATCCCCTCCCCATCCCTGCAAAAAGGGCTGTGCAATAGTGATCTCTGGGTCTGGTGCTCTCTCCTCTTTCTAGGTCCTGCCCAGAGTCGTTCCTCCTGTGATCCCCAGCGGCTTTGCCAATAAATGTCACCCAGGTATCCTTTCCCCCCATGCCTGTCGTGGAGGAAAGGCTAGCGGGGAGCAGAAGTGATACGGGATGCCAGAAGTGGCTGATGAATGGAGGCAGGGAGTGGGGGAGCCGCCAGCCACTCCAGGAGCGGAGGAAGAGAGAGCTGCGGAAAAGCTGTGAATGTGAGAAAAAGCTGCTTTACAACAGAGCTTGTTACTATTCAACATCTACAAAAGGAGGAAGAGCCCTGAAATCCCTGCCTGTGCTGAGGCTAAAGGCAAGAGACAGCTCCCTCATGCCCTAATTAGCTTGCTGCTTTATAACTTAATTTCCTAATTGGTTTTCAAGTTAATCACTTCTAACAGGCTGGGGAGGTGGCAGCTCAGGCCCTGTGGCAGGAGGTGAAGCTTCACCTCCACAGCGCTGGCCCAGTTCCAGGCTGTGCTGGGATGCGGGGTGGCCTTACATCCACCGCTTCTGGGGAGGTCTGCCCTGCCGTTAGCTCAGGTTTAAGCTCTTACAGGAAGGTTTTGGGTGGCTACTTCGGCAATGTCTGCAAACCTTTCCTAAAACTCAATAATCCTTGGATCCCAGATCGCACCAGCCCCTTGCTCCCATCCCTCCCAGCTGGAGGTGGTACCCAGCAGCACTGATGCTCGGTGGCTGTGCGCGCAGCATCACGCTCCACCGCCGCTGACACCAGGGCTGAGCTGGGCTGGGTGCCCCAGATCCGTACGTTGTCTGGTGCAGGTGTGGGTGTACAGTCACTTTCTGTCAATTAAATCAAAGCCGATATTGTGGCGTGCTTTATGCTTTTGTGCTGGTGCTGTATCAGGACAGGCAGTTCTTGGGCTGGGCAGCCACGGAGGGATGGTGCCTGGTCCAGCATTAAACCAGCTGGTGCAAACCTCGCTTCTGAGCTGGCTTTGTGCTGTGCTGCTCCTGACCTCATGCGAGGCATGAGGAAGCTTTCTCGTACTGCTCCAGCTGTGGTCTCTGAGCACTGGAAATGTGGCCATCACTCAATGTCCACACATGTGGTCGTCACAGGGGTCATCACTCAAGAAAGCTTCAGCATTATCGCAGTGGGGGTGGATGAGCCCAGGCTACACCAGAACCAGGGTGTACATGCAGGGCAACCTTAATTCTGCTAAGAGGATCCCAGTTCATCCTGTAATTTTCCAGTTCTCTGGGCCACAGAGCTTCACCTCTTCACGGTGCAACCTGTGAACGACGCGTGTGACGCAGGTCTGGTGGCTCTGCTTTCCCAGGCTGGCTGGAGTCAGCTGGAGGGGAGCAGGAGCAGGTATTAGGGCAGGGACAGGCTGGGCAAAGCCTGCTGTGGCATCACCTTCAGCTCAGATGGAGGTGGCTGGGATGTCCCCAGGGTACAGGGCCCTGCACAAGTCATCCAGCTTGGTCCCACCTCCCCAGAGGAGGCTGGGTTAGATGGCAGCCACTGGAGATTTTGGGTTTTGACAGGGTACCCAATTCCCTTAGGTTCTCTTAAAAAAACAAAGTCACTCCTGTGACATTATCCCAGCTGCTTGACATGAGTTGTTTGGTGGCCTCTGGTAAATAAAATGATTCTGTTAGGTTTTCTGCGTTGCATCCTTTTGCTAGCATCAGGGTACCTCAGTGCAAGTTATTGTCCAATGCCTCCCTGCACTCCTCCTTGAAGACAGCAAGGAATTCTGTCTCTAACCTCATTATAATCCTGTCAGCTCTGTTGCTTTCAAGCTATTTCTGCACCGGAGCTGTCTCCACCCATGGCCATGCTCCCCGTGCTAATCATTTCACTGGTACAACCAGACAGCGCAAGGTGCAGCTCAGCATCAGTGGGCTGGAAATTCCCCCAGTGAATTTATCCCTGAACTGCGGACAAAGAGGCTGGTACCTGCTGGCTGCTGACTTCCAGCGAGCCGTGGGCGCATCCTCGCGCCGCTCTTGGTGGTCTCGCCTATGGAGATACCTTTGGGTGCATATGTGCAGCCCCAAGCAGAGCGGGGCTGCGATTGCGGCTGGGATTGCTGCACGTCAGGGGATTAGGGTGAGGAGCGAGCTGTGAGCTCCGTGCGCTCGCGCTGCAGCTGTCACACCTAGAGCAAACTGGGTCACAGGCGTCTTTGTAGGTCCAGAGCTATGAGGGGTCGGTGTGCCATTGCCTGAGATCTGCCAGGAGGTGGATTTTGGGTCCTGGGGTGCACATCTCTAATGACACAGCCGATGTATAGCTGCCAAGATATCTTTCATTACAAGACCCCAACAATATTAAGACCACTATTACAAGTAAACAAGATGTAAACGATGTTTGCAAGAAACATAGCTGAATTTTAAGGACATGCAGCATTTTTCTTTCGTGTCCTTATTTCTCCAGCTCATTTTTGTTGTTGGGCAGAAAACAAGGAAGGAATTAGTGTAGTGGGCACAGCCCAGCGAGTGGGAGGAGACGGCAAGATAGTGACATGCACACTAGTGATTTAACATGAAATACTCTGATTGCAAAGAGTCTCTAGAGGCTTGTGCCTCATTGATGAATATCATGCATGAAGCGTAGCTCCTTGTGCTACCCACATTTTTCTCTTCCAGGTGTGTTGATTGGGAACCTGAGCGACAATAACCATGCTGAGTTACAGCACATTTCCACACACAAAAGAAAAACCCCCACAAATCACGGGCAAATTTATCTGCGAGTGTATCAAATGCACAGGACGTTCAGACAACACAGGCTCGAAAGATTAATGGACCTTAATCCTCCCACTGTGCACTAACGCACACAGAGGATACATGCACGCACACATCTATAAGGACCGATGTATGTACACAAAAGGCAACATTCCCCATCAACACATACCAGAGTTCTTCACCTTTTGGAAAGAGAATAGACATTAACTCACCTAGAAGACCAAACTGGACCCGCCTGCTTCTTTGGCTTGGCTATCTGCTTCTGGTACTCCATCCAGCCACTCACCAGCTCGTGAAGGATCATCACGTAGAGAAGGAAAATAAGAATCCTGGGATCCATTCGTGGCACTTCGGGGTCTGCTTCATTGGGTACAGGTGACATTTGATCGAGAGCGATGGGAGGTCAGCCAGAGGGGTGCAGCTCCTGCGGGCAGGGCTCTCGGGAACGGGGGGAGCTGGAGGGATGAAAGGGTTGCTGCTGAAGAGGAGCCTTGCAGGCTGGGTTTTGTGCAGAGTGAATTAATGCTGTAAAAATCTCCCCGGGGGGGATGAGAGGCTGGTGCCTATTGCGTGAAGCAGCATAAACACAGCTGCAGAGCCTACGGACGTTTCCTTTAACGGGGTGGATCACATCTTCTGGGACTCCATCCCTTTTGTCTCCCTCTCACTCATGCTTTGTCTGCATTACTCCGCAGCCATGAGCTTCCTACACTTCCATCGCCAGAGCAGCTCCGCTTCGGCAGCGCCCCTTTGATCGGCGGCAGGGGGAGAGTCGGCTGCGGTGCCCACAAGCCGGCAACGGGAGCACTGTCTGGCTGCAAAGAATAAATTAAAACCCCCAGTCAATGACTAGGGATTCTCCGAGCTGCCTCTTCCCAGTGTCTCGGGATTTTGGGATGCTCTGAGCCAGTGTTCATTGGGAGTGTTACCGAGTATTTTGCCGCTGAGAAATCTTTTCTTCTGCTCACTTTTCTCACACTCTTATTTTGTTCTCCTGGTTATTATTCCTTACCTAAACCTTCAGCTGCTGTTTTCCCAGTGGAAAAGCTCTGGCGGGGTACTTGATGTGCAGGAAAACCATGGTGCAACAGCTTCCAGTTTTTTCCACACCACAGCTCCTCTCCCAGCCCCTCGACCTCTTTCTGTTTAGCAGCGTAGGATCTTGCTCAGTTGAGATCTGGTCGAGGCACCAGATCACCTCAGCCTCTCCCTTCCACCAGGACACAGTGCAATGCACGTGCCTGGTATTTCTAGCAGGATAAAAGCATAACCCGGTCTTGTTAGGCACTTGTATAAATCAAACAAAAAAAAATTGCCTCCCCAAATGTGTTTTTTGGAGTAAGACCATCTTACTCAAAACTCATGTCATTCCAGCGAAATCTTTCCAAAGGTGGAACAGTAAGCCCCCTGCAACTATTTAATTATCAGGATCATCTAGAAGCAAGAAGGCAGATCAGCCCATCTACCTTTGCCTAACGGAGCTGTGCCCGTTCGGTGCAGAAAAGGTGGCCCAGAGGAGGGCAAATGCAGGGACCCTCGTGATGGGCAAGTGCAGGGACCCTCGTCATCTTCAACTCCACAGCTCTGACACACGCAGGCACCGCTGGGCTTGCTCTCCAACACGGAGCGGGGTTCGACAAGCTGGGCCGTGCAGTTCAAGGATGGGCACATCTGCCACATAACACACAACCTCACAATAAACTCACCCCGAGGACGCTGCTCCTCAGCTCGCTCAGGCTACGTTACCTGTGGGTTCAACACCTGAGGTTAGAGTTTTCTCAGAAACTTTTGCCCTTTGGTATATAACTGCAGACAAGTGTGCAGAAACCAGGGATTTTGCTAGTTTTTGTATTACGTACAGATTTAATACACATTGGGGGATGCTAATTAGACAGTATGCCTGCATATTAAATAAATCCAACGAAGTATCAATGCCCCAGTCAAATGTGCACCTGGAAGTGCTGTGTGACTTCCCTCCAGCTAGCTAATGTTCTGTCATTTATGAGTGCAGAAGTGCTGAGTAACTCTAAATTGGGAGGAGAAGATCTCATGGATGGAGTGAGCAAGTGAATGGAACAAGCAAGGACTGGAGGTGTTTTAACAGCTACAAAAATGGGAATACTTGAGGTTCTCCATGAAAGGATAGTGGAACCGTTCCTATAGCAACGGAGACAGTTGCCAGGCTGCGGGAGATGGGTTCTGATGTATGATACAAGTCATACGTAGCGAGGGATTTTAGGCTAAAGACAACATTGATATTTTATACATATGTAATTTTCAATGAGTAAAGGCAACGTGACTCTTTTGTTCCAGGGGAGAGCAGCTTTTTACACAAAATCAAAGAGAGAAATTGCTGAGGTAAGAGCGGCAGGATAATTCCTTACAACTTACTCCTAGTTTTGTATTAGGTGCTCTATCTTATGAACACAAAGTAATTTTGAAAAATCTGCTTGTTGCTGAACATTACAGCCTGACGGACTGATGCTCCTTTTAAAAACCCAGCAGACTGCCTCTGCCCTGCCTCTGTGCTTTGACCATCCTCAATACCCAAGCCAACATCACCTAGGTCTGAAAATCCTGAGTCTTAAAAAAGCTACCTAAACTTTAACACACAATTTTTCGTTAAAAATTTCACCAATTCATCCTTAACACTATGTCGCGTAGAAAAGCCAATGGCCCGTGGGTTATTGCCAGAGCCAACAGCTCCTAACGGAGCAGCTGGTTTCCAAACAGCTCAGTGACTAGTCACCAGCAGCGAGTTCTTTGGCAAATGATTCAAACAAGGAACGGGAAAGGCTGATTTTAGAGCGATTGGAGCCCAGTTTGGGAGGGGAGGGTGGGATGGGAGCCAGCCGTGGCGCTGAAGGGCCCCGCCGGTGGCCGCGGGGTACGAGGGTCCAGGACCCCCCCGCCAAGCAGTGGGGCACCCCAAGATCCCCTCAAAGCTGCAGGTGATTCCCTTTTGCCCCCAGCCTGCACCGGTGCCCAAATTCAGCCCAAGGGCACAGCCTTGGCATCGTCCTGGAGAGGCTGGGTGGGAGCAGAAGCACCTACGTGGGTCCTTCAGTTTGCACAAGCACTCCCAGCAGAGCCAAGGAGCGGTTAGCAAACACGCTGGGGACTCCTAAGGGTCTGGAGCCGTTAGCAGCTGGGCTCTTGCACACCTTGACAGTCATCAGTAAGGAGAGAGACACCGATGCACGCAAGGCTGTCGCCTGACGTAGGCACCCGAGTGCTGAAACAGCCTCACCTGCAGAGCAGAGCCTTGATCTGCTTCTCGATTCATCCATTGCTCTGCAAACAGTTTTAATTAAGAGCCAGCACTCCTCAGGTACATCATCCCTCTCTCCTGCTGTTTTCAGGCAACTCCACAAAAATGACAAGCAGGTCAAATATGGATGATGGCTGCGAGAAAGAAGTGGGACGGAGAAGGTCTCCAAGCCTGAGGTGAGAGGGAAGCAGGACCTGAGAGAGCCTGGAACTCAGGGAGGCTCTGAAGAACAGAGGGAAATGTGAAGCAAGCTCTTGGATACAAAGCAGTCTGCCCCAGTTTCAGTGGGGCAGAAACCCATGCAGAGGACAACTCTTTCAACTCTCGGTTTAAGCAGACACACAAGGAACGGTGACATAGCTGAGCCACTGATGCGCTGATAAAATCTCATTCGGAAGCACTGGAGGCGGCACGTGCAGGTTTGCAATTCCTTTGGGAAACCAGGGTGGAAATGGGGCCAAGCTCCTCTATCCAAGGCACTCAGTCCAGCTAGCTGGGCTGGAAGAAAAACCCAGAACACTTGAGGAGTCACCAAGCCCTTCACCCCCTGCAAGCCTGACTGCTGCAGCGTTCCCGTTCTTTTGGGCTGTGTATTGCTGGAGCAAAGGTGCTGAGGAACGGGACTACGTCATTCTGCTACTCAGGGCTTCTTTCCCTCTGTCGGATGACAAACTAAGCCTCTTTACTGCTTAAGAGATTTTAAAAAATGGAGGTGGCAGGTGCCAGGCAGTATTTATATTCATTTCAGCCCCGAGGGCACATTGCAACACCAAGTATCACCTTCCTTCAGGCTCACTGGAAGCACCCATTACCCCATTATTCCACTTGGAAGATGGCGTAACTGACTTCAACCAGAAACCCCACCATTCCTAAGGCTCACCATTGACCCAGAACTCCCACAATCTCCAAACTGCATCACAGAAAGGCAGCAGCAATTGTTTTGTTACAGTAAATCAGGGTTGACCTAAACCGTGTGGTGAACTTGTTGCCGTTATTGGCTTTTTTTAAGCTTCACTGATAAGACAGCGATCTGCATTCCCCCGGCACAGGGCCCCAGGGATTCCCCTAGCTAACAGGAGAGTCAAGGGCTGGAAACATCAAACCTCACACACACAAGCTGAACAGAAAGATCTGGCCCAAGCAGCTCCTAGATGGGGTCATGGTCCAAAATCCCTGTGGTGCCCAGGAGATACAGTGATCCCCCACAGGCAGCAGTCAGGCCACAAGCATCTGCAAGTGGAAGCACCTCCACTTAAGATACAGTGCTAGTAAAGGTGCATTCCAGGTCCTAGGGTCTGGTGTCACCACAAGCAGGACGCTGTTGGTCCCCCATCTCCATACACACTTGTCCTCAGCCAAAGGGCATGAATGTTGTCCTGCCGGGAGAGGCGAGATGGGTAACAGCTTCCCTGCTCTGCCCTTTGGCTGCTCTTCAAGGAACCTGCCTGTAAAAAGCCCTCTGTAATTAGAAGATTATTCATTAGAGATTAAAGAGAGACCACGGTGCTCATTTGGAGTAGGCGGTGGGCTGGTAACAGATCTGGCTGTGACCTACTGGACCAGATGTTTTGTTGTAAAACGAAGCCTGGAGAGCACCAAGCCAGTAATGACTCCAGCCCAGCGACTCCCACACCTCAAATGAGGCTTCACGAGCAGGGGAAGAAACATCACGTGCAGACACCTCTCTCCTCTCTCATTCACATCAGTGTTTCCTTCCTAAGCTCAGAAGTCAAACAGATCTGGAACCAGCCAGGCAAGTGGCAATACAACTGCCAACAGAGCCAGGAGAGAGCAGAGCTCAGCCTCCACAGCGGCCAGGAAAATGGATTTTCAGAGTTAAAAAGAAAAAGTACTGCAGAATCCATCAGCACCTTCCACAGCCTCATTCGAGTCAACAGTTAATAAAAGACAAAGAACAGATGCTCTGAGACATATTTCTTCTGAGGATTTTTAATTGCTTCTACCTACAAATGTGCTTGAAAAAGTGGTAATATGAAACTTGCGCTCTTAATCATCAGATTGCTTTGTATCAGTTGCTAATGACTCATCACTAGGATTTGATAAACATTTCACTACTTTTAAATTCTGTTAACCCTGATCAGAAAACACAGCTTTGGCACAATGAATTGATGCTAGTCTGAGGGGGGAAAAAGAAATAATATTAAAACTACAAGTAATAATAATTGCCTCCCGAGTTCTGGACTTTTTTTCGGTGACAAAGGCACAAGAAGCAGCAAGGGTTTAGTCTGGCTCAAGCTGGGTACAGGAATTACCTTTCTTACCTTCCTTGCCACAGAACTGATGTTCACAGAAGGTGGAGAAGGAGAGAAAGGCACCGATGCTCACTTCTGGGCTGCTGCCTTTAAGGCAGGCGGGTGCAGGAGCTGTGGTCCCACGCTGATGCTTTTCCTCTTCCCTGAGGACAGGCCCTGCTGATGGGGAGAAGCAGCGACATGGAGCCATCCGGGCGCAGCAGTCCATAAGCCCCGGTGAGACACCTTTTCCCCCTTGTGCAACTGTTTTGCAAGAAAAAGCAGCCGGTTTCACTGCATCCAGTTCTTCAGCTTTGTCCTTCTCATCTAACTCCCCTTGCAGGTCCAGCAGGTCAAAACCCACCCACATGGATGGTTCAGCTGCTTTCTTCAAGCTGAACTGACCTTGCCGTCTGTAGCATGGTCTCCGCATGCTAATGCATACTCTTCTGTTCACTGATGGTCTTTCTTGCATCACTAAGGATGGTATCAGCCAAGTTTAAAATCCGATTCCCCTAGAAAGCAAGACATTTTCCAACATCAGTGCCTCCTGCCAGAAAAATCTTAATTTTAAGGGCTGACATATAAACCCCACACAAACCTAGAGGCAGTTTATAAGCGAATTCCCAGCACATGAGCCTGACAATAGGCAAGAACACGCTGCTCACAACGTGTGTGAGCCCCAGGTCCCTCAACACCCCAAGCTGAGCTGTGCTCTACCCCAGGCACAGACCATCGAGCTGTAAGCGCAGAGGGAGCTGGGGCTTGAGCACACAGGAGCCCGCTGGAGGGAAGGGTTAAGGCACCTGCCCTCACCCAGATGGGAAAGACCTCTGCCAGTCGCACTGCCCAGTCTGCTGGGGTCAGCTCAGGGACGAGAGGCAGCAGCAGAGAATGGAGCTGAAGATGGTGGCAATAAGTGCCAGGTGCCCCAGGGCAAGAAGTAGAGGACAAAGGACATGGGAAAGGGCAGTGGATGCAGAGCATCTCCATGGATGGCAAAGTCTGGAGCAACTATGGAGCTGAAACCCTGTCTGATGTGCCCTCCACACTAAGAGTGACTTGAATTTGGGTGGAGCTGCCCTTAATCCATGTTTTACACCCACCTGAAGCTCCCAGAAGCTGACTCACCCCTTGATTTTTAACGCTGAGCCTGGGTCTGGTGGAGGGAGCGCGCTGGCAAGGATACCCTGAGCATGTCTGTGGGTTTGGAGCCATGGGGACAGAGTCTGGACTGGTCCACGAGCCCTGCTGGGCTCATCCCTTATTAACATAACAGCTTGAAGGGGAAATCAAGGTGAGAAAACAAGCTGGAGAATGCAGAGAGCTCTGTGGTCACACTGGGATCTACCAGAGCTGCGAAGATAATTGCAGAAATACTCCTCCTGAAAAGCTGCTCCATCAAGACGTGTCCCCAGAGAGACAGCTGTATTAATAATGGCATTTGTATGCCAGGACAGACTTCTCACCGCTGCACAAAAGAAAACATAAAGCAGCATCTGCGTCTCATCCATCAAAACTGCAAAAAAGGCCAGAAACTCTCTGAATTGCTGTGGTGTTCAGCCTCCTCGCTGCGTCTAGGGGAGGCTCAGAGCGCTCGGGTGCAGGCGGTGGCACAGCTCCTGCCCCACACAGCCCTGCTGCTGGTCACCTCCGACCACCTCCCTCTGAGGCACAGCCCCAGCGTAAGGAGACCTAAAATAGCCTTCAGAGTAGCAACAAGTACCTTTATATACACCTACAGGCAAAATCTGTGCTGTTCTCCATCCCCAAATGGCTGAACTATCCTGAAAAAGGAATTAAGAATTTGCATGTCATTTCCTGGGCTAGATACCACTTTCCCAAAGTCAAAGCAAGACATTCATCCCAAGAAAGCTGGATAATGGGATCCTCGCTTACAGGGAAAGCCACATACCAAGTACCAAGTCTCCCACCATGCACAACTCATCAGAATTAACCCAGAGGTGACCGTAAAGCCTGAACCATATAGCAGTTCTGCCAGAGGAGAGTGATAATTCAGTTTTCTGCTGTGCAGCATCTGCTCCAGACTTTGTCAGACACTCCTTTTAACGTCCACCTTCCCTCCAGCCATCTGCATCACACCCCATTGTTCCCAACCACTTTTCCAATGGATCGACTGCCCACAGCACGAAGAACAGGGTGTTCTGCCAACAAGCAGCTGCTTTTGAGCATTCAGACTTGGGAAGATGCACCACAATGCCTTCCAGCTGCTGGGTCCCCACCTCTTACCATCCTTTAAGTCACAGCCTAACGGAGCCCACCCTGATGAGGGTCCCAACTGTGGCTTTTGTGGGACTGTTTGGGAAATAGTGTCAATGGGTTGGAAACCAGAAGTTGGCAACCGGTGCTCTCCAGGAGGATGATTTCAAGGCTGTTCTTGAGTCTCATCAGGCCAAGGCGACATACCTACCTGCTTCCACTGCACGCCGCCCCAGTAGCCAACATTTGAAATCACAGCGAGAACAGTCTGGGTGGGTCTCAGGCATTCCAGCAGTAAGAAGAAAGGTCAGGAAGGCTGTTTTCTCTGGGACTGACAGCCCCCGTCCCTCTCCGGGGAAGCCCTCAGACCAGCAGCCCTTGCTCCATTGCCTGGTGATGAACAGCTACAGCAGAGGAGGTAGCAAAGGACACATGTGGAGACACCACGGATGCTTCTCTGTGGTCCTGTGCCTGCTGAAATCGAGATCCCTGTAGGAATCCACTTCTGCCACTTGAATCCTGTTGAGAAGGGGAGGAGGGACAGTCACTTGTAAGCCCGATGCCCTGCTCCTTGCTTTGGCTAAAAATCGAGCTTTTCTTGAGGCAGCACAGTGGGCAGAGACATGACATTAGAAGAACAAGAGGAGACTGATATTTGCTTCTAGTGTTTCAGGCTAAAAACACGATGGGCCCAAGTGTTACAGCCGAGATTAAGGCAGGGGAGACGACTGTAAAGCGTAATTCCTTCTGCGCAGGGCTACGGCAAGGTCTGCCCCACCTGGAAAGGCAAAAGCTGGTCCCTGGCAGTTGCTGGCCACTCTCCATCTGCAAGGAACTGCCCGCTCCACCGGCGAGGCAGAGCCGCATCGCCCAGAGCGGTGAGGGAGCTGGCCCCAGTGACCGGTTCATCCCCCCCAGCAGACCCCCTGACAGACCTGGCATGCTGGGACTGGTGCTCCGGAGCCAGACGCACGGGGACCACAGGGCGAAGTTCAGGACAACCCGGGTTTTGCGCTCACCTCTGCAGGAAGACGGGGCAGACACGGAGGCGATGCGCCTTCCCAAACCCAGCCACTTCAGCACAGGAATCAAACAGGACATACCCTGCACACTTCCTCCCCACGCTGTACTCGCTGCTGGAATCCTCCTCTGGTTCTGGGGAGGAACCTCTAAGGTCTCCCTCACACCTGGCCTCTCGAT
>JAVJGI010000065.1:9336544-9353161 GCA_035590275.1 Ibycter americanus | reverse complement strand
GAGCGGTGAGGGAGCTGGCCCCAGTGACCGGTTCATCCCCCCCAGCAGACCCCCTGACAGACCTGGCATGCTGGGACCGGTGCTCCGGAGCCAGACGCACGGGGACCACAGGGCGAAGTTGAGGACAACCCGGGTTTTGCGCTCACCTCTGCAGGAAGACGGGCCAGACACGGAGGCGATGCGCCTTCCCAAACCCGGCCACTTCAGCACAGGAATCAAACAGGACATACCCTGCACACTTCCTCCCCATGCTGTACTCGCTGCTGGAATCCTCCTCTGGTTCTGGGGAGGAACCTCTAAGGTCTCCCTCACACCTGGCCTCTCGATGCAGCGCCTGAGCCACAGCCGTTCCTGAGGTTGGACTAACACCTTTTTCTTTCCCGTTGGTTAAGAAGTTCTGCTGCTCTGGATTGCTGTTAAATGCCCAGAAATCATTTATCTTTGAAATTAAACCTATGGCAGGTTTCCTTTACGCTGTTGTATAGAGGAGGCCAGGAGTTACCTAAAAACCAAACAGTTCCTGGCAAAACAGAGGGGACTCGGAATAGCTGAGGGGTAGCCAGGGGGTCTTCCTATTCTTTCCGGCCAAGGAGATTTATTTGGTTGCCTTTTATCTTGGCCCACAAAGAGCTATCCTACCTCAAATCAACGTGTCAAGTGGAACCTGGCCGCATTTTTAAAATGATGCTAGGCACACTTTGGGTGTCAGTAAATAGTACTTCATTATAGTAATTGTCTTTTCCACTAATTTTGTATAAGACCCGGTTCCTCTGCTAGCACAGGCCCCCGTAACTGGCTGCTTCTGCTGACTGTTGCAGTTACAGCGCTCTATCCATCTTCTAATGTAGCTCAATCCAAATTATTTCACAGCTGAACATAATATTTCATTTAAATGTTAACCATCCAAAAAGCCTGAGGAACATCTCTGGGCTGTTACTCTGATCTCTCAGGAAAAGCACACAGAGAGGACCAGATTGCTCAAGCTAATTAGAATTCATAGTAAAAGTTCACTCCTCAGCCAGGCACGGCAGGTTTGGAGGGAATACACATTTTTCCGTACCACAGGTATGACACCCCTGTTGTAAAGACCAACTGTGTCATAAGTGCAAGTGGGGAGCGATTCCAGCTCCCTGTGCGTGCCAAAGGGAGGGATTTCCAGCAGCAGGGGCAGGGCTGCAGGGCAGCCGGCGGAGCAGTACCCTCTAGTGCGCACCCACAGCAGCACACGCTGCACAGCATCCCTGCGGGCATCCCGGCGCTACCTGCAGGGTAGAAGATCAAAATAAAAAAAAATTATTTTTTTTTAAATTAAGAAGATTGAAAAAAAAAAAAAAAAAGACACTGTCTTACACAGCGTAGCTGTACTTCACCTGGCAGGGCAGTACCATCTCATCCAACAGCATCTGGAGATGAAGAAGAGCGTGGACTCCTCCAGGTGGGAACACCAGGGCAGAACCCAGGGATGTCCCGGCTCTGGACCAGGAGCAAAGCCAGCTGCAGCCAGCTCCTGCCGCATGCTGGGCAGAGGTTTACCGTGCAACAGGAGTCTGGGTGCTCCGGCACTGGAGTGAAACTAAAGAATGGAAACAGGCCAAGATGTTCACTACTAAAAATATGTTTTCTGAAAAGTGTCTCTTCTCGCATCCCTGTGTGGAAGGCAGGCCGGGAGAGCATGGAGTGGCAGCCACTCCCACTCTCGGCTGCCTCGATTTCCCCCCCTCAACCGAAGCAGCCACCAGCACAGCTCACAGCCAGTTTGTGCTCTGGGATTCCATTTCCTTGCGGACCTAAAAACTTGGAAAAAAATCACCAGCATGTATCTCAGTACGGTGGGTACAGGCTAAAACACAAGAGGTCTTTCTACCAAGGAGCACATCAGTCAGCCTGGATTAAAAGTTCATGCTGCAGGAGAGCACCAAGTCAGCAAGTGCCATAAGGGAAACCTTCGGTATATGGGAAACCTTTGGTATATGGGAAACCTCCGGTATACGGGAAACCTGTAGCAACTGAGAGAATCCCCAGCACAAACCTAAAACAACCTTTGAGTCCGAGCAGAGCATGGGCCCCAGTAGGTTCATTGCACAAGGTTTGTCAGCAGCGTGGGATGTTATTTTGTGTAAGTTACCATGACAGTTTAAACGGTTTGAAAACAAAACTTTGCAAGACAGCCCAAATTGTGATACCCAGTTCCTGTTTCCTGTAAGTCTGATGCCAGCAGGGCCGAGAGCCTGCCAAAGGCAGCACTGACCCCGGAGCGCAGGGGAGACGAGGTGCACAAAGGCAGCACAGACTAGCGGACAGTGCCCCTGTCTCCCACCCAAACCTAACCCACCTTCCCAGCTCTCCCGCAAGATACAGACAAGTGCCTGCATAAAAGGAGAAATAAAGCACCAAGGCGATGAAGAGAGGTGACACTCACTTTCCTCATGCAGCATTTTGAGAGCTCAGGAGGAAGAAAAACCACGCAATGAGTCAGCAGCTTTGGGGAGGGATTTCCATCTCTACTGAACTAGCATTTGTTTCTTTATTTTTGGACACATCTTCAGGAAATGGATGTCTCACGTGCACAACTTGGCACCGCAAGTGCTCAAGTCCCAGGAGCAAGGGGTGATGGGGGGTGTGGGTACATATCCGCAAACACGATGGATAAAAAAAGTGACAGGGCACAGCCAGCACAGATGGGCAAATTCCAAGGGTTACCTGTGCCTGGCAAACCCAATAACCCTGTACAAAGAGACGCCTGCCGTGGATGGGGGCGCGCAGTGGGTAGCTTACCTTGGCTTTAAATGGCTTTTGACTCAACTGTCTGAAGAATCCATATAACCAAATCGTTTTGATACAGTTCAGATAGCAGCACGGAAAACCAGTGGGACACCAGGCTCAGAGGGTTGTGATCAACAGCACGAGGTCCAGCCGGCAGCCCGTTACTCGTGGCGTTCCTCAGGGGTCTTTAATGGGGCTAATATTTTTTAATGCCTCTATTTATAACCTGAAGACGGAACACACCCTCAGCAAGTTCGCAAATGATACTAAGTTGTGGGCACAGCTGATGCACTGGGCAGGGCTGTGGTCAAAGGGACGCCCCTCAACAGGCTGGAGAAACAGCCTGGCAGAAACCTCATCAAACTCAAAGGTAAATATAAAGTCCTGCTCTTGAGCAACCTCACCTAGGTCCTGCTCTGAGTGAGGGGGTGGACCACAGATCCTCAGAGGTGCCTTCCTACCTAAATTATTCTGCTGTGATTCAGAGTAATTCACGTAGATAGTTTCCTACTTACAAGGGACTGGCAAGATTCTTTTCATGCAAGTTGTACCTGCCGAAATCAGTGCAAAGTCTACGGTAAACCCACACAACTCATTCTTCTCCCATGCCCATCTTCCTGCACACTCTGCCTGAGGCTTACACCGAGGCAGCAATAAAAGCAGAACAGGAATTAACAGTAACAGTGCTGACAGTGACACAAATGAGCCACGAAGAATAGGCCTTTTTTTTTTCTCCCAAAGACAGAATTTCACTCCACCTACACTCAAACCCTATTGTCATTGGGGAATACACTGGTTCCAGGGCTCATTTCAAACTACTCCTTTGGAGAAAAGTAGGGAAAAAAGGGGAGAAAATGATTCCATATCCAGCCTTCTTTGTAAGAGCCTAGCTGAAAAGATGGCTGTTGACTGCTTCTTGGTCTAGTGACAGCGATGGACATCTCTGACTAATGCAGCATTCTTACCACAGACCAAAGAGCTAGAACCTCAAACAGGAAATTGTATCAGTGGAGCTTATCTCCTCTGACATTTCCTTCTGTTCAGCATCTTCTCCAAAGACCCAGAGGAGCAAACTAACAGCCAAAAAAAGCTATGGTTAGCCTTCAGGAGTTCGCATTACCTGCTCAACCATAATGGAGTCAGTGACCAGTTCTTAAGGTTAAGTTTAAAAATACAAGATGCCAAGCTTAAAAATACACATTTTCTTTTTGAAAAAAATGTACAGTCAGATTTTAAGTGGATCTACAAGACACTCAGCTACCTTTAAGAAAAGTAAACCTTTGCAATGCACTGCATACAGAGTTTTCTAACCAGCAAGAGCCAGTACGTTGGGTAAACTTCAATGTTTCCTGAAAGAGCTTCAGTGGCTTTTTTTGTTTCCACCCTGTAGGCAGAGACAGTTGAAAGGCAGTACAGTGCCTTCACGCTGCAGAGCACTAGGTTAGCTCTTCTCCTGTCTCAGTCTTGCACTACAGACATGGCTCAGCGTGAGGCTGGCGTGGGCACAGCGGGCAAGGGCAGCTCCATGGAGGGAGTCTCAGTCACTTCGGCTGGACTTGGCTTGCGAAGCTCCAGTTTCTCAGTGAGTTGGTTATAAAGCTCCTTCACAGCTTCCCCACTCTGCAGAATACGTAGGGAGGGGAAAAACAGAAATGTCATGCTTCGTTCTAGCTGCTGCTAGCTAGAACACTAACCATGCAATTACCCCGTGTGTTTTAACACAAACCAACACAGAAAGAGGAAGTTACAAGGTAATTAAGATGCAACTTGGTACACTTGGAAAGCAGAGCTCATGTTCCATTAAGCAATGTCTGGAAAGGCAGCTGCTTTCATTTGCAATTAATTTTGCCTTTCTCATGCTTCCCTTCTTACCTGCTTGGTGGGTTCCAAAGCCTTCTGGAGAGACTCTAATTTAGCAGGCGCCACTTTGTGATTCAGATGAAGCAGCAGTCTTAGCACATGTCTATGTACATTCTCCTTTCTGCAAAAAGCAATTTTAAGGCTGAGTAACTGATATAAACAAACACCATCTTGAGAACAAGCAAGCTACAGCAACAGTACCAGAACAATTCACACACCCACAGACCGGCAGCTTTGTTACAATTTTCCAAAACACCTGAGAATTGTAGCCTATGTGCTACAAACTGCTAATCCTGCCTTGGACTTTCAAGCAATTCAGGTAATTACTCACCAGGAGCCACTAAGCGTAGCAACCATGAGGAAAGAGGGGGGGATATTTTAAGTACAGACTGTAGCACGTGGCAGCAGCTGGTCTCTCTGTTGGACAGGCCATATGCACGTGCAGGAGGCCGTTTGTCCCTCCGTATGTGTGGAGGAAGTGGTAGCAGCAGCACATGCTGCTATGCCTGAACCGCAGTTCTAGCCACTTTTGGGGAAGCCTCCGTGAGGTTAGATCTGGTCTGCAGGCCGTCAGTTGAACCACACTGACTTAACAGAATTAACAGACACAGATTTTCTGTGTGCAACTGACACTGCAAAGAGCTGAAGACAGCTCTTCGTATTCAGAGCTACTGGAAAGCATAAAGGATATTGTCTTTTGCAACCTCAACTTATGAATAATGAATTACAGCTTAGGTAATAATTCATAATCAATGCTTAACCATTTTGCTGATAAAAACTTGATCACAAAATACAAGCCTTTCCTTCAAGAAAAACAGCAGCAGGCTAGCATTTCCACTATATGTGAAGAGTTTGCTGAACCTTTAAACTATAGGTCAAAGTAGTATAACCTCTCCCAGGTATCCTGTAAACTCACTTTCCCCTGAGGAGAATCAGATTTACCTTGAGCAGGCAGTGAGAAAGAAGCCATCAAAGAGACTGGTGCAGAACTCCTCCAGTGCGAATTCATCACCCAGTAGCGTGAGGTTACCAGTAAGCAGATGCAGAAAAATATCACTGAAGGCCAAGTCACTGAACGTCTCAACTAGACAAAATGAAAAGGAGAGACTGAGACTGACAAGGCTGTACCAAAACCTGACTACGCAGTAGATGTTCCTGCAAAAAACTTTGCAGTGAGATTTCCTTCTAAAACAGGTAGCCCAGGCAGGTGGCTTTGATCTTTCAGATAGACAAAGATTAGGAACTGAGGAGTGAAAAGAATATGTAGGAAGTCCCTGTCTCCACCAAGGCTAAAGTAAGAGAGTAGCTTGCTCCTGCCAAAATCACAAAGTCCCCTACTATCCTCCTCCACCATCCTCTCTTCATAGCCACATCCACCTCCTTGCACTCCTCAGACCCCACAGTGAGTAGATGCAAATCACTTACCAGTGGAAAACTCACCCATGTAAATGAGCTGACAGTTCAGCAAAGGGTTCAAAGAACACCAGAGCTGGAGTGAGGGAGCGGGAAGTGAACCCTCACCACCAGTACTGGGAGCTGCAATTCCCAAGATTGCTTCAGAACGCTCATGCAACTTACCCCAGAGAAGTCAGTGAAGAAGATAATACCAGGCAAAAATTTAAGGCTGTGTTCAGTCCTGTTTTGTCACAGGTACATTCACCACACAAAGCTAAGTCCCAAGAATTTCTGGCCACCTGCAATTACTATGAGCAGTAGCAGAATTAAGCCACTTGCTCTTTTATCTTTCTAGATTCATTCCAAACTGTTCTCAGCTAATCTCATTGTTAATAGAGCTTTTGATCCAAGGAACTACTGACCTTCAGCCGCTATCCCTACATTGTCAGATCAGCAGAAAAGTATCCTAATTGCAGACAGAACCAAACACTTCTGCAGGACCTTACAACTACGTCATCAGAAGAGCCAAAGGCAGAACAATACGTCTTTGACTTTGAAATCACTTTCACTCTAGGTTTACTTGCCTCCTGGGTGCCAAGCGCAAGGCAAATGGCTGTAGCATGGAAGAAGAGAGAAAAACTTACCCAGTGCTGGCAGGAGCCTAAGGAAAGCATTCTTGTTCCTCTGCTTAGTGATGTGAAGGATGTAATACAGCCCAATCTCACAAGCTATTCTGTTCTCCTGCAAGAATCTGTTACGGCAGAAGCAAAGTCCCTTCATCAATAAAGCTAAAACAAATTAGTAGCTGGATTTTTGTTTAAACATAGGCTAACCTCAAACCCACTGAAGAGCAGCTACTCGGTGACTGAGTAGATGATCATCACTATGTTCACTACCATGGTCCAGAAAAATTTACCATTCAGCAAACACACACTGTCTCACAATCAAACAGTTGGATTTGACCATGAACATTTATAATAGTATTAATGACAGAAGTGCTATTCAGGATGGGTTTTAGAAGAAGCCTAAATACTCAAAAATGATACAAAGTCCAATACTGTTTTGTTTTAGTTTTCCAAAGGTCAAATACCAACACTGTCACAGAGGAGAGCACAACTACTGGGATACAGTACTCCAGGTTCTGGCATACAGGTAAGAACTGCGCTGGAAATCAGTGCAAGATCTGAATACAACAGAGCACAGAGAGGTTTTATTTATCTTTCTGACATCCCTGGAGTGACAGGTTATCAACAGAGAACGAGTGTCTGCGTGACAAAAATGCCAACTTTGCGATTTACAATAGCACTCCTCAGAGCCAAGCATGGGCACTTGTTCAGCTGCAACCAAATATCAAACACGCATCATTCACTGCTTGGCAAGCTCCACAAGCAGCATATTTGAAAGCAGTAATACAAAAGACTTTCACATTCAACCTGTCAAAAGGATGGTCATTACAAGAAATATTATTTTACGTACATAAATTTTACTTGAGGAATTACAGTGGAAACCTGTTCTGCTAAAAGAAAAGTTCAGGTTTGATTAACTGGGACTAAATCTTAGCCCAAGACAGTCTTTACTTTACCACATACAGTATTTTTTCCTGTCAGTGTCGGTTGGCTCCTTGATGTTTTGCTTTGGCAACAAGACTACACATACAAAGTTGGGAAGGCAGATTACGTACTTGGTGAAAGCTTCAGGAATGGTGCTGGGGTAGGGAATTGGTCCCTTCTCCTCCGAGGGCAGTTTCTGATCTACATTGAACGTGTGGTCATCCACGACAAAGGACATCAGCATAGGCAAGAACTTCGTGATCAGCTCAGCTTCCTTAGAGGGATGGAAGAACAGAGGGAAAAGAACAAGGCTTTCATCAATCAGTTCATGCCACCTAATGGTCCTAGAGAGCCGTAACAAATAGTGAGGCAATATTATGAGCCCCATCCTCCACTTAGAAAAACAAGCTTTCAGACATCCAGTTCCAGTCAGAATTCTTGAATAATTCACTTCCACATGTTCCACGGGTAATCAGGAAAATTGTACTTCACCTCATCTATGGAAATACTCCTGCTCAAATCCTTTCTTTTGACAATTAGTAGGATTTCTTCTGAGAGACCTTTTCCAATACCGCTGCAAGCACTGCACATTAAGGATGGCACCAAACTGCTTTTATCAACAACTACAAATCATTTTGTTCATTCCCTAAACTGACAGGGATCAATGCGTAGCAAGAATAGCAACAATAAAGAGCATCTCCTCGCAGCAAGACAGATCAACCTATGTTGTATGAGATTCACAGAGTGGGAGGTTACAGCTTGTGGCAATCACAAATAAAACAGATTTTAAATACAGATCTGGAGATCCCTTTAAGAAAAATGTCCACAGATCCTTTTTTTTCCAAGTGATTCATCAGAGCACCTCTGCCAAGTCAAACCACAGTGCTACTCCTGGAGTTTCAGTGACCCTTGCTGTTACAATCTCAGTATTAATGCACACCCTTCCTGTGGTAAACTTAAACGTGCAATCAGCCAGTAATATATATTTTGGAGACTTCAAACGTCCCCCTAGGTAGACATTTGCTGCTTTATAGTTCAGAACAGAAACAGCAAATTTCTCTTGAGAAACAGTCCCGCTGTTTAACACCACGGTTAGCCTTCCTGTCATCAGCTGAACATACCTGCTCCCAGGCTACACTGGGGCTGCCTATTATACCGGACAAAGGATTTCCAAAGCATGGAAAGATTGTAGCTGAATGTGGCACTACACAAAATTCCTAGAACAGAGAGCTGGAAGGGAGAAATATTTTTTGTGTCAATGAAAAGCTGCTACACTGCTACCAGAGTTTCAGACCAGCCTCTGAAATCCTGCCTTTCTCATACAAGATGCGTTTTACAAACTCGTCAGTTGTGTAGAAGTTCCCAGGAACAACGAGCAACCAGTGCACAATACAACAGAGGTACAGTCTGATTTTAAAACAGTAAGGGTCAGGCATTCATGTAAACAAAAAAGCAGACAATCAAAGCTTACAGCATGTCCACTTGAGCTGCTGCTCTGTGACCACTTACATAGTTTTCTAAGAAAGCTATGACGAGAGGTATGCAGAATGAATGTTAAATCAGGGATGCAATAAAATAATAAACAAGTCTAAATTTGCTTAATTGGATGTGTTAAATTCTAAACATGAAAATGGCTCACCATTTTTGGTTCCTTGAAGACTTGACTGTCAATCATGTCCCAGGCCCCTTGTCCCAAAGACAGCATCCTAAGGAGCAGCAGCAGATCCGGGCTTTCCTCGAATTTTAAGGGAAGGAGAAAACCAGCTATTTTTATCTTCCACAAGTTGCACATATATTTATTTGGAAATAGTGGTTTACATTCAAAGATCTCCTGGACTAGCAGGAGACTATCAAAGACTGCTGGAGGCATTCAGTTCTCCGATTTAACTGACAACTGATTCCTCAAATGGGAATCAAATAACAGACACATCTGAAGGTTTGTAGTTTTTTGTAACATTTTATAAGGCACCAAAAAGTATGCAGCCGATCTGATCACGACATCATTTTTCAATGTGTCCTGCCAAATTAGTACACTGAAACGTAACATGGCCAAATCAAGTCACCTCAGCAGAACTAAGAAAGAGAAAGCATGTATAAGCATGACAACATTTTTTTGTTCATATTGTGCCCTGAAACCAAAACAATTTTCAGTATTAAACTGTCAAGAGCAAGTTATTCAATCCAACAATAAAATTCAGTGACTTGGGGATAAAAACAGAAAATGTCTTACTCTGTTCAGATACCTGTAAGGCTACCCTCCTTTAACATTTAAGCACCTCCTGCAGACACTACTTGCAGGAACTGTATTATATTGCAGCCAACAGACCAACACAGTGTAAACAAATCCACCGCATTTACCATGGCAGGAAGAAAAGGGCTGCGGCTGTTAGGCAAACCAATGGAAGGACAAAGCAGGGAGGGACATATTGAATGTATGATTCTATATATGCGTAGCCGTTAGGCTAGAATGAGCCATGCAAAGAATTCATTGTCAATTTGGAGAGCTCCAAAATGTCTGTCTCCAAACAGTGCTCCTGCAGAGCTCTAAGGTATGTGCTACAAATGGATAGGTAGTATCATGTTTCCCTTATCTCAATTTACACATGCATTTGAGAACTTAACCATACTTCTTCTACAGTGCCAGTCCTCTGCTGATGCATGCTATTCAATTAAGACTACAGCTCAGATTAGGCACACATGCTGCAACACTCACCCTGGGTAAGGTGTCCTGCCCAACCAAGTCTTGCAGGTGCCTTATGGTACTCAAGGCTAAGGTGTTAATGGCAAAGGGATCACACAAGATCATTGATAAATCCCTGAGAAGGAAAAATCAAATACACGTCATACATAACAACCCTGCTGTATAGTTCCATACCCAGCTGTAGGACACCGGTTTCTTCAGAACATGTGTTTCACTGGGATAAGATGGTTGAGCCTATCCTTTGTTGTAATCCTGTAAACTATCAGATTTAACATCAAAGTAGCGTGCGCTTGTGTACACTGTATTTTTGTAAACACACACACTGCTGAGTTTAAGAGGAGAGGTAAACAAGGGGCAAGCACTGTAACTACAATACCCTTACCACGATAATATACAACCTGAGTTTCTGTTGTTACCTACAAGTGTCCACCTGATGAACCTTCTCCTGTCTTGTAAAAACACCACGAATGTTATTTCTTTGACTTGAAAGAGCATATTACCTGAAAACAATTACTGAAAGTCTTCTGCACTGAAATCAAGCAGGAGGTCTCCCACAGTCCGTTACCAGGCCACAGGGGAGTGGTAACTTAAGCAGTACAAGCTATGACACCCGAACGTGCTTGGCTACGCCCTAGCGCATTAATGCTCGTGACTATACTGGATTTGGCCGCACGGAAGAGCTACTGGCTGTTAGCTGGCTCTAGGGGAGAACTAACACCTACAATACCTGTTAGATGTTGTGACTGCCAGGAACGCATTTTCAATTTCTCAATAAATAGCCCAAGTGCCTTACCCCAACACTTGTTCTTGTCCTTTCTTCACTCCATCCAGAAACCCTTGCAATTCCCGAGCTCTCTTGTTGTCCACAAACTTCTCCCGAATGCAAGCATCAAGGCACCAGGTGAACTGTTACAAAAAAGGAGAAAGCTTTATGAACCACAGCAACTCAATAAACCAGCAATAAAACAACCAGTATCAGAGAAAACAGGCTCAGAATGACCTCCAAATACCTGCAATTAATACACTTTATTAATATACCTAAGTATGGTACCAAGCTGGCTACAAATACAGAGCAGATTGGAAATACAAACGTCCCAAAAGGAGGTCAGAGATACTTATGTAAGTTAACCTTGTGTCACTTTCTCCCCTCCCAAGAAAAGCATTCCCTGGCAATTAAGGAGCAGGCATGTATAGAATACACTGCTGCCCTGCACACCTGATCTATGAGGATTTGCACAAGCAGGAGGCTGAGAAAGAAGCAGCATCACTTAGCAGTAATAATATGGGAAATTTTAGCTATTGCAGTATCACTGCCACCCTCTACGTAGGGGATATAAACACTGGAGGTGCTTCTGGTTTAGAGCTGTATTACCAACATGGAAAAAGATAGTTAAGTGAAACATTTTACTTGACCCAGAATTAAGGGATTTTTTTTTTCCCTTTCAGAAAATGACATATATTTGAGCCCAACATTTCAGCTGTCAAAAAAGAAAAACTTGCTGAGTTTTCTGAAATTCTTTCCTTGTGGCTTACTGCCCTTGCAGCAGTCACTGCGTTTTGCAGTGGCAAAACGAGGTTGCTGAAAATAATTTGTAACTTGAACAAGAATTGCCCTTTTCTAGTCAGTCACTGTCTGTATAGTGATTTTGGGGCTCTTGATCAGAAGACGTTAAAAAGCATGCAGTAACATTTAGCATCACTCTAGGACATAATCTCTATAAGCAGAATATACATAAAACCTCGCACCATTACTTAAGAGAAAAAGCCTTATTCTAGATCAGAGTGACACTGTCTGTGGACAAAAACCAGTCACAAGATCCTGGTGTGACATTAACACATCTACCACCCTCCAAAATTTTAATAATGTTTGCTTATAATTCAAGATCCAAAGTATTTCATGTTGCACACAGTTTACTGACAGATGGAATATATCACACCAGCCACAACAGGGAGGGAAGCAAGCTTCAATTAAGAACCTGGGGCTAGCTAACATTTTTTGTTATTTTTTGCAGCATCTACATAGGTCAGATTAGACATTGTTTTTACCCCTGCACAAGTACCATAAATTTGAATGATTTATGGGTTATGAAATGAAAGCAAGGTGCTGGTTAACCAAGATGAAATTTTCACCTGAAGTTCCAAGGAATATAAGATGACTTTTGGATTCAAGGTCTGAACTCTCGTCACAGAGAGGAGTCATCTTCTCTGGGCTGAAGTCCTGCAGGGCAGCAGGTATGCACAGGAGTGGGCGAAACAGAAAATTCTCCAGTAATACTCCTATCTGTCCCACATGATTAATACCTTATGACATGGGTCAACGTTGCAGATTTCACCGGTTTCCAGGTCATGCAGCGACATCAGGAGCTCTGCCCGTAGCGTGCAGTAATGAACATTCCTTGTCCGAAGGAACAAAGTTCTCAGAAACTGCAACACCATATCGTAGAGCTTCACATTCTTCCCAATCATCTGGGTCAGCTTCTGAACCACCTAAACTCAAAGTGGAAAAAACGTGCACTCAGTACCAAGAAATACTGTTACTTCTCACACACATAAAATGTAAATTAATTTTTTTCACATGATTTATCAGATGGAAACACCCGCATTGACATGAGTTCCTGAGAAGGAACTATTTATACCAAGATTTCCAAGAGCGTTTGTTCGAGATGTTCACCAAATCTTTCACAGCCATTGTGAAAGAATCAAGAATGTCAAGAAAAGGTTTTACAAAAGGAAATCAAAGCATTTGTAAACTAAGGTGCTCAGCTATGTGAAATGGATAAGAAGCAGTTATTGATGTTATATAATTATGTATATATATATCATTATATTATGTTATATAATATAAATCCTGTTATTGATTAATATAATTTACAATTATTGTAACATGAATGAAACTCACTTTTTTTTGCAAGTCTTTTTGTATTTCCATCTACCTTCAGGCTATGGACATGAGAATGAAGGTGAAGGTTTGTGCTGGTTTTGGCTGGGATAGAGTTAATTTTCTTCTTAGCAGCTAGTATGGGCTGTGTGTTGGATTTGTGCTGAAAACAGTGCTGATAACCCAGGGATGTTTCAGTTCCTGCTGAGCAGCGCTGACACAGAGTCAAGGCTTTTTCTTTTCCTCACACTGCCCTGCCAGTGAGCAGGCTGGGGGGCACAAGGAGTTGGGAGGGGACACAGCTGGGACAGCTGACCCCTCTGACCAAAGAGATATTCCATATCCTGTGACTTCGGCCAAAAAACTGGGGGTGGAGGCTGGCGGGGAGGGCCGCTGCTTGGGGACTGGCTGGGCATCGGTCAGTTGGTGGTGAGCAATTGTTTTCATTCGCATCGCTTGTTTTTCTTGGGTTTTATTTTCCTCTCTCTTTGTTTTTTCCTTACAAATGCCTTCTTACATTTCTTTTTAATTAATGACTGACTTTCTTTTACCCCTCCTATTCTCCCCCACACCCCACTGCGGGGGCGTGAGCGAGCACATGTGTGGGGCTTAGTTGTCAGCCGGGGCTAAACCACAAGTCGGCAGTGTAAACCTGAAGTAAACCTGAAGTAAATGGCACCAGAGCACTTACACTAAGCGGGCTTTTGAAAGCAAAACAGACCCAAGTCAACCCCTCCATGTAACAGATGTGCTGCCTTCTCTGAAATTAAAGCTTTATACTGCTCTATCACGGCAATTCCTTAGCATTCTCAATAGCAAGGTCTTTACAGAAACTCTGGTATTTCCCTTTTGGAGCAAAAACCCCCTGAGGTAAAGCGACACATTATACCTGAACCACGGTAATGGCTTGCTGTTGCCAAGAAGAGGAGGGACCCACTCCTCCTAACGCCTGTGCCCTCCCACATCAGTCCTGCCTGGGTGATCCAGCCCATCTCCTTGCATGGCTTTGGTTCCAGCTGATCTCTTCCTTGAGCAGATTCAACTCACTGTCTTGGAAAACTACTTACTGGCTGTATTTGCTAGAGCTTCTGTAGCAATTCCCAAGCTGAATCAGCTCATGGAAGGGTCTGACAATCGCCAGAGTTACAGGTAGGGAGGGGAGGAGCAGCACCTGCCATTCCTGTGGCTGACTGTTGGATCAGCTCAGCCACCTCACATAGTTCCACTCAAAGTGCAACTTTGCTGAACACCAACTTAGCTACAACTTTCAACGTCCCTTTCCATTACAAAAAAAAAAAAGCAAGCTTTTGCTGGCCTACGTCCTGCTAGGGAAAAGTCCCAAGAAAATAAATTTAACACATTCAAACTGATTTGATAGAGATGCTCAGCCTTCAGAACAGCTGAGACGTATTAAAGCCAGACTGAGCCATAAAGGAAAAAATCTGGCCTTGCTATTTTTTCGAAAGCACAGAAACAGCTTAGAACATTAATCAATTATTACACAGCACTGAGTAATGATTATAATAATTCCTGCTGCTTTCATCAAGACACGTACGACAAAACGGCCCAGTATTTCTTGCAAATACTTTGTCTAGCTAAACAACTTCAGTAGCAAAATTGGGTGGGTGAAATGGATGCTCTGTTATTTGATGACGTTGACTGAAAGCTGATTCATTCCATTCACAAGCATGTTGTAAGAGGCTTCCTTGTCCTTACCTCTCCTTGACGCCTTGTTTTGGGAGATGGACTGAAGAAATTGTGCAAGACAGAAATATCATTGCTGAAGAGAATATTTTCCTTCTCCAGGATATATTGCTTCAGCAGTGGAGACACCTCATCACCAAACAGAGCCTGGTTATCCTGCCAAATCTGGCGCTTCACCTCCACCGCACATGCTTTGTACAAATCCTTATCAGCCATTACTAACTTCAGCTTCTTTTCAGGGACCTATGATCAACAGAGCAGTTACCAAAATGCAGAGCAGCTCGCCCACCTGACTGTCCAAGTAACAAGTAACTGACTACAGAAGACATCTAAATCGTAATCTCAGGCAATCTGTAATTTACACAACAATGCAACTAACAATAGGCAATATCACAGGCTCATCTTCTGCCTTACCTACTCCCCTAACAGTAAACCAGTCCTAAGTCACTTAATGTCTTCAACAACTAAATTATGCACCAAGCTTTTCCTTATTTCTTTCAAAGAAAAAAAAAAAGACTTCCTTTAAACCTATGATGCTGAGATTTGAGGTGATGTTTCAAAACTCAGCAAACATACAGAAGTTCTAGTAGCAGGTTTGAATCCATTACCTTAAGTAAAGTATGACGCTTTTAATAAGGCTAGAGATTTTGTTTCAGAGGTCTGAATCTCACTCCTGTCTACTTCTAGCTGCATTCTTCAAATCTTGTTTTCCACCTGTCACATATTTTTAAATCAGCTGTGGAAAAATTCACCTATCAATGAACTTGACTACTTTTAGGAAGCTGCATGTATTCAATAAAAGAGCAAAACAGTCCTGTCTGGTTATGAAAATGTAAAATCTTTTTGAATTAGTCTACTAAGTTGTCACCAGCTACAAGAATGCAGTAAATTTTCAGTCAGTTCCTAACACTGAACGACAGGCTTGCAGAAGGTCTGTGGATGGAGCACGCTGTCCGCTGGGGCGTACAGAATAGCCCGACAGCGCAGCCGTCTTACCTTGGGCAAGTGCTTCATGACACACATTACCACAGGCTGTATGGAGGGCATCTTGACCAGGGAAAAGCTCTTCTCTAAGAGATCTTCCAGCTTCTTGTACCTGAAAACAAGAGCAAGAGGCTACGTAACAGCAAAGAACCAAAGGGGCTCACCTCAGAGGCACTAGCACTCGATCCCCCAGGAGCCGAACCCTCCCTTGCAGAAGCCACCCACCCGCTGTAACCAGTTTCCACACAAAATCCCCAGCTCGCTCTCCATAACCAAGACTTCTGACAAACCTCTCCTCGACTTTCCCTTCCAAAGCGATGACGGAGACCCTCTCCAGCAGCTTCTCCCGCAGCTCGTCGAACACCGACTGGTGGAACTCCAGCCGGGGGGTGCCGTGCAGGTCCAGGAAGGGCAGGGCGGACTGCAGCGAGGGCAGCAGCACTCCATTCTCCGTCTGCCAACACAAGCACCGGACCGGGGCGGAGGCGGGGGGTTAGCCGGCCCCGCCAGCCAGCAAACGGCACCAGGGACTGCTAACGACATGCTGGTTCAGGAACAAAAAGAGGCAAAACCCCACCGAGCAGGCCGCGCCTCGGGCCCTCTCGGGCTCCCCGCCGCCCCGGCCCCTCAGGCGGCCCCGCCGCACCTGGAACTGCTCGATGGCCTTCAGCGGCTCCGTGCAGTTGGTCAGCGTCTCCTTCAGGTCCTCGCCGTTGGCCACCCCCAGGTCCTGCAGCCCCGCGTACATGGCGGCCTAGCCGGGCCCCGCCGGGCCCGCTCCC